>CM065593.1:2826128-3378628 GCA_033119425.1 Bufotes viridis | reverse complement strand
CTGCACAGTACCACTTCTCCTGTCCTGTATACTGGGTGTAATCCTCAGTATCTGCTCTTATTCTGTATATATATACACTGCACAGTACCACTTCTCCTGTCCTGTATACTGGGTGTAATCCTCAGTATCTGCTCTTATTCTGTATATATATACACTGCACAGTACCACTTCTCCTGTCCTGTATACTGGGTGTAATCCTCAGTATCTGCTCTTATTCTGTATATATATACACTGCACAGTACCACTTCTCCTGTCCTGTATACTGGATGTAATCCTCAGTATCTGCTCTTATTCTGTATATATATACACTGCACAGTACCACTTCTCCTGTATACTGGGTGTAATCCTCAGTATCTGCTCTTATTCTGTATATATACACTGCACAGTACCACTTCTCCTGTCCTGTATACTGGGTGTAATCCTCAGTATCTGCTCTTATTCTGTATATATATATATATACACTGCACAGTACCACTTCCTTCCTGTATACCGGGTGTAATCCTCAGTATCTGCTCTTATTCTGTATATATATACACTGCACAGTACCACTTCTCCTGTCCTGTATACTGGGTGTAATCCTCAGTATCTGCTCTTATTCTGTATATATATACACTGCACAGTACCACTTCTCCTGTCCTGTATACTGGGTGTAATCCTCAGTATCTGCTCTTATTCTGTATATATACACTGCACAGTACCACTCTCCTGTCCTATATATATATACACTGCACAGTACCACTTCTCCTGTCCTGTATACTGGGTGTAATCCTCAGTATCTGCTCTTATTCTGTATATATACACTGCACAGTACCACTTCTCCTGTCCTGTATACTGGGTGTAATCCTCAGTATCTGCTCTTATTCTGTATATATATACACTGCACAGTACCACTTCTCCTGTCCTGTATACTGGGTGTAATCCCTCAGTATCTGCTCTTATTCTGTATATATATCACTGCACAGTACCACTTCTCCTGTCCTGTATACTGGGTGTAATCCTCAGTATCTGCTCTTATTCTGTATATATACACTGCACAGTACCACTTCTCCTGTCCTGTATACTGGGTGTAATCCTCAGTATCTGCTCTTATTCTGTATATATACACTGCACAGTACCACTTCTCCTGTCCATATATATATACACTGCACAGTACCACTTCTCCTGTCCTGTATACTGGGTGTAATCCTCAGTATCTGCTCTTATTCTGTATATATACACTGCACAGTACCACTTCTCCTGTCCTGTATACTGGGTGTAATCCTCAGTATCTGCTCTTATTCTGTATATATATACACTGCACAGTACCACTTCTCGTCTGTATACTGGGTGTAATCCTCAGTATCTGCTCTTATTCTGTATATATATACACTGCACAGTACCACTTCTCCTGTCCTGTATACTGGGTGTAATCCTCAGTATCTGCTCTTATTCTGTATATATATACACTGCACAGTACCACTTCTCCTGTCCTGTATACTGGGTGTAATCCTCAGTATCTGCTCTTATTCTGTATATATATACACTGCACAGTACCACTTCTCCTGTATACCGGGTGTAATCCTCAGTATCTGCTCTTATTCTGTATATATATGTACACTGCACAGTACCACTTCTCCTGTCCTGTATACTGGGTGTAATCCTCAGTATCTGCTCTTATTCTGTATATATATACACTGCACAGTACCACTTCTCCTGTCCTGTATACTGGGTGTAATCCTCAGTATCTGCTCTTATTCTGTATATATATACACTGCACAGTACCACTTCTCCTGTATACTGGGTGTAATCCTCAGTATCTGCTCTTATTCTGTATATATATACACTGCACAGTACCACTTCTCCTGTCCTGTATACTGGGTGTAATCCTCAGTATCTGCTCTTATTCTGTATATATATACACTGCACAGTACCACTTCTCCTGTCCTGTATACTGGGTGTAATCCTCAGTATCTGCTCTTATTCTGTATATATATACACTGCACAGTACCACTTCTCCTGTCCTGTATACTGGGTGTAATCCTCAGTATCTGCTCTTATTCTGTATATATACACTGCACAGTACCACTTCTCCTGTCCTGTATATATATACACTGCACAGTACCACTTCTCCTGTCCTGTATACTGGGTGTAATCCTCAGTATCTGCTCTTATTCTGATATATATACACTGCACAGTACCACTTCTCCTGTCCTGTATACCGGGTGTAATCCTCAGTATCTGCTCTTATTCTGTATATATATACACTGCACAGTACCACTTCTCCTGTCCTGTATACTGGGTGTAATCCTCAGTATCTGCTCTTATTCTGTATATATATACACTGCACAGTACCACTTCTCCTGTCCTGTATACTGGGTGTAATCCTCAGTATCTGCTCTTATTCTGTATATATATACACTGCACAGTACCACTTCTCCTGTCCTGTATACTGGGTGTAATCCTCAGTATCTGCTCTTATTCTGTATATATATACACTGCACAGTACCACTTCTCCTGTCCTGTATACTGGGTGTAATCCTCAGTATCTGCTCTTATTCTGTATATATAACACTGCACAGTACCACTTCTCCTGTCCTGTATACTGGGTGTAATCCTCAGTATCTGCTCTTATTCTGTATATATATACACTGCACAGTACCACTTCTCCTGTCCTGTAATATATACACTGCACAGTACCACTTCTCCTGTCCTGTATACTGGGTGTAATCCTCAGTATCTGCTCTTATTCTGTATATATACACTGCACAGTACCACTTCTCCTGTCCTGTATACTGGGTGTAATCCTCAGTATCTGCTCTTATTCTGTATATATACACTGCACAGTACCACTTCTCCTGTCCTGTATACTGGGTGTAATCCTCAGTATCTGCTCTTATTCTGTATATATATACACTGCACAGTACCACTTCTCCTGTCCTGTATACTGGGTGTAATCCTCAGTATCTGCTCTTATTCTGTATATATACACTGCACAGTACCACTTCTCCTGTCCTGATATATATACACTGCACAGTACCACTTCTCCTGTCCTGTATACCGGGTGTAATCCTCAGTATCTGCTCTTATTCTGTATATATATACACTGCACAGTACCACTTCTCCTGTCCTGTATACTGGGTGTAATCCTCAGTATCTGCTCTTATTCTGTATATATATACACTGCACAGTACCACTTCTCCTGTCCTGTATACTGGGTGTAATCCTCAGTATCTGCTCTTATTCTGTATATATATACACTGCACAGTACCACTTCTCCTGTCCTGTATACTGGGTGTAATCCTCAGTATCTGCTCTTATTCTGTATATATATACACTGCACAGTACCACTTCTCCTGTCCTGTATACCGGGTGTAATCCTCAGTATCTGCTCTTATTCTGTATATATATACACTGCACAGTACCACTTCTCCTGTCCTGTATACCGGGTGTAATCCTCAGTATCTGCTCTTATTCTGTATATATATATACACTGCACAGTACCACTTCTCCTGTCCTGTATACTGGGTGTAATCCTCAGTATCTGCTCTTATTCTGTATATATATACACTGCACAGTACCACTTCTCCTGTCCTGTATACTGGGTGTAATCCTCAGTATCTGCTCTTATTCTGTATATATATACACTGCACAGTACCACTTCTCCTGTCCTGTATACTGGGTGTAATCCTCAGTATCTGCTCTTATTCTGTATATATATACACTGCACAGTACCACTTCTCCTGTCCTGTATACTGGGTGTAATCCTCAGTATCTGCTCTTATTCTGTATATATATATACACTGCACAGTACCACTTCTCCTGTCCTGTATACTGGGTGTAATCCTCAGTATCTGCTCTTATTCTGTATATATATACACTGCACAGTACCACTTCTCCTGTATACTGGGTGTAATCCTCAGTATCTGCTCTTATTCTGTATATATATACACTGCACAGTACCACTTCTCCTGTCCTGTATACTGGGTGTAATCCTCAGTATCTGCTCTTATTCTGTATATATACACTGCACAGTACCACTTCTCCTGTCCTGTATACTGGGTGTAATCCTCAGTATCTGCTCTTATTCTGTATATATATACACTGCACAGTACCACTTCTCCTGTCCTGTATACCGGGTGTAATCCTCAGTATCTGCTCTTATTCTGTATATATATACACTGCACAGTACCACTTCTCCTGTCCTGTATACTGGGTGTAATCCTCAGTATCTGCTCTTATTCTGTATATATACACTGCACAGTACCACTTCTCCTGTCCTGTATACTGGGTGTAATCCTCAGTATCTGCTCTTATTCTGTATATATATACACTGCACAGTACCACTTCTCCTGTCCTGTATACTGGGTGTAATCCTCAGTATCTGCTCTTATTCTGTATATATATACACTGCACAGTACCACTTCTCCTGTCCTGTATACTGGGTGTAATCCTCAGTATCTGCTCTTATTCTGTATATATACACTGCACAGTACCACTTCTCCTGTCCTGTATACTGGGTGTAATCCTCAGTATCTGCTCTTATTCTGTATATATATACACTGCACAGTACCACTTCTCCTGTCCTGTATACTGGGTGTAATCCTCAGTATCTGCTCTTATTCTGTATATATATACACTGCACAGTACCACTTCCTGTCCTGTATATATATACACTGCACAGTACCACTTCTCCTGTCCTGTATACCGGGTGTAATCCTCAGTATCTGCTCTTATTCTGTATATATATACACTGCACAGTACCACTTCTCCTGTCCTGTATACTGGGTGTAATCCTCAGTATCTGCTCTTATTCTGTATATATATACACTGCACAGTACCACTTCTCCTGTCCTGTATATATATATACACTGCACAGTACCACTTCTCCTGTATACTGGGTGTAATCCTCAGTATCTGCTCTTATTCTGTATATATATACACTGCACAGTACCACTTCTCCTGTCCTGTATACTGGGTGTAATCCTCAGTATCTGCTCTTATTCTGTATATATATACACTGCACAGTACCACTTCTCCTGTCCTGTATACTGGGTGTAATCCTCAGTATCTGCTCTTATTCTGTATATATATACACTGCACAGTACCACTTCTCCTGTCCTGTATACTGGGTGTAATCCTCAGTATCTGCTCTTATTCTGTATATATATACACTGCACAGTACCACTTCTCCTGTCCTGTATACTAGGTGTAATCCTCAGTATCTGCTCTTATTCTGTATATATATACACTGCACAGTACCACTTCTCCTGTCCTGTATACTGGGTGTAATCCTCAGTATCTGCTCTTATTCTGTATATATATACACTGCACAGTACCACTTCTCCTGTCCTGTATACTGGGTGTAATCCTCAGTATCTGCTCTTATTCTGTATATATATACACTGCACAGTACCACTTCTCCTGTCCTGTATACCGGGTGTAATCCTCAGTATCTGCTCTTATTCTGTATATATATACACTGCACAGTACCACTTCTCTCCTGTATACTGGGTGTAATCCTCAGTATCTGCTCTTATTCTGTATATATATACACTGCACAGTACCACTTCTCCTGTCCTGTATACTGGGTGTAATCCTCAGTATCTGCTCTTATTCTGTATATATATACACTGCACAGTACCACTTCTCCTGTCCTGTATACTGGGTGTAATCCTCAGTATCTGCTCTTATTCTGTATATATATACACTGCACAGTACCACTTCTCCTGTCCTGTATACTGGGTGTAATCCTCAGTATCTGCTCTTATTCTGTATATATATACACTGCACAGTACCACTTCTCCTGTCCTGTATACTGGGTGTAATCCTCAGTATCTGCTCTTATTCTGTATATATATACACTGCACAGTACCACTTCTCCTGTCCTGTATACTGGGTGTAATCCTCAGTATCTGCTCTTATTCTGTATATATATACACTGCACAGTACCACTTCTCCTGTCCTGTATACTGGGTGTAATCCTCAGTATCTGCTCTTATTCTGTATATATATATACACTGCACAGTACCACTTCTCCTGTCCTGTATACTGGGTGTAATCCTCAGTATCTGCTCTTATTCTGTATATATATACACTGCACAGTACCACTTCTCCTGTCCTGTATACTGGGTGTAATCCTCAGTATCTGCTCTTATTCTGTATATATATACACTGCACAGTACCACTTCTCCTGTCCTGTATACTGGGTGTAATCCTCAGTATCTGCTCTTATTCTGTATATATATACACTGCACAGTACCACTTCTCCTGTCCTGTATACTGGGTGTAATCCTCAGTATCTGCTCTTATTCTGTATATATATACACTGCACAGTACCACTTCTCCTGTCCTGTATACTGGGTGTAATCCTCAGTATCTGCTCTTATTCTGTATATATATACACTGCACAGTACCACTTCTCCTGTCCTGTATACTGGGTGTAATCCTCAGTATCTGCTCTTATTCTGTGTATATATACACTGCACAGTACCACTTCTCCTGTCCTGTATACTGGGTGTAATCCTCAGTATCTGCTCTTATTCTGTATATATATACACTGCACAGTACCACTTCTCCTGTCCTGTATACTGGGTGTAATCCTCAGTATCTGCTCTTATTCTGTATATATATCACTGCACAGTACCACTTCTCCTGTCCTGTATACCGGGTGTAATCCTCAGTATCTGCTCTTATTCTGTATATATATACACTGCACAGTACCACTTCTCCTGTCCTGTATACTGGGTGTAATCCTCAGTATCTGCTCTTATTCTGTATATATATACACTGCACAGTACCACTTCTCCTGTCCTGTATACTGGGTGTAATCCTCAGTATCTGCTCTTATTCTGTATATATATACACTGCACAGTACCACTTCTCCTGTCCTGTATACTGGGTGTAATCCTCAGTATCTGCTCTTATTCTGTATATATATACACTGCACAGTACCACTTCTCCTGTCCTGATACTGGGTGTAATCCTCAGTATCTGCTCTTATTCTGTATATATATACACTGCACAGTACCACTTCTCCTGTCCTGTATACTGGGTGTAATCCTCAGTATCTGCTCTTATTCTGTATATATATACACTGCACAGTACCACTTCTCCTGTATACTGGGTGTAATCCTCAGTATCTGCTCTTATTCTGTATATATATACACTGCACAGTACCACTTCTCCTGTCCTGTATACTGGGTGTAATCCTCAGTATCTGCTCTTATTCTGTATATATATACACTGCACAGTACCACTTCTCCTGTCCTGTATACTGGGTGTAATCCTCAGTATCTGCTCTTATTCTGTATATATATATACACTGCACAGTACCACTTCTCCTGTCCTGTATACTGGGTGTAATCCTCAGTATCTGCTCTTATTCTGTATATATATACACTGCACAGTACCACTTCTCCTGTATATCTGGGTGTAATCCTCAGTATCTGCTCTTATTCTGTATATATATACACTGCACAGTACCACTTCTCCTGTATACTGGGTGTAATCCTCAGTATCTGCTCTTATTCTGTATATATATACACTGCACAGTACCACTTCTCCTGTCCTGTATACTGGGTGTAATCCTCAGTATCTGCTCTTATTCTGTATATATATACACTGCACAGTACCACTTCTCCTGTCCTGTATACTGGGTGTAATCCTCAGTATCTGCTCTTATTCTGTATATATATATACACTGCACAGTACCACTTCTCCTGTCCTGTATACTGGGTGTAATCCTCAGTATCTGCTCTTATTCTGTGTATATATACACTGCACAGTACCACTTCTCCTGTCCTGTATATACACACTGCACAGCACCACTTCTCCTGTATACTGGGTGTAATCCTCAGTATCTGCTCTTATTCTGTATATATACACTGCACAGTACCACTTCTCCTGTCCTGTATATACACACTGCACAGTACCACTTCTCCTGTCCTGTATATATACACTGCACAGTACCACTTCTCCTGTCCTGTATATATACACTGCACAGTACCACTTCTCCTGTCCTGTATACTGGGTGTAATCCTCAGTATCTGCTCTTATTCTGTATATATACACTGCACAGTACCACTTCTCCTGTCCTGTATATATACACTGCACAGTACCACTTCTCCTGTCCTGTATACTGGGTGTAATCCTCAGTATCTGCTCTTATTCTGTATATATACACTGCACAGTACCACTTCTCCTGTCCTGTATACTGGGTGTAATCCTCAGTATCTGCTCTTATTCTGTATATATATACACTGCACAGTACCACTTCTCCTGTCCTGTATACTAGGTGTAATCCTCAGTATCTGCTCTTATTCTGTATATATACACTGCACAGTACCACTTCTCTCCTGTATACTGGGTGTAATCCTCAGTATCTGCTCTTATTCTGTTATATATATACACTGCACAGTACCACTCTCTCCTGTATACTGGGTGTAATCCTCAGTATCTGCTCTTATTCTGTATATATATACACTGCACAGTACCACTTCTCCTGTCCTGTATACTGGGTGTAATCCTCAGTATCTGCTCTTATTCTGTATATATATACACTGCACAGTACCACTTCTCCTGTCCTGTATACTGGGTGTAATCCTCAGTATCTGCTCTTATTCTGTATATATATACACTGCACAGTACCACTTCTCCTGTCCTGTATACTGGGTGTAATCCTCAGTATCTGCTCTTATTCTGTATATATATACACTGCACAGTACCACTTCTCCTCCTGTATACTGGGTGTAATCCTCAGTATCTGCTCTTATTCTGTATATATATCACTGCACAGTACCACTTCTCCTGTCCTGTATACTGGGTGTAATCCTCAGTATCTGCTCTTATTCTGTATATATATACACTGCACAGTACCACTTCTCCTGTCCTGTATACTGGGTGTAATCCTCAGTATCTGCTCTTATTCTGTATATATATATACACTGCACAGTACCACTTCTCCTGTCCTGTATACCGGGTGTAATCCTCAGTATCTGCTCTTATTCTGTATATATATATACACTGCACAGTACCACTTCTCCTGTCCTGTATACTGGTGTAATCCTCAGTATCTGCTCTTATTCTGTATATATATACACTGCACAGTACCACTTCTCCTGTCCTGTATACACGGGTGTAATCCTCAGTATCTGCTCTTATTCTGTATATATATACACTGCACAGTACCACTTCTCCTGTCCTGTATACTGGGTGTAATCCTCAGTATCTGCTCTTATTCTGTATATATATATACACTGCACAGTACCACTTCTCCTGTCCTGTATACTGGGTGTAATCCTCAGTATCTGCTCTTATTCTGTATATATATACACTGCACAGTACCACTTCTCCTGTCCTGTATACTGGGTGTAATCCTCAGTATCTGCTCTTATTCTGTATATATATACACTGCACAGTACCACTTCTCCTGTCCTGTATACTGGGTGTAATCCTCAGTATCTGCTCTTATTCTGTATATATATACACTGCACAGTACCACTTCTCCTGTCCTGTATACTGGGTGTAATCCTCAGTATCTGCTCTTATTCTGTATATATACACTGCACAGTACCACTTCTCCTGTCCTGTATATATACACTGCACAGTACCACTTCTCCTGTCCTGTATATATACACTGCACAGTACCACTTCTCCTGTCCTGTATATATACACTGCACAGTACCACTTCTCCTGTCCTGTATATATACACTGCACAGTACCACGTCTTTTTCACGTCGCTGTCAGTCAGTCTTTCTTCCATTGTTTGGGAGTTAAGGGGTTAAGTGGCGAGGCACAGAGGATGGGTACAGAGGGCACCCAGTTCCCCCTGATCTCTGCCCGTCCACCAGTTACATTCCTGGGCGTCTCTGGAGTCAGCAGAAGTTTATCTCCAGTGCAAGTGAAATTGAGGAGATGACTTATTAATTCTGAGCAAACACAGGGGTGTGAGAATCCGCAGCCAACCGCCTGGCAGCGCCGCTATCGCCTTCAGCGCCCAGGTACAAGAACGAGACACGTGACGTCACTGTCGTACTAGTGCGAGACACGACCACATCCTGGTGCCAGAGTAGAAGTGACCGTATCCTGGTGCCAGAGGGCATTACTGGCGCGAGACACGGCCGTATCCCGGTGCCAGTGGGCATTACTAGTGTGAGACACGGCCGTATCCTGGTGCCAGAGGGCATTACTAGTGTGAGACACGGCCGTATCCCGATGCCAGTGGGCATTACTAGTGTGAGACACGGCCGTATCCTGGTGCCAGTGGGCATTACTAGTGTGAGACACGGCCGTATCCTGGTGCCAGTGGGCATTACTAGTGTAAGACACGGCCGTATCCACACCGTTCCTGGTGCCAGAGGGCATTACTAGTGTGAGACACGGTCATATCCTGGTGCCAGTGGGCATTACTAGTGTAAGACACGGCCGTATCCTGGTGCCAGTGGGCATTACTAGTGTGAGACACGGCCGTATCCCGATGCCAGTGGGCATTACTAGTGTGAGACACGGCCGTATCCTGGTGCCAGTGGGCATTACTAGTGTGAGACACGGCCGTATCCCGGTGCCAGCAATCACCACTAATGTATCCTGGTGCCAGAGGGCATTACTAGTGTGAGACACGGTCATATCCTGGTGCCAGTGGGCATTACTAGTGTAAGACACGGCCGTATCCCGGTGCCAGTGGGCATTACTATGTGAGACACGGCCGTATCCTGGTGCCAGAGGGCATTACTAGTGTGAGAAACGGCCGTATCCTGGTGCCAGAGGGCATTACTAGTGTGAGACACGGCCGTATCCCGGTGCCAGAGGGCATTACTAGTGTGAGACACGGTCGTATCCCGGTGCCAGAGGGCATTACTAGTGTGAGAGACGGTCGTATCCCGGTGCCAGTCGGCATTACTAGTGTGAGACACGGTCGTATCCTGGTGCCAGAGGGCATTACTAGTGTGAGACACGACCATATCCTGGTGCCAGAGGGCATTACTAGTGTGAGACACGGCTGTATCCCGGTGCCAGCGACACCTAACTAGTGTGAGACACGGCCGTATCCTGGTGCCAGAGGGCATTACTAGTGTGAGACACGGCCGTATCCCGGTGCCAGCAATCACCACTAATGTATCCTGGTGCCAGAGGGCATTACTAGTGTGAGACACGGTCATATCCTGGTGCCAGTGGGCATTACTAGTGTAAGACACGGCCGTATCCTGGTGCCAGTGGGCATTACTATGTGAGACACGGCCGTATCCTGGTGCCAGAGGGCATTACTAGTGTGAGAAACGGCCGTATCCTGGTGCCAGTGGGCATTACTAGTGTGAGACACGGCCGTATCCTGGTGCCAGTGGGCATTACTAGTGTGAGACACGGCCGTATCCTGGTGCCAGAGGGCATTACTAGTGTGAGACACGGCCGTATCCTGGTGCCAGAGGGCATTACTAGTGTGAGACACGGCCGTATCCTGGTGCCAGCGACACCTAACTAGTGCCTTACCATTACACCCAGTCTCACCCGCGTCCGCCGGGCACTGGTGGGTGCGATGCTAGTCTGACAACACAGGAAGAGGAAAAGAGAATGATGTCGGAGGCATGGCTGCAGCGGGCGGATGGCGCCACCAGCGGAGGACGGCAGACCACATGGGCTCTGCAGCTCCTAACAGACTGTGCACCTCTGCTTGCTGTCAGTGAACCCGTTCATAGCTGGTTCTGCTCTCAGCTGAGACGTGGATACAATGTATCAGGGTGGACAATGCTCGGGCTCTAGACTGATACATTGTAGCACAATGCATTGTCTACGCTGGATACCATTGTAACAAACCCTCAGCTGTGAGCAGGATTACTACCTCTGAATGTAAAGAACAGTGTCCCCCTTCGCTGACAGCAAGCAGATCTTGAAGATATGAAACATTGAACAATAAAGTCAATGAGAAAGCTGGAGTGTCCTTTTAAAGGGCCGGCGCAGTCCTGTACATGAAGCAATCTGCAGCTTTATAACCGACTGGATTTACATTCAAGATCTCAGCTTGTTGTCAGTGAATGAACCCTTTAGAGCTTACATTCAGTCCTAGTTCTGCTCATACAATGCATCAGTGCAGACAATCCTCTCAGATGAACACAGCATCAGCTGTTACAGTGTGTCAGTGCAGGTACCACCTGTGAAACTGGGACCAGACCAAGACCCACTTCCAGTGTTTGGCTGGAAATCTTTCCAGTCACTGACAGCAAGCAGCGATCTTGGTGAGAGATTAAAACACCAAGTCTGATTCAGGACGCCCCAGATCCGGACCCGCACTCACGGGAATATCGACCCTGCCTGGGGCTTCAGGGGTTAAGTGTGGCCCCCAGCACAAAAGTCTTGTGCGGGTGAATGGACCGTCCTAGTTACCATGGCAATGAATAGCGATGAGGGAAGAAAGGAACGCCCGGAATTCTGGGAACAGCCCTCATTATCCCTCACATTCCGGGGGCCACATGGTCCTGGCGGCTGCCCTCTGACCCACGCGGGGTTAAGACCGAGGGCCCAAGATCCACAAACCCCCAAACCGCTTCACTGAAGATCAGCAACAGAAGGAGCAAATCTGAGGATCCGCCGGTGACCTCGCTCCCAGAATTCCCTGCTGGACCCGCCATGTTCATCCAGGGCCATCTGGTTCATGAACAGAATGCTAGAACTACAGTGAAGACTGACACATACCTAGAGACAGGAGAATGGAGATTTGTCATTGGAGATGTGGGCTGCAGTGGCAGAGTCTGGGCCAGGGGCCGCAGCACCACAGCCGGGGCCAGGGGTCGCAGCGCCACAGCCGGGCCCTCAGCCCTCAGGTCTGTTATGGGGAGCAGGAGGAAGAGGAGACGTCAGCAGAACAGAGAAGGACGGCCGCCGCAAGTTCCCCTTTATACACGTGATGCTGTCAGAGCAACCCCGGAATAGCAGAGCTGTGTATTACAGGGTGCAGTAGTGTTATACTGGAATAGCAGAGCCGTGTATTACAGGGTGCAGTGGTGTTATACTGGAATAGCAGAGCCGTGTATTACCGGGTGCAGTGGTGTTATACTGGAATAGCAGAGCTGTGTATTACAGGGTGCAGTGGTGTTATACTGGAATAGCAGAGCTGTGTATTACAGGGTGCAGTGGTGTTATACTGGAATAGCAGAGCTTTGTATTACAGGGTGCAGTGGTGTTATACTGGAATAGCAGAGCCGTGTATTACCGGGTGCAGTGGTGTTATACTGGAATATCAGAGCCGTGTATTACAGGGTGCGGTGGTGTTATACTGGAATACTAGAGCTGTGTATTACAGGGTGCGGTGGTGTTATACTGGAATAGCAGAGCCGTGTATTACAGGGTGCAGTGGTGTTATACTGGAATAGCAGAGCTGTGTATTACAGGGTGCAGTGGTGTTATACTGGAATAGCAGGCTGTATTACGGGTGCAGTGGTGTTATACTGGAATAGCAGAGCTGTGTATTACAGGGTGCAGTGGTGTTATACTGGAATAGCAGAGCTGTGTATTACAGGGTGCAGTGGTGTTATACTGGAATAGCAGAGCCGTGTATTACAGGGTGCAGTGGTGTTATACTGGAATAGCAGAGCCGTGTATTACAGGGTGCAGTGGTGTTATACTGGAATAGCAGAGCCGTGTATTACAGGGTGCAGTGGTGTTATACTGGAATAGCAGAGCTGTGTATTACAGGGTGCAGTGGTGTTATACTGGAATAGCAGAGCCGTGTATTACAGGGTGCAGTGGTGTTATACTGGAATAGCAGAGCCGTGTATTACAGGGTGCAGTGGTGTTATACTGGAATAGCAGAGCTGTGTATTACAGGTGCAGTGGTGTTATACTGAATAGCAGGCTGTGTATTACAGGGTGCAGTAGTGTTATACTGGAATAGCAGAGCTGTGTACAGGGTGCAGTGGTGTTATACTGGAATAGCAGAGCTGTGTATTACAGGGTGCGGTGGTGTTATACTGGAATAGCAGAGCCGTGTATTACAGGGTGGAGAGGTGTTATACTGGAATAGCAGAGCCGTGTATTACAGGGTGGAGAGGTGTTATACTGGAATAGCAGAGTTGTGTATTACAGGGTGCGGTGGTGTTATACTGGAATAGCAGAGCTGTGTGTTACAGGGTGCAGTGGTGTTATACTGGAATAGCAGAGTTGTGTATTACAGGGTGCGGTGGTGTTATACTGGAATAGCAGAGCCGTGTATTACAGGGTGCAGTGGTGTTATACTGGAATAGCAGAGCTGTGTGTTACAGGGTGCAGTGGTGTTATACTGGAATAGCAGAGCCGTGTATTACAGGGTGCAGTGGTGTTATACTGGAATAGCAGAGCTATGTATTACAGGGTGCAGTGGTGTTATACTGGAATAGCAGAGCTGTGTATTACAGGGCGCAGTGGTGTTATACTGGAATAGCAGAGCTGTGTATTACAGGGCGCAGTGGTGTTATACTGGAATATCAGAGCGTGTATTACAGGGCGCAGTGGTGTTATACTGGAATACTAGAGCTGTGTATTACAGGGTGCGGTGGTGTTATACTGGAATAGCAGAGCCGTGTATTACAGGGTGCAGTGGTGTTATACTGGAATATCAGAGCTGTGTATTACAGGGCGCAGTGGTGTTATACTGGAATAGCAGAGCTGTGTATTACAGGGTGCAGTGGTGTTATACTGGAATAGCAGAGGCGTGTATTACAGGGTGCAGTGGTGTTATACTGGAATAGCAGAGCTGTGTATTACAGGGTGCAGTGGTGTTATACTGGAATAGCAGAGCTGTGTATTACAGGGTGCAGTGATGTTATACTGGAATAGCAGAGCTGTGTATTACATGGTGCAGTGGTGTTATACTGGAATAGCAGAGCTGTGTATTACAGGGCGCAGTGGTGTTATACTGGAATAGCAGAGCTGTGTATTACAGGGTGCAGTGGTGTTATACTGGAATAGCAGAGCTGTGTATTACAGGGTGCAGTGGTGTTATACTGGAATAGCAGAGCCGTGTATAACAGGGCGCAGTGGTGTTATACTGGAATAGCAGAGCCGTGTATCACAGGGTGCAGTGATGTTATACTGGAATAGCAGAGCTGTGTATTACAGGGTGCAGTGGTGTTATACTGGAATAGCAGAGCTGTAGCAGTGGGAGCAGCAGGCAGGTTGTTGACCGCGCTGAGGACGAGGTGAATGACCCCCAGATTATCTCCCGATACACACATTAGGCGTCAGAAGCGGGGGCACGGGTCACCCACCTGTGAGCTCAGCGAATAGGACCACCATGTGCACCACCCCCGCCCCAAATAAGAGGGGGTGGAGGCGTTCCTGTGCCTCCCCCTAAACACAGCGAGGCCCCGGGGACTGAGGGGACCACCGCCCGGCCGCTCACTATCCACATCCCAGAGCCATCTGTGCCTCCGAACACTCCAGGTGCCTCATACCTCACTTCCTGACTACAGTGTAAACGTGAGGCTTCCAGCAGCGGACAACTGTCAGTAATGAGGCACAGTACAGCTCCTGCAGTCAGTAATGAGATATGAGGCACAGCACACCTCCTGCAGTCAGTGCTGAGGTATGAGGCACAGCACTCCTCCTGCAGTCAGTACTGAGGTATGAGGCACAGCACTCCTCCTGCAGTCAGTACTGAGGTATGAGGCACAGCGTACCTCCTGCAGTCAGTACTGAGGTATGAGGCACAGCACTACTCCTGCAGTCAGTACTGAGGTATGAGGCACAGCACTCCTCCTGCAGTCAGTACTGAGGTATGAGGCACAGTACACGTCCTGCAGTCAGTACTGAGGTATGAGGCACAGCACTCCTCCTGCAGTCAGTACTGAGGTATGAGGCACAGTACACGTCCTGCAGTCAGTACTGAGGTATGAGGCACAGTACACCTCCTGCAGTCAGTACTGAGGTATGAGGCACGGTACACCTCCTGCAGTCAGTAATGAGGTATGAGGCACAGTACACGTCCTGCAGCCAGTAATGAGGTATGAGGCACGGTACACGTCCTGCAGTCAGTACTGAGGTATGAGGCACAGTACACGTCCTGCAGTCAGTAATGAGGTATGAGGCACAGCACTCTTCCTGCAGTCAGTAATGAGGTATGAGGCACAGCGTACCTCCTGCAGTCAGTAATGAGGTATGAGGCACAGCGTACCTCCTGCAGTCAGTAATGAGGTATGAGGCATAGTACACGTCCTGCATTCAGTAATGAGGTATGAGGCACAGCGTACCTCCTGCAGTCAGTAATGAGGTGAGGCACAGCGTACCTCCTGCAGTCAGTAATGAGGTATAAGGCATAGTACGCGTCCTGCAGTCAGTACTGAGGTATGAGGCACAGTACACGTCCTGCAGTCAGTACTGAGGTATGAGGCACAGTACACATCCTGCAGTCAGTAATGAGGTACAGTACACGTCCTGCAGCCGGTAATGAGGTATGAGGCACAGTACACGTCCTGCAGCCAGTAATGAGGTATGAGGCACAGTACACGTCCTGCAGTCAGTAAGAGGTATGAGGGACAGCGTACCTCCTGCAGCCAATAATGAGGTATGAGGCACAGCATACCTCCTGCAGCCAGTAATGAGGTATGAGGCACAGTACACGTCCTGCAGCCAGTAATGAGGTACAGTACACGTCCTGCAGCCAGTAATGAGGTATGAGGCACAGTACACGTCCTGCAGTCAGTAATGAGGTATGAGGCACAGCGTACCTCCTGCAGCCAGTAATGAGGTATGAGGCACAGTACACGTCCTGCAGCCAGTAATGAGGTATGAGGCACAGTACACGTCCTGCAGCCAGTAATGAGGTATGAGGCACAGTACACGTCCTGCAGTCAGTAATGAGGTATGAGGCACGGTACACGTCCTGCAGCCAGTAATGAGGTATGAGGCACGGTACACGTCCTGCAGTCAGTAATGAGGTATGAGGCACGGTACACGTCCTGCAGTCAGTAATGAGGTATGAGGCACAGCGTACCTCCTGCAGCCAGTAATGAGGTATGAGGCACAGTACCTCCTGCAGCCAGTAATGAGGTATGAGGCACAGCATACCTCCTGCAGTCAGTAATGAGGTATGAGGCACAGTACACGTCCTGCAGTCAGTAATGAGGTATGAGGCACAGCGTACCTCCTGCAGCCAGTAATGAGGTATGACTACGCCTCGTACCCCACTCCCGGGGTGACTCTCATCCTCCCTACCTGCTGCAGCTCCTTCTCCAGCTCCACGGCCCTGGTGACGATGGGGCCCCGCACGGCGTACTCCACCCTCCTGATGGCGGGGTTCATGGACTCCAGGGTCAGGATGCGCTCCTGCGCCCCGTTCTCAGACATCCGCAGCATTCGGTTCTGGTTCTGTTCTGCCAGCTGGGTTCCTGAATGAGACCTGAAGGAAGACAGAAGAGGGGCACTGAGTGCAGCAGAGCGGCCGCCCCAAACCCGGGCGCCCGAGGACGCCAGCAGACTCATGACAACCCAGGCTCTAGAACCACAGGAGACAAGTTAGTTGTCAGCAGATGAGTCACAAAAGACACGACTGCAAGAATGTAAGAGCAGTGAGGACGAGACGGAAGAGAGGGAGGGGGAGGGGAGGGTGCACTCACTACCACACGTGTGCACTCACTGGAAGAACCGGTCCAGGAACCTGCTCCTCACACTGACACTGCCAGGCTGACACTGCGCCCCCGGTGCTGCCGCTGGCCTTCTATACCGCAGAGGGGACGCCCCACCATCTGCCCCCTCCCTCCCTGCTCTGGGGCAAGTCACTGCCTGATAATCTGAAGCAACAGGAACAGGAACTTTCTCCCACTGCCATGGAACGTGGAGCCAGTGTGCACACCTACAGAGCCCGGGAAAAGCTGCACCTGCAGGGTAACGCCCCACCGGCCCGCTGCCAACTATACCCGCTGCACACCCCCAAACTACACCACATATATACACCTACCTCCATCAAATAATAATCTTATACCTCTGTGTATTACCCCTCATCATATAATCCTCTCCACCTCTGTATATTACCCCTCATCATATAATCCTCTCCACCTCTGTATATTACCCCTCATCATATAATCCCCTCCACCCCTGTATATTACCCCCCATCATATAATCCCCTCCACCTCTGTATATTACCCCTCATCATATAATCCTCTCACCTCTGTATATTACCCTCCTCATATAATCCCTCCACCTCTGTGTATTACCCTCATCATATAATCCTCTCCACCTCTGTATATTACCCTCATCATATAATCCCTCCACCTCTGTATATTACCCTCATCATATAATCCTCCCACCTCTGTGTATTACCCTCATCATATAATCCCCTCCACCTCTGTATATTACCCTCATCATATAATCCCTCCACCTCTGTATATTACCCTCATCATATAATCCTCTCCACCTCTGTATATTACCCCTCATCATATAATCCCTCCACCTCTGTATATTACCCCTCATCATATAATCCTCTCCACCTCTGTATATTACCCCTCATCATATAATCCTCTCCACCTCTGTATATTACCCCTCATCATATAATCCTCTCCACCTCTGTATATTACCCCTCATCATATAATCCTCTCCACCTCTGTATATTACCCCTCATCATATAATCCCCTCCACCTCTGTATATTACCCTCATCATATAATCCCCTCCACCTCTGTATATTACCCCTCATCATATAATCCCCTCCACCTCTGTATATTACCCCTCATCATATAATCCCCTCCACCTCTGTATATTACCCCTCATCATATAATCCCCTCCACCTCTGTATATTACCCCTCATCATATAATCCTCTCCACCTCTGTATATTACCCCTCATCATATAATCCCCTCCACCTCTGTATATTACCCCTCATCATATAATCCTCTCCACCTCTGTATATTACCCCTCATCATATAATCCCTCCACCTCTGTATATTACCCCTCATCATATAATCCCCTCCACCTCTGTATATTACCCTCATCATATAATCCCTCCACCTCTGTGTATTACCCTCATCATATAATCCTCTCCACCTCTGTATATTACCCTCATCATATAATCCCCTCCACCTCTGTATATTACCCCCATCATATAATCCCCTCCACCTCTGTATATTACCCTCATCATATAATCCCCTCCACCTCTGTATATTACCCCTCATCATATAATCCCTCCACCTCTGTATATTACCCCTCATCATATAATCCTCTCCACCTCTGTATATTACCCCTCATCATATAATCCCTCCACCTCTGTATATTACCCTCATCATATAATCCTCTCCACCTCTGTATATTACCCTCATCATATAATCCCTCCACCTCTGTATATTACCCTCATCATATAATCCCTCCACCTCTGTATATTACCCCTCATCATATAATCCCCTCCACCTCTGTATATTACCCCTCATCATATAATCCCCTCCACCTCTGTATATTACCCCTCATCATATAATCCCCTCCACCTCTGTATATTACCCCTCATCATATAATCCTCTCCACCTCTGTATATTACCCCTCATCATATAATCCCCTCCACCTCTGTATATTACCCCTCATCATATAATCCTCTCCACCTCTGTATATTACCCCTCATCATATAATCCTCTCCACCTCTGTATATTACCCTCATCATATAATCCCTCCACCTCTGTATATTACCCTCATCATATAATCCCCTCCACCTCTGTATATTACCCCTCATCATATAATCCTCTCCACCTCTGTATATTACCCCTCATCATATAATCCCTCCACCTCTGTATATTACCCTCATCATATAATCCCCTCCACCTCTGTATATTACCCTCATCATATAATCCCTCCACCTCTGTATATTACCCCTCATCATATAATCCCCTCCACCTCTGTATATTACCCCCATCATATAATCCCCTCCACCTCTGTATATTACCCTCATCATATAATCCTCTCCACCTCTGTATATTACCCCTCATCATATAATCCCCTCCACCTCTGTATATTACCCCTCATCATATAATCCCCTCCACCTCTGTATATTACCCCTCATCATATAATCCTCTCCACCTCTGTATATTACCCTCATCATATAATCCCTCCACCTCTGTATATTACCCCTCATCATATAATCCCTCCACCTCTGTATATTACCCCTCATCATATAATCCTCTCCACCTCTGTATATTACCCTCATCATATAATCCCCTCCACCTCTGTATATTACCCCTCATCATATAATCCTCTCCACCTCTGTATATTACCCCTCATCATATAATCCTCTCCACCTCTGTATATACCCCTCATCATATAATCCCCTCCACCTCTGTATATTACCCTCATCATATAATCCCCTCCACCTCTGTATATTACCCCTCATCATATAATCCTCTCCACCTCTGTATATTACCCCTCCACCTCTGTATTTACCCCTCATCATATAATCCCCTCCACCTCTGTATATTACCCTCATCATATAATCCCCTCCACCTCTGTATATTACCCCTCATCATATAATCCTCTCCACCTCTGTATATTACCCCTCCACCTCTGTATTTACCCCTCATCATATAATCCTCTCCACCTCTGTATATTACCCCCCATCATATAATCCCCTCCACCTCTGTATATTACCCATCATCATATAATCCCCTCCACCTCTGTGTATTTACCCCTCATCATATAATCCTCTCCACCTCTGTATATTACCCCTCATCATATAATCCTCTCCACCTCTGTATATTACCCCTCATCATATAATCCCCTCCACCTCTGTATATTACCCCTCATCATATAATCCTCTCCACCTCTGTATATTACCCCTCATCATATAATCCTCTCCACCTCTGTATATTACCCTCATCATATAATCCCCTCCACCTCTGTATATTACCCTCATCATATAATCCCTCCACCTCTGTATATTACCCCTCATCATATAATCCCCTCCACCTCTGTATATTACCCCTCATCATATAATCCCCTCCACCTCTGTATATTACCCCTCATCATATAATCCCTCTCCACCTCTGTATATTACCCCTCATCATATAATCCCCTCCACCTCTGTGTATTACCCCTCATCATATAATCCTCTCCACCTCTGTATATTACCCCTCATCATATAATCCCTCCACCTCTGTATATTACCCCTCATCATATAATCCCCTCCACCTCTGTATATTACCCCTCATCATATAATCCCCTCCACCTCTGTATATTACCCCTCATCATATAATCCTCTCCACCTCTGTATATTACCCCTCATCATATAATCCCTCCACCTCTGTATATTACCCTCATCATATAATCCTCTCCCACCTCTGTATATTACCCCTCATCATATAATCCCCTCCACCTCTGTATATTACCCCTCATCATATAATCCCCTCCACCTCTGTATATTACCCCTCATCATATAATCCCCCCCCCCTCTGCTGCCAGTGGAAGTTTTTGGGGATGTATTTTGTGCAGCTCTGGGTGCAACTGGAGTGTAATACAAGGCAGTAGTAGAATAGTGAATGCAGCTCTGGGTGCAACTGGAGTGTAATACAAGGCAGTAGTAGAATAGTGAATGCAGCTCTGGGTGCAACTGGAGTGTAATACAAGGCAGTAGTAGAATAGTGAATGCAGCTCTGGGTGTAACTGGAGTGTAATACAAGGCAGTAGTGGAATAGTGAATGCAGCTCTGGGTGTTGCTGGAGTGTAATACAAGGCAGTAGTAGAATAGTGAATGCAGCTCTGGGTGTACCTGGAGTGTAATACAAGGCAGTAGTAGAATAGTGAATGCAGCTCTGGGTGTAACTGGAGTGTAATACAAGGCAGTAGTAGAATAGTGAATGCAGCTCTGGATGTACGCTGGAGTGTAATACAAGGCAGTAGTAGAATAGTGAATGCAGCTCTGGGTGTCGCTGGAGTGTAATACAAGGCAGTAGTAGAATAGTGAATGCAGCTCTGGGTGTAACTGGAGTGTAATACAAGGCAGTAGTAGAATAGTGAATGCAGCTCTGGGTGTCGCTGGAGTGTAATACAAGGCAGTAGTAGAATAGTGAATGCAGCTCTGGATGTCGCTGGAGTGTAATACAAGGCAGTAGTAGAATAGTGAATGCAGCTCTGGATGTCGCTGGGTTATGCCTTTGGCCTCATGCACACGACCGTGGTTTGGGTCAGAGACGCATTTTTTGAGGGTTCGATGCGGACGGCACCAGACGCAGACAGCCCACCGCGTGCCGCCTGCATCCGCGCGTCTGATCCACGGCCTCGCAAAGAAGACAGAACATGCCTTATTATTGTCTGCATCACGGACAAGGATAGCGACGCTCTACTGAGGGGCGGGCGTTCCGCAGAATGCACGCGGCCAGTATCCGTGTTTTGAGGCCTCATTCACACGTCAGTGTCCGCTCAGTGATTTCCTTCTGTGATTGTGCGCCAAAACCTGGTGCGGGTGTAAATGCCCGGCCGTGCCCGTATTGCAGACAGCGGGCACCGTCTGCCCCCGCATCACTGTGGCGACCCAACTACTACGACGAGCATGCACGTGGACGGATCAGGGACCCAGTCAAGTTGAACGGACTGGATCCGTTTGCAGAATCCGGATGCTGCCTGTGCATTGCTGTCCCAGATGCATGGAACGGCCGAGCAACGGCCCTGTGTGTGAGCGCTCAGGCCGAGTTCACACTGCACACACGGACAGGCATCGTTATAACGGATCCGCCAAAAAAAAAAACACACGGATGTCACACACACGAGCCCTTAGGCTACAAGCACACGACACTTGTTTTTCGCTGACCGCAGATCGCAGATCCGTCTTCCTTTGTTTTTTCACATCCACATCCGTTCTGTGCGTCCGCAAATTTTGTAGGTTGTGTTTCCGTGTGCCTTAAGTTTTTTTTTGCGGATCCGCAAAAAAAATGGAAGGCTTGAAACAGGTTCTCAATATACCTGTACAAGTGCCCTGGTTTCCAAGCAACCATCCGCAAAACAAACGGATGCGGATGACAATCGGATGGCTTCCGTTGGTCATCTGCATTTTTTGCGGACCTATTGACTTCTATGAGTCCGCAAACCGTTTTTTATGGACAAGAATAGGACATGCCATTTTTTTTGCGGACGTGAAATGCGGACAGGCAACGGAAGAGGCATCCGCATTTTTTACGGATCCATAGAAATGAATGGGAAACCATCGAATCCGGAAAAAAAAAAACAGAATGGAGGCCGCAAAAAAACACTGCCGTGTGCAGGTAGGCCATACTGTGAGCCAAAACCAGGACTGGAGCCTCCACAGAGATCCGGTGTGAGGGAGAGATCCGCTCCTGGTCTTGGCTCAAAATCACTGACCGGACACTGACGTATGAATGAGGCCTCACACACGACCGGCGGCCAGGACCGACAAAGACAAGCGCAAAATCACTGATGGAAATCACTGACCAGACACTGACGTGTGAATGAGGCCTCGCACACGACCGGCGGCCAGGACCGACAAAGACAAGCGCAAAATCACTGATGGAAATCACTGACCGGACACTGACGTGTGAATGAGGCCTCACACATGACCGGCGGCCAGGACCGACAAAGATAAGCGCAAAATCACTGACCGGACACTGACGTGTGAATGAGGCCTCACACACGCACCGGCGGCCAGGACCGACAAAGACAAGCGCAAAATCACTGACCGGACACTGACGTGTGAATGAGGCCTTGCACATGATCGGGGCGGCCAGGACCAACAAAGATAAGCGCAAAATCACTGATGGAAATCACTGACCGGACACTGACGTGTGAATGAGGCCTCACACACGACCGGCGGCCAGGACCGACAAACATAAGCGCAAAATCACTGACCGGACACTGACGTGTGAATGAGGCCTTGCACATGATCGGGGCGGCCAGGACCAACAAAGATAAGCCAGCGACCGAGCAACAGACAAGCGCAAAATCACTGACCGGACACTGACGTGTGAATGAGGCCTCATACACGACCGGCGGCCAGGACCGACAAAGACAAGCGCAAAATCACTGACCGGACACTGACGTGTGAATGAGATGGAAATCACTGACCGACACTGACGTAGAATGAGGCCTTGCACATGATCGGCGGCCAGGACCGACAAAGACAAGCGCAAAATCACTGACCGGACACTGACGTGTGAATGAGGTCTCGCACACGACCGGCGGCCAGGACTGACAAGGACGGGCACGTGGGGGGGGGGGTTGGGGTGGTGGGCGGCGAGGACCGACAGGGGTGGAGCGGGGGGGGAAGGAGGGACACGTCGAGGCCCAACAAGGACGGGCGCGGGGGGCGGAGAGAACTACCCAGGAGCAGACAGGAATTATTTCCGGACCCACAGGGCTCGTCAGGCTCTGTTCACACGGCTAAAATCTGCCACCGATTCAACAGCAGAAAACGTCAGCAGCTAAATCCACACCCAATACTCACCAACACTTCCTCCATTGACTTCGATGGTAAACTTTCCTCCCGCTGCACAGTGTGAAATAGTCAGAGGAGGATTCCCCAGGAGACCTCAACCAAATCCTCTATTAATACTCCTGTAAAACCTCCTGTTTTCTGCTACTGGCGGCGGCACGGAGCTGCCCCTCCCCTGCTGCTGTCTGCCGGCAGACCTCGTTACCCGTAATTAACAGCCCTTATAACACCAATTAAGAAGATGGCGTCAGGTGGTGGGAAATTACCGAGGAGGAGGCAACAAATCCTGCTCCACCAGCACGCGGTGTCAGGCTGGGGCCTGTTCACACTGCAGTACAAACGCATCATTACAACAGGATGCAAGGTTTGGCGCAGGAGCTCAAAAATCGCAGCAAAATCACGCAATCTGATTGGACTATGTAAAGGGCGAAAAACCAAGGAGGATAAAGGTAAACGAGACAGAAAGACGCCAACGTGTGATCGGCGGCCGAAAATCGCGACTAATGGCGCCCAATGAAAGCAACACAATAATTAGTAGAAAGAAAATGGCGCAGATCGTGCGAACAGCGACAACTCAGCGTTACAATGTGTGGACGGAAACAAGTGCAGGGAAGCGGCGCCACCTGGTGGCCGAAGGGAGAATCGCCAGTCCAATAAACGGAGTCTTCTGATCGCCTCTGCGCAGAGGATTGATCCGTGGACGTACACCACGTGGCGCCACAATGATCACAAGCTCGAATATGACAAGTTTACAAATCACACGTCTGTATGGCCACTGCCCCCACTATGTGATGTGTGCGGTTGTCAGTGATGGGGGGGGGGCGGTCTGTGCCTCCACTATGTGATGTGTGTGGTTGTCAGTGATGGGGGCGGTCTGTGCCTCCACTATGTGATGTGTGTGGTTGTCAGTGATGGGGGGCGGTCTGTGCCTCCACTATGTGATGTGTGTGGTTGTCAGTGATGGGGGCGGTCTGTGCCTCCACTATGTGATGTGTGTGGTTGTCAGTGATGGGGGGCGGTCTGTGCCTCCACTATGTGATGTGTGTGGTTGTCAGTGATGGGGGCGGTCTGTGCCTCCACTATGTGATGTGTGTGGTTGTCAGTGATGGGGGGCGGTCTGTGCCCCCACTATGTGATGTGTGTGGTTGTCAGTGATGGGGGCGGTCTGTGCCTCCACTATGTGATGTGTGCGGTTGTCAGTGATGGGGGCGGTCTGTGCCTCCACTATGTGATGTGTGTGGTTGTCAGTGATGGGGGCGGTCTGTGCCTCCACTATGTGATGTGTGTGGTTGTCAGTGATGGGGGCGGTCTGTGCCTCCACTATGTGATGTGTGTGGTTGTCAGTGATGGGGGGCGGTCTGTGCCTCCACTATGTGATGTGTGTGGTTGTCAGTGATGGGGGCGGTCTGTGCCTCCACTATGTGATGTGTGTGGTTGTCAGTGATGGGGGGCGGTCTGTGCCCCACTATGTGATGTGTGTGGTTGTCAGTGATGGGGGCGGTCTGTGCCTCCACTATGTGATGTGTGTGGTTGTCAGTGATGGGGGCGGTCTGTGCCTCCACTATGTGATGTGTGTGGTTGTCAGTGATGGGGCGGTCTGTGCCTCCACTATGTGATGTGTGTGGTTGTCAGTGATGGGGGCGGTCTGTGCCTCCACTATGTGATGTGTGCGGTTGTCAGTGATGGGGGCGGTCTGTGCCCCCACTATGTGATGTGTGTGGTTGTCAGTGATGGGGGCGGTCTGTGCCTCCACTATGTGATGTGTGTGGTTGTCAGTGATGGGGGCGGTCTGTGCCTCCACTATGTGATGTGTGTGGTTGTCAGTGATGGGGGCGGTCTGTGCCTCCACTATGTGATGTGTGTGGTTGTCAGTGATGGGGGGCGGTCTGTGCCTCCACTATGTGATGTGTGTGGTTGTCAGTGATGGGGGGCGGTCTGTGCCTCCACTATGTGATGTGTGTGGTTGTCAGTGATGGGGGGCGGTCTGTGCCCCCACTATGTGATGTGTGTGGTTGTCAGTGATGGGGGGCGGTCTGTGCCTCCACTATGTGATGTGTGTGGTTGTCAGTGATGGGGGCGGTCTGTGCCTCCACTATGTGATGTGTGTGGTTGTCAGTGATGGGGGGGCGGTCTGTGCCTCCACTATGTGATGTGTGTGGTTGTCAGTGATGGGGGCGGTCTGTGCCTCCACTATGTGATGTGTGTGGTTGTCAGTGATGGGGGGCGGTCTGTGCCTCCACTATGTGATGTGTGTGGTTGTCAGTGATGGGGGCGGTCTGTGCCTCCACTATGTGATGTGTGTGGTTGTCAGTGATGGGGGCGGTCTGTGCCTCCACTATGTGATGTGTGTGGTTGTCAGTGATGGGGGCGGTCTGTGCCTCCACTATGTGATGTGTGTGGTTGTCAGTGATGGGGGCGGTCTGTGCCTCCACTATGTGATGTGTGTGGTTGTCAGTGATGGGGGGCGGTCTGTGCCTCCACTATGTGATGTGTGTGGTTGTCAGTGATGGGGGGCGGTCTGTGCCTCCACTATGTGATGTGTGTGGTTGTCAGTGATGGGGGCGGTCTGTGCCTCCACTATGTGATGTGTGTGGTTGTCAGTGATGAGGGCGGTCTGTGCCTCCACTATGTGATGTGTGTGGTTGTCAGTGATGGGGGCGGTCTGTGCCTCCACTATGTGATGTGTGCGGTTGTCAGTGATGGGGGCGGTCTGTGCCTCCACTATGTGATGTGTGTGGTTGTCAGTGATGGGGGCGGTCTGTGCCTCCACTATGTGATGTGTGGTTGTCAGTGATGGGGGCGGTCTGTGCCTCCACTATGTGATGTGTGTGGTTGTCAGTGATGGGGGCGGTCTGTGCCTCCACTATGTGATGTGTGTGGTTGTCAGTGATGGGGGGCGGTCTGTGCCTCCACTATGTGATGTGTGTGGTTGTCAGTGATGGGGGGCGGTCTGTGCCTCCACTATGTGATGTGTGTGGTTGTCAGTGATGGGGGCGGTCTGTGCCTCCACTATGTGATGTGTGTGGTTGTCAGTGATGGGGGGGCGGTCTGTGCCTCCACTATGTGATGTGTGTGGTTGTCAGTGATGGGGGGCGGTCTGTGCCTCCACTATGTGATGTGGTTGTCAGTGATGTGTCAGTGATGGGGGCGGTCTGTGCCTCCACTATGTGATGTGTGTGGTTGTCAGTGATGGGGGCGGTCTGTGCCTCCACTATGTGATGTGTGTGGTTGTCAGTGATGGGGGCGGTCTGTGCCTCCACTATATGATGTGTGTGGTTGTCAGTGATGGGGGCGGTCTGTGCCTCCACTATGTGATGTGTGTGGTTGTCAGTGATGGGGGCGGTCTGTGCCTCCACTATGTGATGTGTGTGGTTGTCAGTGATGGGGGCGGTCTGTGCCTCCACTATGTGATGTGTGTGGTTGTCAGTGATGGGGGCGGTCTGTGCCCCCACTATGTGATGTGTGTGGTTGTCAGTGATGGGGGCGGTCTGTGCCTCCACTATGTGATGTGTGTGGTTGTCAGTGATGGGGGGCGGTCTGTGCCTCCACTATGTGATGTGTGTGGTTGTCAGTGATGGGGGCGGTCTGTGCCTCCACTATGTGATGTGTGTGGTTGTCAGTGATGGGGCGGTCTGTGCCTCCACTATGTGATGTGTGTGGTTGTCAGTGATGGGGGCGGTCTGTGCCTCCACTATGTGATGTGTGTGGTTGTCAGTGATGGGGGCGGTCTGTGCCTCCACTATGTGATGTGTGTGGTTGTCAGTGATGGGGGGCGGTCTGTGCCCCCACTATGTGATGTGTGTGGTTGTCAGTGATGGGGGCGGTCTGTGCCTCCACTATGTGATGTGTGTGGTTGTCAGTGATGGGGGCGGTCTGTGCCTCCACTATGTGATGTGTGTGGTTGTCAGTGATGGGGGGCGGTCTGTGCCCCCACTATGTGATGTGTGGGTTGTCAGTGATGGGGGCGGTCTGTGCCTCCACTATGTGATGTGTGTGGTTGTCAGTGATGGGGGCGGTCTGTGCCTCCACTATGTGATGTGTGTGGTTGTCAGTGATGGGGGCGGTCTGTGCCTCCACTATGTGATGTGTGGTTGTCAGTGATGGGGGGCGGTCTGTGCCTCCACTATGTGATGTGTGTGGTTGTCAGTGATGGGGGGCGGTCTGTGCCTCCACTATGTGATGTGTGTGGTTGTCAGTGATGGGGCGGTCTGTGCCCCCACTATGTGATGTGTGTGGTTGTCAGTGATGGGGGCGGTCTGTGCCCCCACTATGTGATGTGTGTGGTTGTCAGTGATGGGGGCGGTCTGTGCCTCCACTATGTGATGTGTGTGTTGTCAGTGATGAGGGGCGGTCTGTGCCCCCACTATGTGATGTGTGGTTGTCAGTGATGGGGGCGGTCTGTGCCTCCACTATGTGATGTGTGTGGTTGTCAGTGATGGGGGCGGTCTGTGCCTCCACTATGTGATGTGTGTGGTTGTCAGTGATGGGGGCGGTCTGTGCCTCCCACTATGTGATGTGTGTGGTTGTCAGTGATGGGGGCGGTCTGTGCCCCCACTATATGATGTGTGTGGTTGTCAGTGATGGGGGGGCGGTCTGTGCCTCCACTATGTGATGTGTGCGGTTGTCAGTGATGAGGGGGGGGGGGTCTGTGCCTCCACTATGTGATGTGTGTGGTTGTCAGTAATGGGGGGGGTCTGTGCCCCCACTATATGATGTGTGTGGTTGTCAGTGATGGGGGCGGTCTGTGCCCCACATATGATGTGTGGTCAGTGATGGGGGCGGTCTGTACAGGATTCTCCGGTTCCCACTACACTGGATATAATGGATGCTATAACAGCACAGTGTCGGCTCTGCTATACTGGGAGCAGTGACGACGCCTGATGTTTGTCTGTTCTTTGTTGTGTCACCTATGGGGGCAGCGAGGGGCGTGCAAGAAGCGGGCCGTGTGATAGGAGGAAGCCTGACAACCCCCAACACATCCCACAGCACAGCAGAGAGCAAGTGTCAGAAGACACAGTGCACCCGGCACTACAGCCCCGCACATATACACAGTGCACCCGGCACATATACACAGTGCACCCGGCACTACAGCCCCGCACATATACACAGTGCACCCGGCACATATACACAGTGCACCCGGCACTACAGCCCCGCACATATACACGGTGCACCCGGCACATATACACAGTGCACCCGGCACTACAGCCCCGCACATATACACAGTGCACCCGGCACTACAGCCCCGCACATATACACAGTGCACCCGGCACTACAGCCCTACACAGTGCACCTGCACACAGTGCACCTACACACAGTGCACCCGGCACTACAGTGCTCCGGCACATATACACAGTGCACCCGGCACTACAGCCCCGCACATACACAGTGCACCCGGCACTACAGCCCCGCACATATACACAGTGCACCCGGCACATATACACAGTGCACCCGGCACTACAGCCCCGCACATATACACAGTGCACCCGGCACTACAGCCCCGCACATATACACAGTGCACCCGGCACTACAGCCCCATGACATATACACAGTGCACCCGGCACATATACACAGTGCACCCGGCACTACAGCCCCACACATATACACAGTGCACCCGGCACTACAGCCCGCACATATGCACAGTGCACCCGGCACATATACACAGTGCACCCGGCACTACAGCCCCGCACATATACACAGTGCACCCGGCACTACAGCCCCGCACATATACACAGTGCACCCGGCACTACAGCCCCGCACATATACACAGTGCACCCGGCACTACAGCCCCGCACATATACACAGTGCACCCGGCACATATACACAGTGCACCCGGCACTACAGCCCCGCACATATACACAGTGCACCCGGCACTACAGCCCCGCACATATACACAGTGCACCCGGCACATATACACAGTGCACCCGGCACTACAGCCCGCACATATACACAGTGCACCCGGCACATATACACAGTGCACCTGGCACTACAGCCCCGCACATATACACAGTGCACCCGGCACATATACACAGTGCACCCGGCACATATACACAGTGCACCCGGCACATATACACAGTGCACCCGGCACTACAGCCCCGCACATATACACAGTGCACCCGGCACATATACACAGTGCACCCGGCACTACAGCCCCGCACATATACACGGTGCACGCGGCACATATACACAGTGCACCCGGCACTACAGCCCCGCACATATACACAGTGCACGCGGCACATATACACAGTGCACCCGGCACTACAGCCCCGCACATATACACAGTGCACCCAGCACTACAGCCCCGCACATATACACAGTGCACCCGGCACATATACACAGTGCACCCGGCACTACAGCCCCACACATATACACAGTGCACCCAGCACTACAGCCCCGCACATATACACAGTGCACCCGGCACATATACACAGTGCACCCGGCACTACAGCCCCGCACATATACACAGTGCACCCGGCACTACAGCCCCGCACATATACACAGTGCACCCGGCACTACAGCCCCGCACATATACACAGTGCACCCGGCACATATACACAGTGCACCCGGCACTACAGCCCCGCACATATACACAGTGCACCCGGCACTACAGCCCCGAACATATACACAGTGCACCCGGCACATATACACAGTGCACCTGGCACTACAGCCCCGCACATATACACAGTGCACCCGGCACATATACACAGTGCACCCGGCACATATACACAGTGCACCCGGCACTACAGCCCCGCACATATACACAGTGCACCCGGCACATATACACAGTGCACCCGGCACTACAGCCCCACATATACACAGTGCACCCGGCACTACAGCCTCGACATATACACGGTGCACCCGGCACATATACACAGTGCACCCGGCACTGCAGCCTCAGACATATACACAGTGCACCCAGCACTACAGCCTCGCGACATATACACAGTGCACCCGGCACATATACACAGTGCACCCGGCACTACAGCCCCAGCACATATACACGGTGCACCCGGCACATATACACAGTGCACCCGGCACTACAGCCCCGCACATATACACAGTGCACCCGGCACTACAGCCCCGGCACATATACACAGTGCACCCGGCACTACAGCCCCGCACATATACACAGTGCACCCGGCACTACAGCCCCGCACATATACACAGTGCACCCGGCACATATACACAGTGCACCCGGCACTACAGCCCCGACACATACACAGTGCACCCGGCACATATACACAGTGCACCCGGCACTACAGCCCCGCACATATACACAGTGCACCCGGCACTACAGCCCCGACACATATACACAGTGCACCCGGCACTACAGCCCTGCACATATACACAGTGCACCCGGCACATATACACAGTGCACCTGGCACTACAGCCCCGCACATATACACAGTGCACCCGGCACATATACACAGTGCACCCGGCACTACAGCCCCGCACATATACACAGTGCACCCGGCACATATACACAGTGCACCCAGCACTACAGCCCCGCACATATACACAGTGCACCCGGCACTACAGCCCCGCACATATACACAGTGCACCCCGCACATATACACAGTGCACCCGGCACTACAGCCCCGCACATATACACAGTGCACCCGCACATATACACAGTGCACCCGGCACATATACACAGTGCACCCGGCACTACAGCCCCGCACATATACACAGTGCACCTGGCACATATACACAGTGCACCCGGCACTACAGCCCGGCACATATACACAGTGCACCCGGCACTACAGCCCCGCACATATACACAGTGCACCCGGCACTACAGCCCCACATATACACAGTGCACCCGGCACTACAGCCCCGCACATATACACAGTGCACCCGGCACATATACACAGTGCACCCGGCACTACAGCCCCGCACATATACACAGTGCACCCGGCACTACAGCCCCGCACATATACACAGTGCACCCGGCACATATACACAGTGCACCCGGCACTACAGCCCGCACATATACACAGTGCACCCGGCACTACAGCCCGCGACATATACACAGTGCACCCGGCACTACAGCCCCGCACATATACACAGTGCACCCGGCACATATACACAGTGCACCGGCACTACAGCCCCGCACATATACACAGTGCACCCGGCACTACAGCCCGCACATATACACAGTGCACCCGGCACATACAGTGCACCGGCACATATACAGTGCACCCGGCACTACAGCCCGCACATATACACAGTGCACCCGGCACTACAGCCCGCACATATACAGTGCACCCGGCACTACAGCCCGCACATATACACAGTGCACCCGGCACTACAGCCCCGCACATATACACAGTGCACCCGGCACTACAGCCCGGCACATATACACAGTGCACCCGGCACTACAGCCCCGCACATATACACAGTGCACCCGGCACATATACAGTGCACCGGCACTACAGCCCGCACATATACACAGTGCACCCGGCACTACAGCCCGCACATATACACAGTGCACCCGGCACTACAGCCCCGCACATATACACAGTGCACCCGGCACATATACACAGTGCACCCGGCACTACAGCCCGACACATATACACAGTGCACCCGGCACTACAGCCCACACATATACACGGTGCACCCAGCGCACATATACACAGTGCACCCGGCACTACAGCCCCGCACATACACAGTGCACCCGGCACTACAGCGCTCACAGCACATATACACAGTGCACCCGGCACTACAGCCTCGCACATATACACAGTGCACCCGCACTACAGCCCCGCACATATACACAGTGCACCCGGCACATATACACAGTGCACCCGGCACTACAGCCCCGCACATATACACAGTGCACGGCACTACAGCCCGCACATATACACAGTGCACCCGGCACATATACACAGTGCACCCGGCACTACAGCCCGCACATATACAGTGCACCCAGCACTACAGCCCCAGCACATATACACAGTGCACCCGGCACTACAGCCCCGCACATACAGTGCACCGGCACTGCAGCCCAGACATATACACAGTGCACCCGGCACATATACACAGTGCACCCAGCACTACAGCCCACACATATACACAGTGCACTCGGCACATATACACGGTGCACCCTGACATATACAGTGCCCCGGACATATACACAGTGCACCCGGCACTACAGCCCCGCACATATACACAGTGCACCCGGCACATATACAGTGCACCCTGCACATATACACAGTGCACCTGCACATATACACAGTGCACCCGGCACTACAGCCCCGCACATATACCGATATGTGCCGGTGCACCATGTATATGTAAGGGGCTGTAAGAGCTGGGTGCACTGTGTATATGTGCCGGGTGTGGGGCTAGCAGTGCCGGGTGCACTGGCACATATATGTAAATAAATATCTAGCGCATATAACACTACGCCGCACCTATATACCAGATATAACACTACACCGCACCTATATACCCTATATAACACTACAACCCACCTATATAACACTACACCGCACCTATATACCCTTTATAACACTACACCCACCTATATACCCTATATAACACTACAACCCACCTATATAACACTACACCGCACCTATATACCCTTTATAACACTATACCGCACCTATATACCGCATATAACACTACACCGCACCCATATACCGCATATAACACTACACCGCACCTATATACAGTGTATAACACTACCAGCACCTATATACCGCATATAACACTAAGCAGCACCTATATACCGCATATAACACTACACAGCACCCGGCACATATACACGGTGCACTCCGGCACTACAGCCCCAGCACATATACACAGTGCACCCGGCACATATACACAGTGCACCCGGCACTACAGCCCCGCACATATACACAGTGCACCCGGCACTACAGCCCCAGACATATACACAGTGCACCCGGCACATATACACAGTGCACCCGGCACTACAGCCCCGCATATACATACAGTGCACCCGCACTACAGCCCCGCACATATACACAGTGCACCCGGCACTACAGCCCCAGACATATACACAGTGCACCCGGCACTACAGCCCCGCACATATACACAGTGCACCCGGCACTACAGCCCGCACATATACACAGTGCACCCGGCACTACAGCCCGCACATATACACAGTGCACCCGGCACTACAGCCCCGACATATACACAGTGCACCCGGCACTACAGCCCCGCACATATACACAGTGCACCCGGCACTACAGCCCCGCACATATACACAGTGCACCCGGCACTACAGCCCCGCACATATACACAGTGCACCCGGCACATATACACAGTGCACCCGGCACTACAGCCCCGCACATATACACAGTGCACCCGGCACTACAGCCCCGCACATATACACAGTGCACCCGGCACTACAGCCCCGCACATATACACAGTGCACCCGGCACTACAGCCCCGCACATATACACAGTGCACCCGGCACTACAGCCCCGCACATATACACAGTGCACCCGGCACTACAGCCCCGCACATATACACAGTGCACCCGGCACTACAGCCCCGCACATATACACAGTGCACCCGGCACTGCAGCCCCGCACATATACACAGTGCACCCGGCACTACAGCCCCGCACATATACACAGTGCACCCGGCACATATACTCAGTGCACCCGGCACTACAGCCCCGCACATATACTCAGTGCACCCGGCACATATACACAGTGCACCCGGCACTACAGCCCCGCACATATACTCAGTGCACCCGGCACATATACACAGTGCACCCGGCACATATACACAGTGCACCTGGCACTACAGCCCCGCACATATACACAGTGCACCCGGCACATATACACGGTGCACCCGGCACATATACACAGTGCACCCGGCACATATACACAGTGCACCCGGCACATATACACAGTGTACCTGGCACTACAGCCCCGCACATATACACAGTGCACCCGGAACATATACACAGTGCACCCGGCACATATACACAGTGCACCCGGCACATATACACAGTGCACCCGGCACTACAGCCCCACACATATACACAGTGCACCCAGCACTACAGCCCCACACATATACACAGTGCACCCGGCACTACAGCCCCAGACATATACACAGTGCACCCGGCACTACAGCCCCGCACATATACACAGTGCACCCAGCACTACAGCCCCAGACATATACACAGTGCACCCGGCACATATACACAGTGCACCCGGCACTACAGCCGCACACATATACACAGTGCACCCAGCACTACTGCCCCGCACATATACACAGTGCACCCGGCACATATACACAGTGCACCCGGCACTACAGCCCCGCACATATACACAGTGCACCCGGCACATATAAACAGTGCACCCAGCACTACAGCCCCGCACATATACACAGTGCACCCGGCACTACAGCCCTCAGACATATACACAGTGCACCCGGCACATATACACAGTGCACCCGGCACTACAGCCCCGCACATATACACAGTGCACCCCGCACATATACACAGTGCACCCGGCACATATACACACTGCACCCGGCACTACAGCCCCGCACATATACACAGTGCACCTGGCACATATACACAGTGCACCCGGCACTACAGCCCCCACATATACACAGTGCACCCGGCACTACAGCCCGCACATATACAGTGCACCCGGCACATATACACAGTGCACCCGGCACTACAGCCCCACACATATACACAGTGCACCCGGCACTACAGCCCCACATATACACAGTGCACCCGGCACTACAGCCCACGACATATACACAGTGCACCCGGCACTGCAGCCCCGACATATACACAGTGCACCCGGCACTACAGCCCGCACATATACACAGTGCACCTGGCACATATACACAGTGCACCCGGCACTACAGCCCCGCACATATACACAGTGCACCCGGCACATATACACAGTGCACCCGGCACTACAGCCCTGCACATATACACAGTGCACCCGGCACATATACACAGTGCACCTGGCACTACAGCCCCGCACATATACACAGTGCACCCGGCACATATACACGGTGCACCCGGCACATATACACGGTGCACCCGGCACATATACACAGTGCACCCGGCACATATACACAGTGTACCTGGCACTACAGCCCCGCACATATACACAGTGCACCCGGCACATATACACAGTGCACCCGGCACATATACACAGTGCACCCGGCACTACAGCCCCACACATATACACAGTGCACCCAGCACTACAGCCCCACACATATACACAGTGCACCCGGCACTACAGCCCCGCACATATACACAGTGCACCCGACACTACAGCCCCACACATATACACAGTGCACCCAGCACTACAGCCCCGCACATATACACAGTGCACCCAGCACTACAGCCCCGCACATATACACAGTGAACCCGGCACATATACACAGTGCACCCGGCACTACAGCCGCACACATATACACAGTGCACCCAGCACTACTGCCCCGCACATATACACAGTGCACCCGGCACATATACACAGTGCACCCGGCACTACAGCCCCAGCACATATACACAGTGCACCCGGCACATATAAACAGTGCACCCAGCACTACAGCCCCGACATATACACAGTGCACCCGGCACTACAGCCCGCACATATACACAGTGCACCCGGCACATATACACAGTGCACCCGGCACTACAGCCCACGCATATACACAGTGCACCCCGCACATATACACAGTGCACCCGGCACATATACACAGTGCACCCGGCACTACAGCCCGACATATACACAGTGCACCTGGCACATATACACAGTGCACCCGGCACTACAGCCCTCACATATACACAGTGCACCCGCACTACAGCCCCACACATATACACAGTGCACCCGGCACATATACACAGTGCACCCGGCACTACAGCCCCGCACATATACACAGTGCACCCGGCACATATACACAGTGCCCCGGCACATATACACAGTGCACCCGCACTACAGCCCGCACATATACACAGTGCACCCGGCACTACAGCCCTGCACATATACACAGTGCACCCGGCACATATACACAGTGCACCCGGCACTACAGCCCCGCACATATACACAGTGCACCCGGCACATATACACAGTGCACCCGGCACTACAGCCCGCACATATACAGTGCACCCGGCACATATACACAGTGCACCCGGCACTACAGCCCCGCACATATACACAGTGCACCCGGCACTACAGGCCCCGAACATATACACAGTGCACCCGGCACATATACACAGTGCACCCGGCACTACAGCCCGCATATACACAGTGCACCCTATACACAGTGCACCTGGCACATACACAGTGCACCCGGCACTACAGCCCGCACATATACACAGTGCACCCGGCACATATACACAGTGCACCCGGCACATATACACAGTGCACCTGGCACATATACACAGTGCACCCGGCACTACAGCCCTACACATATACACAGTGCACCCAGCACTACAGCCCCACATATACACAGTGCACCCGGCACTACAGCCCCACATATACACAGTGCACCCGGCACTACAGCCCACATATATACACAGTGCACCCAGCACTACAGCCTCACATATACACAGTGCACCAGCACTACAGCCCCTACATATACACAGTGCACCCGGCACATATACACAGTGCACCCGGCACTACAGCCCCCACATATACACAGTGCACCCAGCACTACAGCCCGCACATATACACAGTGCACCCGGCACATATACACAGTGCACCCGGCACTACAGCCCCGCACATATACACAGTGCACCCTGCACTACAGCCCACATATACACAGTGTACCGGCACTACAGCCCGCACATATACACAGTGCACTCGGCACTACAGCCCAGCATATACACAGTGCACCCGGCACATATACACAGTGCACTCGGCACTACAGCCTCGACATATACACAGTGCACCCGGCACTACAGCCCGCACATATACACAGTGCACCCGGCACATATACACAGTGCACCTGGCACTACAGCCCACGACATATACACAGTGCACCCGGCACATATACACAGTGCACCCGGCACATATACACAGTGCACCCGGCACATATACACAGTGCACCGGCACTACAGCCCGCACATATACACAGTGCACCCGGCACATATACACAGTGCACCCGGCACTACAGCCCGCACATATACACAGTGCACCCGGCACATATACACAGTGCACCCGGCACTACAGCCCCAGCACATATACACGGTGCACGCCGGCACATATACACAGTGCACCCGGCACTACAGCCCCGCACATATACACAGTGCACCCAGCACTACAGCCCCGCACATATACACAGTGCACCCGGCACATATACACAGTGCACCCGGCACTACAGCCCCACACATATACACAGTGCACCCAGCACTACAGCCCCGCATATACACAGTGCACCCGGCACATATACACAGTGCACCCGGCACTACAGCCCCGCACATATACACAGTGCACCCGCACTACAGCCCCGACATATACACAGTGCACCCGGCACTACAGCCCTGACATATACACAGTGCACCCGGCACATATACACAGTGCACCCGGCACTACAGCCCCGACATATACACAGTGCACCCGGCACTACAGCCCCGAGACATATACACAGTGCACCCGGCACATATACACAGTGCACCTGGCACTACAGCCCTCGACATATACACAGTGCACCCGGCACATATACACAGTGCACCCGGCACATATACACAGTGCACCCGGCACTACAGCCCCGCACATATACACAGTGCACCCGGCACATATACACAGTGCACCCGGCACTACAGCCCCGCACATATACACAGTGCACCCGGCACTACAGCCCCGCACATATACACGGTGCACCCGGCACATATACACAGTGCACCCGGCACTGCAGCCCCGCACATATACACAGTGCACCCAGCACTACAGCCCCGCACATATACACAGTGCACCCGGCACATATACACAGTGCACTCGGCACTACAGCCCCGCACATATACACGGTGCACCCGGCACATATACACAGTGCACCCAGCACTACAGCCCCGCACATATACACAGTGCACCCGGCACTACAACCCGGCACATATACACAGTGCACCCGGCACTACAACCCGGCACATATACACAGTGCACCCGGCACTACAGCCCGGTACATATACACAGTGCACCCGGCACTACAGCCCGGTACATATACACAGTGCACCCGGCACATATACACAGTGCACCCGACACTACAGCCCCGCACAGATACACAGTGCACCCGGCACATATACACAGTGCACCCGGCACTACAGCCCCGCACATATACACAGTGCACCCGGCACTACAGCCCGGCACATATACTCAGTGCACCCGGCACTACAGCCCTGCACATATACACAGTGCACCCGGCACATATACACAGTGCACCTGGCACTACAGCCCCGCACATATACACAGTGCACCCGGCACATATACACAGTGCACCCGGCACTACAGCCCCGCACATATACACAGTGCACCCGGCACATATAAACAGTGCACCCAGCACTACAGCCCCGCACATATACACAGTGCACCCGTCACTACAGCCTCGCACATATACACAGTGCACCCCGCACATATACACAGTGCACCCGGCACTACAGCCCCGCACATATACACAGTGCACCCCGCACATATACACAGTGCACCCGGCACATATACACACTGCACCCGGCACTACAGCCCCGCACATATACACAGTGCACCTGGCACATATACACAGTGCACCCGGCACTACAGCCCCCCACATATACACAGTGCACCCGGCACTACAGCCCCGCACATATACACAGTGCACCCGGCACTACAGCCCCGCACATATACACAGTGCACCCGGCACTACAGCCCCGCACATATACACAGTGCACCCGGCACATATACACAGTGCACCCGGCACTACAGCCCCGCACATATACACAGTGCACCCGGCACTGCAGCCCCGAACATATACACAGTGCACCCGGCACATATACACAGTGCACCCGGCACTACTGCCCGGCACATATACTCAGTGCACCCGGCACTACAGCCCCGCACATATACACAGTGCACCCGGCACTACAGCCCCGCACATATACACAGTGCACCCGGCACATATACACAGTGCACCCGGCACTACAGCCCCGCACATATACACAGTGCACCCGGCACTACAGCCCCGAACATATACACAGTGCACCCGGCACATATACACAGTGCACCTGGCACTACAGCCCGGCACATATACACAGTGCACCCGGCACATATACACAGTGCACCCGGCACATATACACAGTGCACCCGGCACTACAGCCCCGCACATATACACAGTGCACCCGGCACATATACACAGTGCACCCGGCACATATACACAGTGCACCTGGCACATATACACAGTGCACCCGGCACTACAGCCCCACACATATACACAGTGCACCCAGCACTACAGCCCCGCACATATACACAGTGCACCCAGCACTACAGCCCGGCACATATACACAGTGCACCCGGCACTACAGCCCCGCACATATACACAGTGCACCCGGCACATATACACAGTGCACCCGGCACATATACACAGTGCACCCGGCACTACAGCCCCACACATATACACAGTGCACCCAGCACTACAGCCCCAGCACATATACACAGTGCACCCGGCACATATACACAGTGCACCCGGCACTACAGCCCCGCGACATATACACAGTGCACCCGGCACTACAGCCCCGCACATATACACGGTGCACCCGGCACATATACACAGTGCACCCGGCACTACAGCCCCGCACATATACACAGTGCACCCAGCACTACAGCCCCGCACATATACACCGTGCACCCGGCACATATACACAGTGCACCCGGCACATATACACAGTGCACTCGGCACTACAGCCCCGCACATATACACGGTGCACCCGGCACATATACACAGTGCACCCAGCACTACAGCCCCGCACATATACACAGTGCACCCGGCACTACAACCCGGCACATATACACAGTGCACCCGGCACTACAGCCCGGCACATATACACAGTGCACCCGGCACATATACACAGTGCACCCGGCACTACAGCCCGGCACATATACACAGTGCACCCGGCACATATACACAGTGCACCCGGCACTACAGCCCTGCACAGATACACAGTGCACCCGGCACATATACACAGTGCACCCGGCACTACAGCCCCGCACATATACACGGTGCACCCCGCACATATACACAGTGCACCCGGCACTACAGCCCCGCACATATACACAGTGCACCCCGAATATATACACAGTGCACCCGGCACATATACACAGTGCACCCGGCACTACAGCCCGCACATATACACAGTGCACCCGGCACATATACACGGTGCACCCCGCACATATACACAGTGCACCCGGCACATATACACAGTGCACCCGGCACTACAGCCCGGCACATATACACAGTGCACCCGGCACATATACACGGTGCACCCCGCACATATACACAGTGCACCCGGCATATATACACAGTGCACCCGGCACTACAGCCCCGCACATATACGCGTATATGTGCCGGGTGCACCATGTATATGTGCGGGGCTGTAGTGCCGGGTGCACTGTGTATATGTGCCGGGTGCGGGGCTGTAGTGCCGGGTGCACTGGCACATATACGCAAATAAATATCTAGCGCATATAACACTACGCCGCACCTATATACCAGATATAACACTACACCGCACCTATATACCCTATATAACACTACAACCCACCTATATAACACTACACCGCACCTATATACCCTTTATAACACTACACCGCACCTATATACCCTATATAACACTACAACCCACCTATATAACACTACACCGCACCTATATACCCTTTATAACACTACACCGCACCTATATACCGCATATAACACTACACCGCACCTATATACCGCATATAACACTACACCGCACCTATATACAGTGTATAACACTACACAGCACCTATATACCGCATATAACACTAAGCAGCACCTATATACCGCATATAACACTACACAGCACCTATATACCGCATATAACACTAAGCAGCACCTATATACCGCATATAACACTACACAGCACCCGGCACATATACACAGTGCACCCGGCACTACAGCCCCGCACATATACACGGTGCACCCGGCACATATACACGGTGCACCCAGCACTACAGCCCCGCACATATACACGGTGCACTCGGCACATATACACAGTGCACCCAGCACTACAGCCCCGCACATATACACAGTGCACCCGGCACTACAGCCCCGCACATATACACGGTGCACCCGGCACTACAGCCCTGCACATATACACAGTGCACCCGGCACATATACACGGTGCACCCGGCACTACAGCCCTGCACATATACACGGTGCACCCGGCACATATACACAGTGCACCGGGCACATATAGACAGTTTGCTGTGAGGCCTGACTATGCCCCTGATGGTCTGTCTGCCCCCGTGCCCTCCTATGGGAGCGATAGAGCTAAGCGCCATAGGGCCAGCAGCTAGAGCTGTCACCGAGGCTGCCATGTTGGATCCTATGCTATCCCAAGTCTACGTGTACTGTAACTCACCGTCTTATAATGAGCGCTGCAGCGGAGGCGGTGATATATGGAGAGTCTGCGGTAAAATGGCGCAGATCTTACTGGATGGCGAGCAGGTAATGGTCAGTGGGGCGACTAAACCACAACCCAAACCTAAAAACTGTCAGAGAGGGAGAAGGCCTACAACTACCGCCACCTAGTAAAGAGCCATTACCAGTAGCAACCAATCAAGACACAGCTTTCATTCTGCAAAGGGTCGCTGAGACATGAAAGCTGGACTCTGATTGGCTGATATGCTCTACAGCTCTGTCTTATCTGCACCAGTTTCTTTAACCTCACCTGATGCTTGCTGGGTTTGAGAGGGTTAATAATATTACCTCCTGTGTCTGCGCCGCATGTAATCACGACTAGCGCATATAACACTACGCCGCACCTATATACCAGATATAACACTACACCGCACCTATATACCCTATATAACACTACAACCCACCTATATAACACTACACCGCACCTATATACCCTTTATAACACTACACCGCACCTATATACCGCATATAACACTACACCGCACCTATATACCGCATATAACACTACACCGCACCTATATACAGTGTATAACACTACACAGCACCTATATACTGCATATAACACTAAGCAGCACCTATATACCGCATATAACACTACACAGCACCCGGCACATATACACGGTGCACCCGGCACTACAGCCCCGCACATAAACACAGTGCACCCGGCACATATACACAGTGCACTCGGCACTACAGCCCAGCACATATACACTGTGCACCCGGCACATATACACAGTGCACCCGGCACTACAGCCCGGCACACATACACAGTGCACCCGGCACTACAGCCCGGCACACATACACAGTGCACCCGGCACTACAGCCCCGCACATATACACAGTGCACCCGGCACATATACACAGTGCACCCGGCACTACAGCCCCGCACATATACACAGTGCACCCGGCACTACAGCCCGGCACACATACACAGTGCACCCGGCACTACAGCCCGGCACACATACACAGTGCACCCGGCACATATACACGGTGCACCCGGCACATATACACAGTGCACCCGGCACTACAGCCCCGCACATATACACAGTGCACCCGGCACATATACACAGTGCACCCGGCACTACAGCCCCGCAGATATACACGGTGCATCCAGCACATATACACAGTGCACCCGGCACATATACACAGTGCACCCGCACATATACTCGGTGCACTCGGCACTACAGACCCGCACATATACACGGTGCACCAGGCACTACAGCCCCGCACATATACACGGTGCACTCGGCACTACAGACCCGCACATATACTCGGTGCACTCGGCACTACAGACCCGCACATATACACAGTGCACCCGGCACTACAGCCCCGCACATATACACGGTGCACCCGGCACATATACCTGGTGCACCCAGCACTACAGCCCCGCACATATACACGGTGCACTCGGCACATATACACAGTGCACCCAGCACTACAGCCCCGCACATATACACAGTGCACCCGGCACTACAGCCCCGCACATATACACAGTGCACCTGGCACTACAGCCCCGCACATATACACAGTGCACCCGGCACATATACACGGTGCACCCGGCACTACAGCCCTGCACATATACACGGTGCACCCGGCACATATACACAGTGCACCCGGCACTACAGCCCTGCACATATACACGGTGCACCCAGCACATATACACAGTGCACCGGGCACATATAGACAGTTTGCTGTGAGGCCTGACTATGCCCCTGATGGTCTGTCTGCCCCCGTGCCCTCCTATGGGAGCGATAGAGCTAAGCGCCATAGGGCCAGCAGCTAGAGCTGTCACCGAGGCTGCCATGTTGGATCCTATGCTATCCCAAGTCTACGTGTACTGTAACTCACCGTCTTATAATGAGCGCTGCAGCGGAGGCGGTGATATATGGAGAGTCTGCGGTAAAATGGCGCAGATCTTACTGGATGGCGAGCAGGTAATGGTCAGTGGGGCGACTAAACCACAACCCAAACCTAAAAACTGTCAGAGAGGGAGAAGGCCTACAACTACCGCCACCTAGTAAAGAGCCATTACCAGTAGCAACCAATCAAGACACAGCTTTCATTCTGCAAAGGGTCGCTGAGACATGAAAGCTGGACTCTGATTGGCTGATATGCTCTACAGCTCTGTCTTATCTGCACCAGTTTCTTTAACCTCACCTGATGCTTGCTGGGTTTGAGAGGGTTAATAATATTACCTCCTGTGTCTGCGCCGCATGTAATCACGACTCACCGACCCCGCCATGAATGCCAACCACATCAGCAATGTCCTAACAGTCTACATGACTGCTGCCCCACCAACCAATTACAGCACAGCTTTCATTTTACCTGCGCTGCTTAAGAAATGAAAGCTGAGCTCTGATTGGTTGCTATGGGCAGTTTTATCTGACATCATTCTGAATAAGGCCTTTCATAGTACATTCCTCACCATTCTCAAGATCCCTGCTTGTTGTCAATGAATGGGAACCAGCCTACTGACGCCCAGAGGCTGGGAACCTGTGAGCTGAGCGCAGCAGAAGACCCCTGTGCTGCCCACACTGCTGGGGGTTTGTTCTAGTGTATCAGTAAAGACAATTTCAGGAGCACGGGACAGTTTTTTTTTTAATTCTCTCAATAATGGACACAAGAATTACCCAATATCATTCCCTTACGTCCTATCCGCAGCACAAGTGGGGATTTCTCCCCTGTGAACAAATAGGACAGCGGAATTTTTGCAGAGCAAAAACTTTCCCTAACAAGTAATAATTAATTAATTATTCAAAAATCCACCCCTATAAAGGACAACCCACCCCTATAAAGGGCAACCCACCCCTATAAAGGGCAACCCGCCCCTATAAAGGGCAACCCGCCCCTATAAAGGGCAACCCGCCCCTATAAAGGGCAACCCGCCCCTATAAAGGGCAACCCGCCCCTATAAAGGGCAACCCGCCCCTATAAAGGGCAACCCGCCCCTATAAAGGGCAACCCGCCCCTATAAAGGGCAACCCGCCCCTATAAAGGGCAACCCACCCCTATAAAGGGCAACCCACCCCTATAAAGTGCTTTTTTTTCTCTGTCCCTGTGGACGATTTTTGTCCTTCCTTTGTATGTGTTTGTATTTTCCTTTTTTTGCTGAACTTCCCTGACAGGCAGTCTTTCTGTTGCGGGCCGTATTATTTACCTCACTCCTCTCTTTTTCAAGCTATATAGCTTGTTATTTTTATTTTTTATCGTATTACAATTTCCTGCAGTTCTGCGATTTTTTTTTTTTTTTTTGATTTTTTTTTTTTCGCGGACTTGCTTAGTCCGGATTTTACAGTGCGCCGCTTCGGCCGTGCCTCTCACCTTCAGTCCACAGGTTTCCCGGCGCTGCAGGTCTGCTCCTCCTCTTTCAGACCGTAGGCTGGCGGGGGGATGTGTTCCTGCTTCTACGGGAGCCTCGCCGCCGGGAAGCTTGCTGGGACGCCGCTGACTCGGTCCGATTCTTCGGCGGCGTGGCCTATCCCGGTGCCTCGAGTCGGCCGCTCTGTGCTGCCTGTATGGCAGTTTCCAGTGCTTCACCTCCAGCTCCTCCTCCCTTTTACTGCTAATAACTTCCCTTCTGGGAAGAAGCTCATTTTTAATCTATTTTTTGGGTCATTCTATAAGCCTGAGGATAATGCATTATTATAAATAATGCAGTAATGAGGTGGGTGGGAGCACAGCCCTCTTGGAGAGCGGGGCTCCACCTATTTAAACCCCCTCCTCACAGGGCCTCTTTGTCTTCAGAGAGCTGCAGGTGTCGCGGGTGGCCCCGACCTTGCTGGACATTACTGATTTTTCTTTTCATTTTTAGATGGCGTCCCCTAATGGTGAACGTGGGAAGTCTGCCCACAAACAGAGGCACCTTGTGTGCGCTTCCTGTGAGATGCCTATGCCGGACTCTTACGAGTATAATCGCTGCCCGTTATGCCGTCCGGCCCAAGCCCAGCCTACTATGGCAGATATGTTCGGCTGGATGAAGGAGTTTATGGGTAACTCCATTTCAGAAATCAAGACGGCCTTATCCTCTGCGAAAAGACCAAGATCACCCAGCCCTGGACCTGTACCAATGCTGGAGGAAGTGATTTCCTTGGACGATCAATCCCCATCTTCGTCGGCGGAGGAAGATTCCTTATTCTTGTTTCCCGCTGAAAAGACGCAACGCCTTTTAAGCTCCATCCGGGCAAGGGACCGTGATGTTGAGCCGGGGGAAGCTCCACCGTCCACCTCTAGGGGGCAAAGAGCCTTCAAAGTGGACGAGAACCTAAAAAAGTTGATGTTAACGGAGTGGAAGCACCCGGAGAGGGCTCCGGTCCTCAACAAAAGATTTAAACTCATGTTTCCGATCCAGGATTCTGAGTCTGATCTCTGGTTTTCACCACCAAAGGTCAACATGGCGATCGCCAAAATGTCTAAGAGGACTTTGGTTCCATCAGATGACGGGAGTAATTTGCAGGACCCCCTCGATCACAAGGCTGAATGCACCCTAAGGAGGTGCTATACGTCCGCAGCTGCCTCCGCTTCTCTAGACGTTCTTCAGTCCCATCTTCAGCTGGCTCTTCTTACACTCCAGTAGCTAGGCTGGTTAGTAAACTGGGAAAAGTCCCAAATCCTGCCCTCTACTACCAGGGCATTTTTGGGCTTCATAGTCAACTCTCAAGAAATTACACTCTCTCTCTCTCCAGAGAGGAAGGACAAAGTCACAAGAGCCGCTCAGTTCCTCATGGCACCCCGTCGAGTGTCCATCAGAACTCTCATGAAGATGTTGGGGCACATGTCAGCGTCCGCAGAGGCAGTTCCCTGGGCCCTTTGGCACCTTCGTCCACTTCAGGAGGAAGTGTTGACAGTCTGGAATCGCAACCCCAAGGGGTTAGACAAGACGCACTCCCTGTCTGTTCAAGTCCGGTCCTCCCTCAGATGGTGGAGGAACCTATCAGATGGGAGGTCCTTGATTCAACCTCGTTGGATCACGTAGACCACCGACGCCTCCCTTCTAGGTTGGGGAGCCCATCTGGAAGACAGTCCAGTACAGGGTACCTGGACTCCACAGGAGAGGCTTCTCTCATCCAACATGAGAGAAATGAGAGCAGTTCGTCTAGCTCTCCATCATTTCACTCCTCTCATCTGTGGAAAGGCGGTGAGAGTCCGCTCGGACAACTTGACAGTGGTCTCCTACATAAACAGACAGGGAGGGACGCGATCTCAACCTCTTCTTCAGGACAAGTAGGTCAAATTCTCGCTTGGGCAAAGCGCTGTCTATCCCACCTTTCCGCAGTTCACATCAGAGGGGATCTCAACGTTGTTGCGGATCGACTCAGTCGGGGTCTGCCAGTTCCAGGCGAATGGTCGTTGAACAAGGATATCTTAACCCAGATACCTCTCCATTGGGGCATGCCGGAGATCGACCTGATGGCAACCCGCTTGAACGCGAAGGTGGACAAGTTCTGCTCCCTTTACAAAGAGGACAACCCTGTGGCGATAGACGCTCTGTGCATAACTTGGAGGTTCAGGCTGGCTTACATCTTCCCTCCACTTTCCATGATAACACGGGTAATAACGAATATCAAACAAGACCAGACCCCGGTCATAGCAACAATACCATTCTGGCCGAAGAGGTCTTGGTTTACCCAGCTCATGAAGATGAGTCAGAGCAATTACTGGAAGCTTCCCCCAGTGCAGGACCTAGTGTATCAGGACACAGGTCCATGCCTAGATCTGAGGAGACTCAGTCTGACAGCCTGGAGACTGACAGGTCCTAACTAGAAGCTAGTGGGCTCTCTCCGGCAGTCTTGAGAACCATCTCACACTCCCGAGCGGAGTCTGCAAAGAAGTCCTACTCAAGAATTCAGAAGATATTTCTTCAGTGGTGTGCTGACAAAGAGGTAGTTCCCTCAGATCCTCCTCTTTCAGCTATTTTACAGTTTCTGCAGGACGGCCTAGACAAGGGTCTAAGCCGGTCAACACTCAGAGTCCATACCAGTGCTCTCTCTGCCTTTTTAGGCAGACCTCTGTCTCAAGACCCCCTACTCAGGAGGTTCCTTAAAGGAGCCGAAAGACTGAAACCTAGAATCCTGAGACCAATCCCAAAGTGGGATCTATCTATTGTCCTTAAGGGGCTATCCTCTCCCCCCTTTGAACCCTTGGAATCTGTGCACCTTAGGTTCCTATCCTTAAAGGTCACTTTTCTGCTAGCCATAACATCGGCTAAAAGGATTGGAGAGTTACAGGCCTTAGCGGCCGCCAAACCCTGTACCCTCTTCCTCCAGGACTGTGTCCTGTTGAGATTTTAGCTGACCTTCACTCCAAAAGTACCAACATTTGCTAACAGGAATCACCTTGCCAGTCCTGTGTCCCTCTCCATCAACCCCTGAAGAGGAGACTCAATGGAAATTGCCAGATGCCTCAAGATTTATCTTGACAGAACTGCGGACTTCAGAAGGTCTGAACACCTATTGTTATTCTTCTCAGGACGGAATAAGGGACTAAAGGCTTCCAAACCCTCTCTGAGTTGATGGGTAAAGGAAGCAATCAGCGAAGCCTTTCTTGCTCAGAGGGTATCACCTCCATCCTTTGTTACCGCCCATTCTACGAGGGCAGTATCCACCTCCTTTGCTGAGAGGAGTTTGGTTCCGCTGGACCAAATTTGTGCGGCAGCATCATGGAGCTCCCACAACACTTTTATTAGACACTATCGCCTAGATTCTAGGCGCTCTAATCAGGCGGTGTTCGGGCGTACGGTGTTGTCCGCTGCCCTCCCGTAAAAAAAAAAATAATAAAATAAAATATATATATATATTCCTTGTGTTATAGAGGCAAGAAGTACTCTTCCTCTTCTGTATAGTGGACTAACCTAATCCTATGTCACCCTCCCAATTTGTAGGGTTACTTGCTAAGTCCCCACTTGTGCTGCTGTAGGACGTATTTGTTTTCCCTTAGTCCTATCAGCAGCACACAAATTCCCCCCCCTGTTTATGTTAAGTTCTTGTGAATAAGCACTTTTTCTTGGGCAGGTTGCCCTTTATAGGGGTGGGCTTTTGAATAATTAATTAATTATTACTTGTTAGGGAAATTTTTGCTCAGCAAAAATTCCGCTGTCCTATTTGTTCACAGGGGAGAAATCCCCACTTGTGCTGCGGATAGGACTAAGGGAAAACAAATTTACGTCAAAATTGACGCTTACTGGACTCCATTTACATTACCTCCTAGGACTATACTGCCATCATCTCTGCCCAAGCTCAATATATTCACCATTAAAGTCAATAGCTGCAGCAGTCATGTGACCCATGTCAAACCGGACGCTGGGTGACCCAGGACCGGGAAAGATGGCGGGGGAGGGGGGTAGCGATTGAGCGGGGATCAGGTAAGTATGATTGCCACTGCAGGTCTGTCGAAAAGCTCTAAAATGTTGAACATAATTATTGGGGCAGGCCATGTTGAACATGATTATGGGGGCGGCCATCTTGAACATGATTATGGGGGCGGCCATCTTGAACATGATTATGGGGGCGCCCATCTTGAACATGATCATGGGGGCGGCCATCTTGAACATGATCATGGGGGCGGCCATCTTGAACATGATTATGGGGGCGGCCATCTTGAACATGATTATGGGGGCGGCCATCTTGAACATGATTATGGGGGCGGCCATCTTGAACATGATTATGGGGGCGGCCATCTTGAACATGATTATGGGGGCGCCCATCTTGAACATGATTATGGGGGCGGCCATCTTGAACATGATTATGGGCGGCCATCTTGAACATGATTATGGGGGCGGCCATCTTGAACATGATTATGGGGGCGGCCATGTTGAACATGATTATTGGGGAGGCCATGTTGAACATGATTATTGGGGAGGCCATGTTGAACATGATTATGGGGGCGGCCATCTTGAACATGATTATGGGGGCGGCCATGTTAAACATGATTATGGGGACAGCCATCTTGAACATGATTATGGGGGCGCCCATCTTGAACATGATTATGGGGGCGCCATCTTGAACATGATTATGGGGGCGGCCATCTTGCCTAAGCTGATCTTAGCATTTAGAAAGCGTTAAGAAAACTGCTTTACGGCAGCCCCGTAGGCCATAGACACAATGGTCAGAAAGGGGACCTCGGTAACGTCTATAGGAGAGTCTTCTGGACATGCTCTGTGACCAGTGCAAAGGTCACTGTGCAGGGAGGTGGAGTAGATAAGCTCTGACAATCACCTCTTGTGAATGGTGGATCCTGTCATATCTATACACAGAGGTGATATCATTACAGGCAGGATTAGAATGGTAGATAACTGCAGTAAAGTGATTTGTACAGACCAAGAAGTGGCGCCAATTATTACACATAGTGCCCCGTGTGAAAACTGCAGGATTTAATCTTTTTTGTTTAAATATATGGAATACATGTAAAATTAAAAACATCACAATTTTTTTAAAATATATTAAACATAAAAAAGTGATGTAAACAGCAGGTCATATACTGATGACACGTTCCCTTTAAGGACCGCAGCAGTTTTTCTGAATTTCCCTCTTCCTTCCCGCTTCCCAAGAACCGTAACTTTTTCCATTCGCTCAGCTGTAAGGGCTTATTTTTTGCACCATTTTCACTATACCCAAAATTATCAGGTGAAATAGACCAAAAAAATAAAAATTCCAACATTTTTTGAGGTTTTTTGGCATTCACTATGTGCTAAACATGACATGCGGCCCTCATTCCGTGTGTCGGCACGGTAACAGCGATACCACATTTATCTCGTTTTTATTGTTTTACTACGTAAAAAAAATTAAAAATCTCCCATAGACTGGAATGTTAAATAATTGCAAATGATCACAAATAAAATAAAAAATAAAAAGGATAGAACAATTCCAATCACAACTAAATAATAAAGATCTTGTTTTTTCCACGTCCCAAAAAAACACCAGTTATAAAAATATAAAAGTTTATCCTATATATGCTGAGCAACATAAGAAGTAATTGAAGAGTCAAACACACTCCAAAACACTATCCTAATACAGATTGCCCAGCAACAAATAAGCGCTGTATACAACTATAAAAAGTATCATAGAAATGTGGTATCACTGTAATCGTACTGACCGGAGAATGAAGAGAACAGGTCAGTTTTATCTCATAGGGAACGCTGTAAATACAAAACCCATAAAACTATATAAATGTGGTATCACTGTAACCGTACTGACCCGGAGAATGAAGAGAACAGGTCAGTTTTATCTCATAGGGAACGCTGTAAATACAAACCCATAAAACTATATAAATGTGGTATCTCTGTAATCGTATCTGACCGGAGAATGAAGGGAACAGGTCAGTTTTATCTCATAGGGAACGCTGTAAAAACAAAACCCATAAACTATATAAATGTGGTATCACTGTAATCGTACTGACCCAGAGAATGAGGAGAACAGGTCAGTTTTATCTCATAGGGAACGCTGTAAATACAAAACCCATAAAACTATATAAATGTGGTATCACTGTAATCGTACTGACCCGGAGAATGAAGAGAACAGGTCAGTTTTATCTCATAGGGAACGCTGTAAATACAAAACCCATAAACTATATAAATGTGGTATCACTGTAACCGTACTGACCCGGAGAATGAAGAGAACAGGTCAGTTTTATCTCATAGGGAACGCTGTAAATACAAACCCATAAAACTATATAAATGTGGTATCTCTGTAATCGTACTGACCCGGAGAATGAAGGGAACAGGTCAGTTTTATCTCATAGGGAACGCTGTAAATACAAACCCCATAAAACTATATAAATGTGGTATCACTGTAATCGTACTGACCCGGAGAATGAAGAGAACAGGTCAGTTTTATCTCATAGGGAACACTGTAAATACAAAACCCATAAAACTATATAAATGTGGTATCACTGTAATCGTACTGACCCGGAGAATGAAGGGAACAGGTCAGTTTTATCTCATAGGGAACGCTGTAAATACAAAACCCATAAAACTATATAAATGTGGTATCACTGTAATCGTACTGACCCGGAGAATGAAGGGAACAGGTCAGTTTTATCTCATAGGGAACGCTGTAAAACCAAAACCCATAAAACTATATAAATGTGGTATCACTGTAATCGTACTGACCGGAGAATGAAGAGAACAGGTCAGTTTTATCTCATAGGGAACGCTGTAAATACAAAACCCATAAAACTATATAAATGTGGTATCTCTGTAATCGTACTGACCCGGAGAATGAAGGGAACAGGTCAGTTTTATCTCATAGGGAACGCTGTAAATACAAAACCCATAAAACTATATAAATGTGGTATCACTGTAATCGTACTGACCGGAGAATGAAGAGAACAGGTCAGTTTTATCTCATAGGGAACGCTGTAAATACAAAACCCATAAAACTATATAAATGTGGTATCACTGTAATCGTACTGACCCGGAGAATGAAGAGAACAGGTCAGTTTTATCTCATAGGGAACGCTGTAAAAACAAAACCCATAAAACTATATAAATGTGGTATCACTGTAATCGTACTGACCCGGAGAATGAAGAGAACAGGTCAGTTTTATCTCATAGGGAACGCTGTAAATACAAAACCCATAAAACTATATAAATGTGGTATCACTGTAATCGTACTGACCCGGAGAATGAAGAGGAACAGGTCAGTTTTATCTCATAGGGAACGCTGTAAATACAAAACCCATAAAACTATATAAATGTGGTATCACTGTAATCGTACTGACCCGGAGAATGAAGAGAACAGGTCAGTTTTATCTCATAGGGAACGCTGTAAATACAAAACCCATAAAACTATATAAATGTGGTATCACTGTAATCGTACTGACCCGGAGAATGAAGAGAACAGGTCAGTTTTATCTCATAGGGAACGCTGTAAATACAAAACCCATAAAACTATATAAATGTGGTATCACTGTAATCGTACTGACCCGGAGAATGAAGGGAACAGGTCAGTTTTATCTCATAGGGAACGCTGTAAATACAAAACCCATAAAACTATATAAATGTGGTATCACTGTAATCGTACTGACCCGGAGAATGAAGGGAACAGGTCAGTTTTATCTCATAGGGAACGCTGTAAATACAAACCCCATAAAACTATATAAATGTGGTATCACTGTAATCGTACTGACCCGGAGAATGAAGAGAACAGGTCAGTTTTATCTCATAGGGAACGCTGTAAATACAAAACCCATAAACTATATAAATGTGGTATCACTGTAATCGTACTGACCCGGAGAATGAAGAGAACAGGTCAGTTTTATCTCATAGGGAACGCTGTAAATACAAAACCCATAAAACTATATAAATGTGGTATCACTGTAATCGTACTGACCCGGAGAATGAAGAGAACAGGTCAGTTTTATCTCATAGGGAACGCTGTAAATACAAAACCCATAAAACTATATAAATGTGGTATCTCTGTAATCGTACTGACCCGGAGAATGAAGAGAACAGGTCAGTTTTATCTCATAGGGAACGCTGTAAATACAAAACCCATAAAACTATATAAATGTGGTATCTCTGTAATCGTACTGACCCGGAGAATGAAGAGAACAGGTCAGTTTTATCTCATAGGGAACGCTGTAAAAACAAAACCCATAAAACTATATAAATGTGGTATCACTGTAATCGTACTGACCCGGAGAATGAAGAGAACAGGTCAGTTTTATCTCATAGGGAACGCTGTAAAAACAAAACCCATAAAACTATATAAATGTGGTATCACTGTAATCGTACTGACCCGGAGAATGAAGAGAACAGGTCAGTTTTATCTCATAGGGAACGCTGTAAATACAAAACCCATAAAACTATATAAATGTGGTATCACTGTAATCGTACTGACCCGGAGAATGAAGAGAACAGGTCAGTTTTATCTCATAGGGAACGCTGTAAATACAAAACCCATAAAACTATATAAATGTGGTATCACTGTAATCGTACTGACCCGGAGAATGAAGAGAACAGGTCAGTTTTATCTCATAGGGAACGCTGTAAATACAAAACCCATAAAACTATATAAATGTGGTATCTCTGTAATCGTACTGACCCGGAGAATGAAGAGAACAGATCAGTTTTATCTCATAGGGAACGCTGTAAAAACAAAACCCATAAAACTATATAAATGTGGTATCACTGTAATCGTACTGATCCGGAGAATGAAGAGAACAGGTCAGTTTTATCTCATAGGGAACGCTGTAAAACCAAAACCTATAAAACTATATAAATGTGGTATCACTGTAATCGTACTGACCCGGAGAATGAAGGAAACAGGTCAGTTTTATCTCATAGGGAACACTGTAAATACAAACCCCATAAAACTATATAAATGTGGTATCTCTGTAACCGTACTGACCCAGAGAATGAAGAGAACAGGTCAGTTTTATCTCATAGGGAACGCTGTAAATACAAAACCCATAAAACTATATAAATGTGGTATCTCTGTAATCGTACTGACCCGGAGAATGAAGGGAACAGGTCAGTTTTATCTCATAGGGAACGCTGTAAAACCAAAACCTATAAAACTATATAAATGTGGTATCACTGTAATCGTACTGACCCGGAGAATGAAGGGAACAGGTCAGTTTTATCTCATAGGGAACACTGTAAATACAAACCCCATAAAACTATGTAAATGTGGTATCCCTGAAATCGTACTGACCCGGAGAATGAAGAGGACAGGTCAGTTTTATCTCATAGGGAACGCTGTAAAAACAAAACCCCATAAAACTATATAAATGTGGTATCACTGTAATCGTACTGACCCGGAGAATGAGGAGAACAGGTCAGTTTTATCTCATAGGGAACGTTGTAAAAACAAAACCCATAAAACTATATAAATGTGGTATCGCTGTAATCGTACTGACCCGGAGAATGAAGAGAACAGATCAGTTTTATCTCATAGGGAACGCTGTAAAAACAAAACCCATAAAACTATATAAATGTGGTATCACTGTAATCATACTGACCCAGAGAATGAAGGGAACAGGTCTGTTTTATCTCATAGGGAACGCTGTAAATACAAAACCCATAAACTATATAAATGTGGTATCTCTGTAATCGTACTGATCCGGAGAATGAAGAGAACAGGTCAGTTTTATCTCATAGGAAACGCTGTAAAAACAAAACCCATAAAACTATATAAATGTGGTATCTCTGTAACCGTACTGACCCGGAGAATGAAGGGAACAGGTCAGTTTTATCTCATAGGGAACGCTGTAAATACAAAACCCATAAAACTATATAAATGTGGTATCTCTGTAATCGTACTGACCCAGAGAATGAGGAGAACAGGTCAGTTTTATCTCATAGGGAACGCTGTAAATACAAACCCCATAAACTATATAAATGTGGTATCTCTGTAATCGTACTGACCTGGAGAATGAAGGGAACAGGTCAGTTTTATCTCATAGGGAACGCTGTAAAAACAAAACCCATAAAACTATATAAATGTGGTATCACTGTAATCGTACTGACCCAGAGAATGAAGGGAACAGGTCAGTTTTATCTCATAGAGAACACTGTAAAAACAAAACCTATAAAACTATATAAATGTGGTATCACTGTAATCGTACTGACCCAGAGAATGAAGGGAACAGGTCAGTTTTATCTCATAGGGAACGCTGTAAAAACAAAACCCATAAAACTATATAAATGTGGTATCTCTGTAATCGTACTGACCCGGAGAATGAAGGGAACAGGTCAGTTTTATCTCATAGGGAACGCTGTAAATACAAAACCCATAAAACTATATAAATGTGGTATCACTGTAATCGTACTGACCCGGAGAATGAAGGGAACAGGTCAGTTTTATCTCATAGGGAACGCTGTAATAACAAAACCCATAAACTATATAAATGTGGTATCGCTGTAATCGTACTGACCCGGAGAATGAAGAGAACAGGTCAGTTTTATCTCATAGGGAACGTTGTAAAAACAAAACCCATAAAACTATATAAATGTGGTATCACTGTAATCGTACTGACCAGGAGAATGAAGAGAACAGGTCAGTTTTATCTCATAGGGAACGCTGTAAAAACAAAACCCATAAAACTATATAAATGTGGTATCACTGTAATCGTACTGATCCGGAGAATGAAGAGAACAGGTCAGTTTTATCTCATAGGGAACGCTGTAAAACCAAAACCTATAAAACTATATAAATGTGGTATCTCTGTAATCGTACTGACCCGGAGAATGAAGGGAACAGGTCAGTTTTATCTCATAGGGAACGCTGTAAAACCAAAACCTATAAAACTATATAAATGTGGTATCACTGTAATCGTACTGACCCGGAGAATGAAGGGAACAGGTCAGTTTTATCTCATAGGGAACACTGTAAATACAAACCCCATAAAACTATGTAAATGTGGTATCACTGTAATCGTACTGACCCGGAGAATGAAGAGAACAGGTCAGTTTTATCTCATAGGGAACGTTGTAAAAACAAAACCCATAAAACTATATAAATGTGGTATCACTGTAATCGTACTGACCCGGAGAATGAAGAGAACAGGTCAGTTTTATCTCATAGGGAACACTGTAAATACAAACCCCATAAAACTATATAAATGTGGTATCCCTGTAATCGTACTGACCCAGAGAATGAAGAGAACAGGTCAGTTTTATCTCATAGGGAACGCTGTAAATACAAAACCCATAAAACTATATAAATGTGGTATCACTGTAATCGTACTGACCCGGAGAATGAAGGGAACAGGTCAGTTTTATCTCATAGGGAATGCTGTAAATACAAAACCCATAAAACTATATAAATGTGGTATCACTGTAATCGTACTGACCCGGAGAATGAAGAGAACAGGTCAGTTTTATCTCATAGGGAACGCTGTAAATACAAAACCCATAAAACTATATAAATGTGGTATCACTGTAATCGTACTGACCCGGAGAATGAGGAGAACAGGTCAGTTTTATCTCATAGGGAACGCTGTAAATACAAAACCCATAAAACTATATAAATGTGGTATCACTGTAATCGTACTGACCCGGAGAATGAAGGGAACAGGTCAGTTTTATCTCATAGGGAACGCTGTAAATACAAAACCCATAAAACTATATAAATGTGGTATCTCTGTAATCGTACTGACCCGGAGAATGAAGAGAACAGGTCAGTTTTATCTCATAGGGAACGCTGTAAAAACAAAACCCATAAAACTATATAAATGTGGTATCTCTGTAATCGTACTGACCCGGAGAATGAAGAGAACAGGTCAGTTTTATCTCATAGGGAACGCTGTAAATACAAAACCCATAAAACTATATAAATGTGGTATCTCTGTAATCGTACTGACCCGGAGAATGAAGGGAACAGGTCAGTTTTATCTCATAGGGAACGCTGTAAATACAAAACCCATAAAACTATATAAATGTGGTATCTCTGTAATCGTACTGACCCGGAGAATGAAGGGAACAGGTCAGTTTTATCTCATAGGGAACGCTGTAAATACAAAACCCATAAACCTATATAAATGTGGTATCTCTGTAACCGTACTGACCCGGAGAATGAAGGGAACAGGTCAGTTTTATCTCATAGGGAACGCTGTAAATACAAAACCCATAAAACTATATAAATGTGGTATCTCTGTAATCGTACTGACCCGGAGAATGAAGGGAACAGGTCAGTTTTATCTCATAGGGAACGTTGTAATTAGGGATGTCCCGATACCATTTTTTTAAGACCGAGTACGAGTACCGATACTTTTATTTAAGTACTCGCCGATACCAATTACCGATACCTCGTATAAATAGCAGCGCAGTTGCCGATAGCAATGAAAAAAATTAAAGCTGGAATTTGGTTGCTATGGACAACGGCTTTTCTTTTCCTTTGTACAAGTGTTAATAAATTGATAAATGGGAATATAATAGTGTTTTCCAACCAATGTGCATCCAGGGGGATCTGTGGATGACACTGTTATGGGGATCTGTGGATGTCACGGTTATGGGGGATCTGTGGATGTCACTGTTATGAGGGATCTGTGGATGACACTGTTATGGGGGATCTGTGGATGACACTGTTATAGAGGATCTGTGGATGACACTGTTATAGAGGATCTGTAGATGACACTGTTATGGGGATCTGTGGATGACACTGTTATAGGGGATCTGTGGATGACACACTGTTATAGAGGATCTGTGGATGACACTGTTATAGGGGATCTGTGGATGACACTGTTATGGAGGATCTGTGGATGTCACTGTTATGGGGATCTGTAGATGTCACTGTTATGGGGATCTGTGGATGACACTGTTATGGGGATCTGTGGGTGACACTGTTATAGGGATCTGTGGGTGACACTGTTATGGGGATCTGTGGATGGCACTGTTATGGGGATCTGTGGATGACACTGTTATGGGGGATCTGTGGATGACACTGTTATGGGGATCTGTAGGTGACACTGTTATGGGGATCTCTGGATGACACTGTGGGGATCTCTGGATGACACTGTGGGGATCTCTGGATGACACTGTGGGGATCTCTGGATGACACTGTGGGGATCTCTGGATGACACTGTGGGGATCTCTGGATGACACTGTAGGGGTTCTCTGGATGACATTGTCAGGGGCTATGTGGATAACACATATATAGCATATTATGCTATATACGTGTCATCCACAGATCCCCATTAGTGTCATCCACAGATCCCCCATTAGTGTCATCCACAGACCCCATAGTGTCATCCAGAGATCCCCACAGTGTCATCCAGAGATCCCCACAGTGTCATCCAGAGATCCCCCATACACAAGTGGCCGGAATGACTAACTTTTGATGCGGTCTCCCTCCGGTCAGGCGCTCAGTCTCTCCATGCTCCTCCTGCCCAGCGCGCCTTCTACATTCATAAAGTGGGCGGAGCACGCAGGAGGGACGTGAGGTGCTTGGAGGAATCGGGCAGCAGGCTCTCAGTTCCTCCATGCGCCTCATGTCCCGCCTGCTCGCTCCGCCCACTTTTATGAATGAAGAAGGCAGGCGGGGCTGGAGGAGCATGGAGGGACTGAGCGCCTGACCTGAGGGGGACTGGGCAGGTTAGGTTTAAGCTGCCGGACCGGAACCTCCGGTATCGGCAGCGGTATCAGCGGCATTTTCACGAGTACAAGTACTCGTGAAAATGCCGGTATCGGTCCCGATACCGATACTGGTATCGGTATCGGGACATCCCTAGTTGTAAAAACAAAACCCATAAAACTATATAAATGTGGTATCTCTGTAATCGTACTGACCCGGAGAATGAAGGGAACAGGGCAGTTTTATCTCATAGGGAACACTGTAATAACAAAACCCATAAAACTATATAAATGTGGTATCACTGTAATCGTACTGACCCGGAGAATGAAGAGAACAGCTCAGTTTTATCTCATAGGGAACACTGCAAAAACAAAACCCATAAACTATATAAATGTGGTATCACTGTAATCGTACTGACCCGGAGAATGAAGAGAACAGGTCAGTTTTATCTCATAGGGAACGCTGTAAAAACAAAACCCATAAAACTATATAAATGTGGTATCACTGTAATCGTACTGACCCGGAGAATGAAGAGAACAGGTCAGTTTTATCTCATAGGGAACGCTGTAAAAACAAAACCCATAAAACTATATAAATGTGGTATCACTGTAATCGTACTGACCCGGAGAATGAAGGGAACAGGTCAATAGGGAACGCTGTAAAAGCAAAACCCATAAAACTATATAAATGTGGTATCACTGTAATCGTACTGACCCGGAGAATGAAGAGAACAGGTCAGTTTTATCTCATAGGGAACGCTGTAAATACAAAACCCATAAAACTATATAAATGTGGTATCACTGTAATCGTACTGACCCGGAGAATGAAGAGAACAGGTCAGTTTTATCTCATAGGGAACGCTGTAAAAACAAAACCTATAAACTACATAAATGGGGTATCACTGTAATCGTACTGACCCGGAGAATGAAGAGAACAGGTCAGTTTTATCTCATAGGGAACGCTGTAAAAACAAACCCATAAACTATATAAATGTGGTATCACTGTAATCGTACTGATCCGGAGAATGAAGGGAACAGGTCAGTTTTATCTCATAGGGGACACTGTAAAAACAAAACCCATAAACTATATAAATGTGGTATCACTGTAATCGTACTGACCCGGAGAATGAAGAGAACAGGTCAGTTTTATCTCATAGGGAACGCTGTAAATACAAAACCCATAAAACTATATAAATGTGGTATCACTGTAATCGTACTGACCCGGAGAATGAAGAGAACAGGTCAGTTTTATCTCATAGGGAACACTGTAAAAACAAAACCCATAAAACTATATAAATGTGGTATCACTGTAATCGTACTGACCCGGAGAATGAAGGGAACAGGTCAGTTTTATCTCATAGGGAACAATGTAATAACAAACCCCATAAACTATATAAATGTGGTATCTCTGTAATCGTACTGACCCGGAGAATGAGGGAACAGGTCAGTTTTATCTCATAGGGAACACTGTAAATACAAACCCCATAAAACTATATAAATGTGGTATCTCTGTAATCGTACTGACCCGGAGAATGAAGGGAACAGGTCAGTTTTATCTCATAGGGAACGCTGTAAATACAAAACCCATAAAACTATATAAACGTGGTATCACTGTAATCGTACTGACCCGGAGAATGAAGAGAACAGGTCAGTTTTATCTCATAGGGAACACTGTAAATACAAAACCCATAAACTATATAAATGTGGTATCACTGTAATCGTACTGACCCGGAGAATGAAGAGAACAGGTCAGTTTTATCTCATAGGGAACGCTGTAAATACAAAACCCATAAAACTATATAAATGTGGTATCACTGTAATCGTACTTTACTCGTTATGTCCCGAGTAAAGGGGTCGAAGACTTATGTCCCGAGTAAAGGGGCTGAAGACTTATATCCCGAGTAAAGGGGCTGAAGACTTATGTCCTGAGTAAAGGGGCTGAAGACTTATATCCCGAGTAAAGGGGCTGAAGACTTATGTCCCGAGTAAAGGGGCTGAAGACTTATGTCCTGAGTAAAGGGGCTGAAGACTTATATCCCGAGTAAAGGGGTTGAAGACTTATGTCCCGAGTAAAGGGGCTGAAGACCTATGTCCCGAGGAAAGGGGCCGAAGACTTATGTCCCGAGTAAAGGGGCCGAAGACTTATGTCCCGAGTAAAGGGGCCGAAGACTTATGTCCTGAGAAAAGGTGCCGAAGACTTATGTCCTGAGTAAGGCCCCTTTCACATGAGCGTGTCCGGATTAGGTCCGGATGCGTTGCGGATGCGTTCAGTAAAAACTGTGCGATTTCACAGGCAAAGCCATTCAGTTTTGCCTGCGATTGCGTTCAGTTGTTCAGTTTTTTCCGCACGGGTGCAATGCGTTTTGATGCGTTTTTCACGCGCGTGATAAAAAACTGTAGGTTTACAAACAACATCTCCTAGCAACCATCAGTGAAAAACGCAACGCACCCGCACTTGCTTGCGGATGCTTGCGTTTTTCACGCAGCCCCATTCACTTCTATGGGGCTAGGGCTGCGTGAAAAACGCAGAATATAGAACATGCTGCGATTTTCACGCAACGCATAAGTGATGCGTGAAAAAAACCGCTCATGTACACAGACCCATTGAAATGAATGGGTCAGGATTTAGTGCGGGTGCTGTGCGTTCACGTCACGCATTGCACCCGCGCGGAAAACCCGTGTGAAAGGGGCCTAAAGGGGCTGAAGACTTATGTCCCGAGTAAAGGGGCTAAAGACTTATATCCTGAGTAAAGGGGCCGAAGACGTATGTCCCGAGTAAAGGGGCTGAAGACTTATGTCCCGAGTAAAGGGGCTGAAGACTTATGTCCCGAGTAAAGGGGCTGAAGACTTATATCCTGAGTAAAGGGGCCGAAGACTTATGGCCCGAGTAAAGGGGCTGAAGACTTCTGTCCCGAGTAAAGGGGCTGAAGACTTATGTCCCGAGTAAAGGGGCTGAAGACTTATGTCCCGAGTAAAGGGGCTGAAGACTTATGTCCCGAGTAAAGGGGCTGAAGACTTATGTCCCGAGTAAAGGGGCTGAAGACTTATGTCCCGAGTAAAGGGGCTGAAGACTTATGTCCTGAGTAAAGGGGCTGAAGACTTATGTCCCGAGTAAAGGGGCTGAAGACTTATGTCCTGAGTAAAGGGGCTGAAGACTTATGTCCTGAGTAAAGGGGCGAAGACTTATGTCCCGAGTAAAGGGCTGAAGACTTATGTCCGGAGTAAAGGGGCTGAAGACTTATGTCCTGAGTAAAGGGGCTGAAGACTTATGTCCCGAGTAAAGGGGCCGAAGACTTATGTCCTGAGTAAAGGGGCCGAAGACTTATGTCCCGAGTAAAGGGGCCGAAGACATATGTCCTGAGTAAAGGGGCTGAAGACTTATGTCCCGAGTAAAGGGGCTGAAGACTTATGTCCTGGGTAAAGGGGCCGAAGACTTATGTCCCGAGTAAAGGGGCTGAAGACTTATGTTCCGAGTAAAGGGGCTGAAGACTTATGTCCCGAGTAAAGGGGTTGAAGACTTATGTCCCGAGGAAAGGGGCTGAAGACTTATGTCCAGGCTAAATTTTAGTTTGTCTTTTTAATAAATTTGCATCTGCAGCATGCGAGGGGCTGTACATGTAATATCAAACATAAAGGATCTGGAATTGGAGGATTTGCCGACAGGGGGGGGGGCACCTGTAGAGGATGGTGGTCTTTCCCAGGGTCACGTACCCTCTGCTGTCACCACCATTCATGCTATCTCCTGCAGATCCTGGCAATATTCAGAGAGATTTTCATGAATTTCTGTGCAGAGGTAAGAAAACTAGAATTTCCCGATAAAGACTTTTTATCTCTGATGTCAGGAGGTATACCATAAAAAATGTCTACTTACATATATACAAGCATAGATCTCTGTACTGGACTCCAGGCTGATGGCTCTTACCTGCACAGACACACTGTAACAACCTCTCAGCTTTTCTTTTTGAAGGGAGAAACTTTTAGTCTGCTCAGTGCAGCTCCTCATAAACGCAGAGTAAAAATCTGACATCCTAGTCCTGTGTCTGCTGTCCTCTCCTCTGGACTCGTCTCATCATAGTCCTGTGTCTGCTGTCCTCTCCTCTGGACTCTCTACACTGTACTCAGGGACTAGTCTCATCACAGTCCTGTGTCTGATGTCCTCTTCTCTGGACTCTCTACACTATACTCAGGGACTCGTCTCATCATAGTCCTGTGTCTGATGTCCTCTCCTCTGGACTCTCTACACTGTACTCAGGGACTCGTCTCATCATAGTCCAGTGTCTGATGTCCTCTCCTCTGGACTCTCTACACTGTACTCAGGGACTCGTCTCATCATAGTCCTGTGTCTGATGTCCTCTCCTCTGGACTCTCTACACTGTACTCAGGGACTCGTCTCATCATAGTCCTGTGTCTGATGTCCTCTCCTCTGGACTCTCTACACTGTACTGAGGGACTCGTCTCATCATAGTCCTGTGTCTGCTGTCCTCTCCTCTGGACTCTACACTATACTCAGGGACTCGTCTCATCATAGTCCTGTGTCTGATGTCCTTTTCTCTGGACTCTCTACACTGTACTCAGAGACTCGTCTCATCATAGTCCTGTGTCTGATGTCCTCTCCTCTGGACTCTCTACACTGTACTCAGGGACTCGTCTCATCATAGTCCTGTGTCTGATGTCCTCTCCTCTGGACCCTCTACACTGTACTCAGGGACTCATCTGATCATAGTCCTGTGTCTGATGTCCTCTCCTCTGGACTCTCTACACTGTACTCAGGGACTCGTCTCATCATAGTCCTGTGTCTGATGTCCTCTCCTCTGGACCTCTACACTGTACTCAGGGACTCGTCTCATCATAGTCCTGTGTCTGATGTCCTCTCCTCTGGACTCTCTACACTGTACTCAGGGACTCGTCTCATCATAGTCCTGTGTCTGATGTCCTCTCCTCTGGACTCTCTACACTGTACTCAGGGACTCGTCTCATCATAGTCCTGTGTCTGATGTCCTCTCCTCTGGACCCTCTACACTGTACTCAGGGACTCGTCTCATCATAGTCCTGTGTCTGATGTCCTCTCCTCTGGACTCTCTACACTGTACTCAGGGACTCGTCTCATCATAGTCCTGTGTCTGATGTCCTCTCCTCTTGACTCTCTACACTTTGCTGAGGGACTCGTCTCATCATAGTCCTGTGTCTGATGTCCTCTCCTCTGGACCCTCTACACTGTACTCAGGGACTCGTCTCATCATAGTCCTGTGTCTGATGTCCTCTCCTCTGGACTCTCTACACTTTGCTGAGGGACTCGTCTCATGATAGTCCAGTGTCTGATGTCCTCTCCTCTGGACTCTCTACACTGTACTCAGGGACTCTCCTCTTCATAGTCCTGTGTCTGATGTCCTCTCCTCTGGACTCTCTGCACTGTACTCAGAGACTCGTCTCATCACAGTCCTGTGTCTGATGTCCTCTCCTCTGGACCCTCTACATTATACCGTGGGACTATCCTCATCATAGCCATTTGTCTAACGTCCTCTCCTCTGGACCCCGGGGCTCACCTCTTCATAGGTCGTCTCTGGTGTCTTATTGGACCTCTCCTGAGTGTTTTCCTTTGTCCGCAGTCTCAGACCTTCTTCAGTGATCCCAATTCTTCAGTGTATTAATAACCTGTGGAGAAGATGCAGGGGTGAGAGGCCTCACCATGACGTGACCTTTCCTGGAGGAACACCATGATCTTTCTGCAGCCTCATCAGCTGACCACAAACTGCCCTCCATACACAGCCCTTTGTAGGGACGGTGATGTTCACGTATGACGCGTCACGAGCTCTTACTCATCAGTGGACATCACTGAATTGCAGTATTCTGTGGGCTTTACATGGCAGTGGTATGTGCATGCTATATGGCAGTATGATATGGGAGCTATATCACAGTATTATATTATGTGGGTGCTATATGGCAGTATTATGTGGGCAATATATAGGAGACAATGGGTTATGGCGCGACCATGCCAAGAAAGGAGAAGTCTCAGAATACACAGAAAATACACTAGATTAGAAAAAGATGCAAAAAATATCTGGATGGAAATGCACATATCATATGAAGGAATATTTGGCTGCTCATAAATATAGAAGCTCCAGGATGTTTCTTTAAAAACTCAAAAATGTAATATACAGTGCCTTTCAAAAGTATTCACCTCCCTTGACTATTTTCGTGTTTTGGTGCTTCACAACCTGGAATTAACATGGATTGTTTGAGGATTCGCATCCTGTAATGTACAGGACACGCCCACAACTCTGAAGATTTTTTTTTTTATTGTGAAGTAAACAACAAATAGGACAAAATAACAGAAAAACTTAATGTGCAGAACTATTCACCCCCTAAAGTCAGTACTTTGTAGAGTCTCCTTCTGCGGCAGTCACAGCTCCGAGTCGCTCCGGATAAGTCTCTAGGAGCTCGCCACATCTTACCTCTGGGATTTCTGCCCGATCCCCCTTGCGGCTCCGGCTCCTTCAGGTCGGACGGTTTGCGCTTGTGAACAGCGATCTTTAAGTCTGACCACAGATTTCCTATTGGACTGAGATCTGGGCTGTGACTCGGCCGTTCCTACACATTTCCATGTCTCCCCTTAAACCCCTCAGGTGTTGCTTTAGCCGTGTGTTTGGGGTCAGTCCTGCTGGAAGGTGAACCTCTGTCCAGCCTCAGATCACGCACAGAGCGCTGCAGGTTCTGCACAGGAATATCCCTGTATTTAGCGCCATCCATCTTTCCCTCTGACCAGTTTCCCAGTCCCATCCCCCCATGATGCTGCCACCGCCATGTCTCACTGTGGGGACGGTGATCTTTGGGGGATGGGATGTGTTCAGTTTGCACCAGACATAGCGTTTTCTTTGATGGTCTCCTCAGACCAGAGCCCCTTCCTCCATACATTTTCGGAGTCTCCCACTCTCCTTTTCCCACAACGCGCCTTTTTGTTTTTAGCTGACAGTAATGGCTTCTTCTGGCCGCTCTGCCATAAAGCCCAACTCTATGGAGCGTACCGGCTTATTGTCGTCCTCTGTACAGATCCTCCAGTCTCTGCTGTGGACTCTGCAGCTCCTCCAGGGTCACCTTAGGTCTCTGCGATGCCCTCCTTGCCCGGTCTGTCAGTTTTGGGGGGCGGCCGTCTCTCGGCAGGTTTGCTGTTGTGCCATGTTCCTTCCCTTTGGTTATGATAGATTTGATGGCGCTCCTGGGAATCATCAGAGATTTGGATATTTTTTATAACCTAACCCCGACTTGTCCCTTCCTTGTTTGGAGAGCTCCTCGGCCTTCATGGCAGTGTTTGGTCAGTGATGCCTCTTAGGTGTTGCAGCCTCTGGTGTGTCTATGTAATGACAGATGATGATTGCACAGGTGACATCATGTCACTGATTATGGGACTTCTGAAGGGAATTGGTTGCACCAGAGCTTTTTATGGGCTTCCTAACAAAGGGGGTGAATATATACGCACAGGACAACTTTCTGTTCACCAACATAGAGAGACGATTGTGTTCTGATCCATCACATAAACTTCAGATTAACAAAACATTGAACTTAAGGCTGTGATGTAACAAAACATGAAAAAAGTCAAGGGGGTGAATACTTTTGCAAGGCACTGTATAAACTGAAGAAATGTCAAAGATTTCCCTTAGGCCTCTTGTACACAACCGTATGGCTTTTTCTGTGTTTTGCAGTCTGTTTTTCACGGATCCGTTGTTCCTTTTTTTGTTTCCGTTCCGTTTCCATTCCATAGTTCCGCAAAAATCTCCGTATAGTTTCCATATGCGATCTGTTGTTTGCGGATCGCAAACAGAAACATAAAATTTTTAATCATTAATGTAATGTACAGTAATGTGTTTTAACAGTAAACACATGGGCAAAGTGGGCATAGATCCGCAATAAACGGAAGACATACGGATGTGTTCCGTATACATTCCGTATTTTTTGCAGACCCATTGACTTAAATGGAGCCACGGATCTTTATTTTCAGGCAACAATAGGACAAGTTCTATCTTTAAGCGGAACAGATAGACAGAAATACAGAAACGGAATGCATACAGAGTACATTCCGTTTTTTCTTTTTGTGGAACCATTGAAATTATTGGTCCCACATATGGTCCGCAAAAGGAATCCACAAAAACGGAACAGAAACGGAAAAAAAGGTCTTACTTTGATTTACTGACTAACATTTTGCAGCATCACCATCGTTTCTGAGAACCGCGTGCCATCTGTGCTGCATGGAGTCGACCAACCGGAGGTCTGTGTGATGGTACTCTGTCCTGGAGGTCTGTGAGTAGGTAACACTGTCCTGGAGGTCTGTGTGATGGTACTCTGTCCTGGAGGTCTGTGTGATGGTACTCTGTCCTGGAGGTCTGTGTGTAGGTAACACTGTCCTGGAGGTCTGTGTGTAGGTAACACTGTCCTGGAGGTCTGTGTGTAGGTAACACTGTCCCGGAGGTCTGTGTGTAGGTAACACTGTTGTGGAGGTCTGTGTGATGGTAACACTGTCCTGGAGGTCTGTGTGTAGTTAACACTGTCCTGGAGGTCTGCGTGATGGTACTCTGTCCCGGAGGTCTGTGTGATGGTAACACTGTCCCGGAGGTCTGTGTGATGGTACTCTGTCCCGGAGGTCTGTGTGATGGTACTCTGTCCCGGAGGTCTGTGTGATGGTACTCTGTCCTGGAGGTCTGTGTGTAGGTAACACTGTCCTGGAGGTCTATGTGTAGTTAACGCTGTCCCGGAGGTCTGTGTGTAGGTAACGCTGTCGCGGAGGTCTGTGTGTAGGTAACACTGTCTCGGAGATCTGTGTGTAGGTAACACTGTCCTGGAGGTCTGTGTGTAGGTAACACTGTCCTGGAGGTCTGTGTGAGGATAACACTGTCCTGGAGGTCTGTATGAAGATAACACTGTCCTGGAGGTCTGTGTGATGGTAACACTGTCCTGGAGGTCTGTGTGATGGTAACACTGTCCTGGAGGTCTGTGTGAGGATAACACTGTCCTGGAGGTCTGTGTGAAGATAACACTGTCCTGGAGGTCTGTGTGTAGGTAACACTGTCGCGGAGGTCTGTGTGTAGGTAACACTGTCCCAGAGGTCTGTGTGAAGATAACACTGTCCCGGAGGTCTGTGTGTAGGTAACACTGTCCTGGAGGTCTGTGTGTAGGTAACACTGTCCTGGAGGTCTGTGTGTAGGTAACACTGTCCTGGAGGTCTGTGTGTAGGTAACACTGTCCTGGAGGTCTGTGTGTAGGTAACACTGTCCTGGAGGTCTGTGTGTAGGTAACACTGTCCTGGAGGTCTGTGTGTAGGTAACACTGTCCTGGAGGTCTGTGTGTAGGTAACACTGTCCTGGAGGTCTGTGTGTAGGTAACACTGTCCTGGAGGTCTGTATGAAGATAACACTGTCCTGGAGGTCTGTGTGTAGGTAACACTGTCCTAGAGGTCTGTGTGTAGGTAACATGGTCCTGGAGGTCTGAGTGATGGTAACACTGTCCTGGAGGTCTGAGTGATGGTAACACTGTCCTGGAGGTCTGTGTGTAGGTAACACTGTCCTGGAGGTCTGTGTGTAGGTAACACTGTCCTGGAGGTCTGTATGAAGATAACACTGTCCTGGAGGTCTGTGTGTAGGTAACACTGTCCTAGAGGTCTGAGTGATGGTAACACTGTCCCGGAGGTCTGTATGAAGATAACACTGTCCTGGAGGTCTGTGTGTAGGTAACACTGTCCTGGAGGTCTGTGTGTAGGTAACACTGTCCTGGAGGTCTGTGTGTAGGTAACACTGTCCTGGAGGTCTGTGTGTAGGTAACACTGTTCTGGAGGTCTGTGTGTAGGTAACACTGTCCTGGAGGTCTGTGTGTAGGTAACACTGTCCTGGAGGTCTGTGTGTAGGTAACACTGTCCTGGAGGTCTGTATGAAGATAACACTGTCCTGGAGGTCTGTGTGTAGGTAACACTGTCCTGGAGGTCTGTGTGTAGGTAACACTGGTCCTGGAGGTCTGTGTGATAGTAACACTGTCCTGGAGGTCTGTGTGATGGTAACACTGTCCCAGAGGTCTGTGTGTAGGTAACACTGTCCTGGAGGTCTGTGTGTGGTTAACACTGTCCTGGAGGTCTGTGTGTAGGTAACACTGTCCTGGAGATCTGTGTGTAGGTAACACTGTCCTAGAGGTCTGGGTGGTCTGTTTGACTAACATAAAGTAAAAAACACAATGTAACAACACTCTGCAAACCAAATAAAGTACAATAATGCCATAGTAATAGAAAATATTCCGGTGCTGATGCTACGCTTATTTTGTAAATTTAAGGTTCTTGGCAAATTCATTTTGTACAAAACTATTTGGGCTGACTCCTGGGGGTGTGGCTGACTCCTGGGGGTGTGGCTGACTCCTGGGGGTGCGGCTGACTCCTGGGGGTGCGGCTGACTCCTGGAGGTGCGGCTGACTCCTGGAGGTGCGGCTGACTCCTGGAGGTGCGGCTGACTCCTGGGGGTGCGGCTGACTCCTGGAGGTCTGTGTGATGGTACTCTGTCCTGGAGGTTTGTGAGTAGGTACTCTGTCCTGGAGGTCTGTGAGTAGGTAACACTGGGGGTGCGGCTGACTCCTGGAGGTGCGGCTGACTCCTGGGGGTGCGGCTGACTCCTGGAGGTCTGTGTGATGGTACTCTGTCCTGGAGGTCTGTGATGGTACTCTGTCCTGGAGGTCTGTGAGTAGGTAACACTGGGGGTGCGGCTGACTCCTGGAGGTGCGGCTGACTCCTGGAGGTGCGGCTGACTCCTGGAGGTGCGGCTGACTCCTGGGGGTGCGGCTGACTCCTGGGGGTGCGGATGACTCCTGGGGGTGCGGCTGACTCCTGGGGGTGCGGCTGACTCCTGGAGGTGCGACCGATTCCTGGAGGTGCGGCCGATTCCTGGAGGTGCGGCTGACTCCTGGGGGTGCGGCTGACTCCTGGGGGTGCGGCTGACTCCTGGGGGTGCGGCTGACTCCTGGAGGTGCGGCTGACTCCTGGGGGTGCGGCTGACTCCTGGGGGTGTGGCTGACTCCTGGAGGTGCGGCTGACTCCTGGAGGTGCGGCTGACTCCTGGGGGTGCGGCTGACTCTAGTTGGTCTTGCACTCCTGACTAGCCTCAGCCTGTCTGCCCCATAGGCTGATCTAATTAGAGTAAGTATAAAGCTCCCATTGTATTTATTGGAAGCCGTCTGGCACCGGGAGAGGCATAGTGGGCTCAGCATGCATGTTGGTACCTGAATTCCCTGAATTTAATGGTGGCCGTTATGGAACATAACAGGTGGCATTTAGTGTTAGGCTCCCATCTTATAGAGATCGCCTTGACGTTTGGCAGACGGGCCCAAATAATTTTGTACAAAATGTATTTGCCAGGAATCTCAAATTTAAAAAATAAGCGCAGCATCAGCACCGGAATATTACTATTAATATTGTAGTAATATTACTATGGCATTAGTTGGTACTTTATTTGCTGCTGCATTGGTTTCCAGCCACGGCGGCGTGCACCCGCACATTGGGGTGTGCTGACTGACCCCCTTTTTCTTAGCTGGTTGACTAGCATGTCCTATATCCAGCGTGGGTACATGGGTTGGGGGCACGCACAGACGATGGATGTATTGTTTGTCCCATCCTGTGCTGAACCTCTAGCTAAGGATCTGGTTGGGCATGATGGATCTCAACATAATAAAGTCTGCAAGGAGTCGGAGGGCCACATCCGAGGGGTCCGAACTGATGGGATGTCTGTAGGTCAGTGGACGTCACGAGAAAAACGTCTCTATGTAAACGAAGCTTCACTATTGTATCGTGAGAAGTTCTGTATCTAATAGACTTTACATTTCTCCTCTTCACCCATTTCAAGATCTCTGCTTGTTGTCGGTGAATGAGAGCTACAGGTTATACAAATCTATAAAGCCTATCCAGCGTGATTCTCTGGGATGCTCCGCCAGTGATGTCATCGGTGGTTAGGTAGTGGCCAGGAGCTCCAGTAATGCTCGGGTGGTTAGATCTATGGATTCAACCTCAGCCTATTCTAGAGATCAGCTGCAAGATAACAGGAGAGCAGCCATTACTGCCGGTCACTAACAGTGACTTCTAGTCGGGGCCCTTAGGGCCACCTGCCTTCTCTCTCTACCCCCTTACCTCTAGCTGTCCGGCTTCTGTGTGTGGTGGCCGCAGACCGTTCTCCTTACTGGTCTGCTGGGGATTATAGGCTAACGGTCACACGGTTTGGAGGGAGAAGGTATGTTACACGTGGGTCCAGGCCTCAGGTTACAGCAGCCGGGAAATATTATCCCGCTCACTCCCCAGCGGGCAGCTGCTCTGTGTACTGAGACCCAATATAGGGAATCGGTCATTATATGGTACACACAGGGGATGGCGGTGGATGGGAGGTAGATGGCGGTGGATGGGAGGTAGATGGCGGTGGATGGGAGGTAGATGGCGGTGGATGGGAGGTAGATGGCAGTAGATGGGAGGTAGATGGCGGTAGACGGGAGGTAGATGGCGGTGGATGGGAGGTAGATGGCGGTGGATGGGAGGTAGATGGCGGTGGATGGGAGGTAGATGGCAGTAGATGGGAGGTAGATGGCGGTGGATGGGAGGTAGATGGCAGTAGATGGGAGGTAGATGGGAGGTAGATGGGAGGTAGATGGCGGTGGATGGGAGGTAGATGGCGGTAGACGGGAGGTAGATGGCGGTAGACGGGAGGTAGATGGCGGTAGATGGGAGGTAGATGGGAGGTAGATGGCGGCAGATGGGAGGTAGATGGGAGGTAGATGGGAGGTAGATGGGAGGTAGATGGCAGTAGATGGGAGGTAGATGGCAGTAGATGGGAGGTAGATGGCGGTGGATGGGAGGTAGATGGCAGTGAAATGGCAGTAAATGGGAGGTAGATGGGAGGTAGATGGCGGTAGATGGGAGGTAGATGGCGGTAGATGGGAGGTAGATGGCGGTAGACGGGAGGTAGATGGCAGTAGACGGGAGGTAGATGGCAGTAGATGGGAGGTAGATGGCGGTGGATGGGAGGTAGATGGCGGTAGACGGGAGGTAGATGGCGGTAGACGGGAGGTAGATGGCGGTAGACGGGAGGTAGATGGCGGTAGACGGGAGGTAGATGGCGGTAGACGGGAGGTAGATGGCGGTAGACGGGAGGTAGATGGCGGTAGATGGGAGGTAGATGGCGGTAGATGGGAGGTAGATGGCGGTAGATGGCGGTAGTGGTTTTTCAGGTTTCAGTCATTTTTCAGAGCTCCTTTGGAAAACAATAGGATGAGTCCAATTGGCAAATAAACAAGTTTTCTTTTCACCAGTTTTGATAAATCTTCCCGAGTATAGACACAGTATATAAAACCGTATACACCCCGTATACACACAATATACACCCCGTATACACCCCGTATACACACAATATACACCCCGTATACACCCCATATACACCCCGTATACACACTATATACACACCGTATACACCCCATATACACCATATACACCCCATATACACACTATATACACACCATATACACACCATACACACACTATATACACCCCGTATACACCCCATATACACACCGTATATACACACACTATATACACACCGTATACACCCCATATACACACTATATACACCCCGTATACACACACACTATATACACACACTATATACACCCCGTATACACACCGTATACACCCCATATACACACTATATACACCCCGTATACACACTCACTATATACACACCATATACACACTATATACACACCGTATACACACACACTATATACACCCCGTATACACACCGTATACACCCCATATACACACCGTATACACCCCATATATACACTATATACACACACACTATACACACACACACACTATACACACACACACACACACACTATATACACACCATATACACACTATATACACACAGTATATACACACCGTATACACCCCATATATACACCGTATACACCCCATATACACACTATATACACCCCATATACACACTATATACACACCGTATAAACACAATATACACACCGTATACACCCCATATACACACCGTATACACCCCATATTTACACTATATACACACCGTATACACCCCATATACACACAGTATATACACACCGAATAAACACAATATACACACAATATACACACAGTATATACACACCATATACACACCGTATATACACACCGTATACACCCCATATACACACTATATACACACCATATACACACCGTATATACACACCGTATACACACAATATACACACACTATATACACACAGTATATACACACCGTATACACACCGTATATACACTATATACACACCGTATACACCCCATATATACACTATATACACACCGTATACACACAATATACACACACTATATACACACCGTATATACACTATATATTATACACACACTATATACACAAACTATATACACACACACTATATACACACACACTATATATACACACTATATACACACACACTATATACACACACAGCATATACACACACACTATATACACACACTATATACACACTATATACACACACTATATACACACACTATATACACACACCATATATACACACTATATACACACACACTATATACACACACTATATACACACACACTATATACACACACTATATACACACACCATATATACACACTATATACACACACACACACTATATACACACACTATATACACACACACACTATATACACACACTATATACACACACTATATACACCTCATATACACACATACGTATACACCCCATATACACACTTATATACACACTGTATACACACTCACTATATACCACACACTATACACACACTATATACCACACACACACTATATACACTACACACACACTATATACCACACACACTATATACACACCGTATACACACACATACTACACTATACACTACACACACACTATATACACATACACTATACACACACTATACACACTATATACACACACACACACTATATACCACTACACACACACTATATACACTACATACACACACTATATACACACTCTACACACACACACATATATACCCCATACACACCATATACACTATATACACACATACACTATACACACTATATACACACTACTACTATACACTATATACACACTATATACATCCTACTACACACACATATACACACACACACTATATACCACCTACACACACTATATACTCACACACACACTATATACACACACACTATATACACACACACTATATACTACACACACTACTATACTACACTATATACACACACACTACATACATACACACACTATATACACCTATATACACACACACTATATACACACACACTATATACACTACACACTATATACACACACACTATACTACACACTATATACACACACTATATACACACACACTATATACACACTATACACACATACTATATACACACTATATACACACACACTATATACACACACTATATACACACACCATATATACACACTATATACACACACACACACTATATACACACACTATATACACACACACACTATATACACACACTATATACACACACTATATACACCCCGTATACACACCGTATACACCCCATATACACACTATATACACCCCGTATACACACTCACTATATACACACCATATACACACTATATACACACCGTATACACACACACTATATACACACACTATATACACCCCGTATACACACCGTATACACCCCATATACACACCGTATACACCCCATATATACACTATATACACACACACTATACACACACACACTATACACACACACTATATACACACCATATACACACTATATACACACAGTATATACACACCGTATACACCCCATATATACACCGTATACACCCCATATACACACTATATACACCCCATATACACACTATATACACACCGTATAAACACAATATACACACCGTATACACCCCATATACACACCGTATACACCCCATATTTACACTATATACACACCGTATACACCCCATATACACACAGTATATACACACCGAATAAACACAATATACACACAATATACACACAGTATATACACACCATATACACACCGTATATACACACCGTATACACCCCATATACACACTATATACACACCATATACACACCGTATATACACACCGTATACACACAATATACACACACTATATACACACAGTATATACACACCGTATACACCCCATATATACACTATATACACACCGTATACACACCGTATATACACTATATACACACCGTATACACCCCATATATACACTATATACACACCGTATACACACAATATACACACACTATATACACACCGTATATACACTATATATTATACACACACTATATACACAAACTATATACACACACACTATATACACACACACTATATATACACACTATATACACACACACTATATACACACACAGCATATACACACACACTATATACACACACTATATACACACTATATACACACACTATATACACACACCATATATACACACTATATACACACACACTATATACACACACTATATACACACACACTATATACACACACTATATACACACACCATATATACACACTATATACACACACACACTATATACACACACTATATACACACACACACTATATACACACACTATATACACACACACACACTATATACATACTATATATATATACACACTATATACACACACTATATATATATATACACACACACACACTATATATACACACACACACACACTATATATACACACACACTATATACACACACACTATATACACACTATATACACACACACTCACTGTAGCGGACTGGACCCTGTACCAGAGTCTGCCCCAGTTTCCTGGAAGGGACTGCTTGCTCGCCTCCTGCCCTGCGACTATGGCCCCATGTATGCTTGTCCTGTTTGAGCGGTGATGCCCCAGATAGCTCTGCTATGGAGCCAATTCGTATAATGAAAGACTATGGGAAAGACTTTAGCTCCATGGCAATTGAACTGGACGTGTGTGGTCTGAGCGCCATTCAATAATGTGCGCTCAGACCTAAGCTATCTGGGGATATGTTGCATGTATATGTTTTATGTAGTAATTGTAACATTGTGTAATTTTATGTCCTTTTGCAACCATGTGCTCAATGGAGTCTGCCTCTATCCTTGGATATATTGAGCGCTCAGATCCAAGCCATCTGGGGATATGTTACATGTCTGTGTACTGTAAAGGGTGGGACATTGTGTATTGAATAGTGATGTCTGTCCTATTGTCCCCACGTGTGTATTGGCGATTTCCCTTTGTCCTGAGAGATAATTGAATGAGTCCTCGATTGTCTCCAGGACAGAAGACATTGTGTATTCTCCTGCCAGTGATGATTACAGTAACCCGTGTAGGGTAATTGTATCACAGGCAGAGGGGAGGGATATGCTGGGGGTGTCTGTATTGTCCCATTGTGTGTGATTGGCTGCTGTATCCCGTGTCGCAGTCTTCCTTCTGGTCCTCTAGGGGAGTGTCCACCAGGTGGGAGACCTGGATAAATACCGGGCAGGTAGCCCTTAATAAAGTGAGAATTCCTGTTTAACCCTCAAAACGCAGTGTCGTCTCGTTATTGGGGGGGATCTGACTGTATGCTGATTGCCAGGAGTGTAAGCTGTTCATATTGCTTTTCCTGTTCGGCTGCTTCCAGGGTTCGTGTGTCTCTTGTTCGGAAGTTGGTGAATTCGTGTGGTTTGCAGTTCGGGAAGTTGGTGATTGCAGTAGCTGCTGGTCTATCCGGAAAAGGGAATATCGCCTAAACGGAGTTGTGTGCGTAACGGTCCGTTACACACACTATATACACACACACACTATATACACACACTATATACACACACACACTATATACACACACTATATACACACACACACACTATATACACACACACACTATATACACACACACACTATATACACACACACTATATACACACACACACACTATATACACACACACTATATACACACACACTATATACACACACTATATACACACACACTATATACACACACACTATATACACACTATATACACACACACACACTATATACACACACTATATACACACACACACTATATACACACACTATACACACACACTATATACACACACACTATATACACACACTATACACACACACTATATACACACACACTATATACACACTATATACACACACACACTATATACACACACTATATACACACACTATATACACACACACACTATATACACACACTATATACACACACACACTATATACACACACTATACACACACACTATATACACACTATATACACACACACACTATATACACACACACTATATACACACACTATATACACACACTATATACACACACACACTATATACACACACACACACACTATATACACACATACACTATATACACACACACACTATATACACACACACACTATATACACACACACTATATACACACTATATACACACACACTATATACACACTATATACACACACATACTATATACACACACACACTATATACACACACACTATATACACACTATATACACACACACACACTATATACACACACACTATATACACACACACTATATACACACACTATATACACACACACTATATACACACACACTATATACACACACTATATACACACACACTATATACACACACACACACTATATACACACACACTATATACACACACACTATATACACACACTATATACACACACACTATATACACACACACTATATACACACACTATATACACACATACACTATACTACACACACTATATACACACACTATATACACACACACACACTATATACACACACACTATATACACACACACTATATACACACACTATATACACACACACACTATATACACACACACTATATACACACACTATATACACACACACACTATATACACACACTATATACACACACACTATATACACACACACACACTATATACACACACACTATATACACACACACTATATACACACACACTATATACACACTATATACACACACACACTATATACACACACACTATATACACACACACTATACACACACACACACACACACACACACACACTATATACACACTATATACACACACACACTATATACACACACACTATATACACACACACACACACACTATATACACACACTATATACACACACACTATATACACACACACTATATACACACACACTATATACACACTATATACACACACACACACACACACTATATACACACTATATACACACACACACTATATACACACGCACTATATACACACACACTATATACACACACACACTATATACACACACACACTATATAAACACACACACTATATACACACACACTATATACACACACACTATATACACACACACACTATATACACACACACACACTATATACACACTATATACACACACACTATATACACACACACACTATATACACACACACACACACTATATACACACTATATACACACACACTATATACACACACACACTATATACACACATTATATACACACATTATATACACACACACACTATATACACACACAGTATATACACAGTACACACCCTGCTGTATGTTGAGGGCAGACACCCCAGTCTCTCACCTCCATGCTGCTGCTGCTGCCGCCATCCTCCTCCGCAGGCCCCTCACACACACGATGTCCACAGGAGACGCTGACAGGATGATGAAGAGGAGGCCATTACTACACCCAGGAGGCCATCACCCGCGGGGGACACAGGCAGAGGCGCCAGACACCCCAAAACCGAGCCCCGGGGCCGCCCCACACCTGCCACAATGGAGACGTCTGCCTGCAATCTCCGGGACCGCCACTAGATGGCAGCACCAGCCCGGCCAGAGAGCGGCATCACCCACAGGGAAGGGTTAGATACAGGGAAGGGTTAGATACAGTATCACACACGGTAGGATTAGATACAGAATCACACAGGGTAGGATTAGATACAGGGAAGGGTTAGATACAGGGAAGGGTTAGATACAGTATCACCCACAGGGAAGGGTTAGATACAGGGAAGGGTTAGATACAGTATCACCCACAGAGAAGGGTTAGATGCAGAATCACCCAGGGTAGGATTAGATACAGAATCACACAGTGTAGGATTAGATACAGAATCACCTTGGGTAGGGTTAGATACAGAGTCACCCACAGGGAAGGGTTAGATACAGTATCACCCACAGAGAAGGGTTAGATACAGAGTCACACAGTGAAGGGTTAGATACAGTATCACCCACAGGGTAGGGTTAGATACAGTATCACCCACAGGGAAGGGTTAGATACAGTATCACCCACAGGGAAGGGTTAGATACAGTATCACACAGGGTAGGATTAGATACAGTATCACACAGGGTAGGATTAGATACAGAGACACACAGGGTAGTGTTAGATGCAGAATCACCCAGGGTAGGATTAGATACAGAATCACCCACAGGGAAGGGTTAGATACAGAGTCACACAGGATAGGATTAGATACAGAATCACCCACAGGGAAGGGTTAGATACAGTATCACCCACAGGGAAGGGTTAGATACAGAATCACCCACAGGGAGGGGTTAGATACAGTATCACCCACAGGGAAGGGTTAGATACAGTATCACCCACAGGGAAGGGTTAGATACAGAGTCACACAGGATAGGATTAGATACAGAATCACCCACAGGGAAGGGTTAGATACAGTATCACCCACAGGGAAGGGTTAGATACAGAATCACCCACAGGGAGGGGTTAGATACAGTATCACCCACAGGGAAGGGTTAGATACAGTATCACCCACAGGGAAGGGTTAGATACAGTATCACCCACAGGGAAGGGTTAGATACAGTATCACCCACAGGGAAGGGTTAGATACAGAATCACCCACAGGGAAGGATTAGATACAGTATCACCCACAGGGAAGGATTAGATACAGAATCACCCACAGGGAAGGATTAGATACAGTATCACCCACAGGGAAGGATTAGATACAGTATCACCCACAGGGAAGGGTTAGATACAGTATCACCCACAGGGAAGGATTAGATACAGAATCACCCACAGGGAAGGGTTAGATACAGTATCACCCAGGGTAGGATTAGATACAGAATCACCCACAGGGAAGGGTTAGATACAGAATCACCCACAGGGAAGGGTTAGATACAGTATCACCCACAGGGAAGGATTAGATACAGAATCACCCACAGGGAAGGGTTAGATACAGTATCACCCAGGGTAGGATTAGATACAGAATCAAACAGGGAAGGGTTAGATACAGAATCACCCACAGGGAAGGGTTAGATACAGTATCACCCACAGGGAAGGGTTAGATACAGAATCACCCACAGGGAAGGGTTAGATACAGTATCACCCACAGGGAAGGATTAGATACAGTATCACCCACAGGGAAGGGTTAGATACAGTATCACCCAGGGTAGGATTAGATACAGAATCACCCACAGGGAAGGGTTAGATACAGTATCACCCACAGGGAAGGGTTAGATACAGTATCACCCACAGGGAAGGGTTAGATACAGTATCACCCACATGGAAGGGTTAGATACAGAATCACCCAGGGTAGGGTTAGATACAGTATCACCCACAGGGAAGGATTAGATACAGTATCACCCACAGGGAAGGATTAGATACAGAATCACCCAGGGTAGGATTAGATACAGAATCACCCACAGGGTAGGATTAGATACAGAGTCACAAAGGGTAGGGTTAGATACAGAATCACCCACAGGGTAGGATTAGATACAGAGTCACACAGGGAAGGGTTAGATACAGTATCCCCCACAGGGAAGGGTTAGATACAGTATCACCCACAGGAAAGGGTTAGATACAGTATCACCCAGGGTAGGATTAGATACAGAATCACCCACAGGGAAGGGTTAGATACAGTATCACCCACAGGGTATGATTAGATACAGAGTCACACAGGGAAGGGTTAGATACAGTATCCCCCACAGGGAAGGGTTAGATACAGTATCACCCACAGGAAAGGGTTAGATACAGTATCACCCACAGGGAAGGGTTAGATACAGTATCACCCACAGGGAAGGGTTAGATACAGTATCACCAACAGGGAAGGGTTAGATACAGAATCACCCACAGGGAAGGGTTAGATACAGTATCACCCACAGGGAAGGATTAGATACAGTATCACACAGGGTAGGATTAGATACAGAATCACCCAGGGTAGGATTAGATACAGAATCACACAGGATAGGATTAGATACAGAAGCACCTAGATTAGGATTAGATACAGCAGACAGTATCACACAGGATAGGATTAGATATAGAATCGTCTAGGATAGGATTAGATACAGCAGACAGTATCACACAGGATAGGATTAGATACAGCAGACAGTATCACACAGGATAGGATTAGATACAGCAGACAGTATCACACAGGGTAGGATTAGATACAGAATCATACAGGGTAGGATTAGATACAGAATCACCCAGGGTAGGGTTAGATACAGAATCACCCAGGGTAGGATTAGATACAGAATTACACAGGATAGGATTAGATACAGCAGACAGTATCACACAGGGTAGGATTAGATACAGGATCATACAGGGTAGGATTAGATACAGTATCACCCAGGGTAGGGTTAGATACAGCAGACAGTATCACACAGGATAGGATTAGATACAGAAGACAGTATCACACAGGATAGGATTAGATACAGCAGATAGTATCACACAGGATAGGATTAGATACAGCAGATAGTATCACACAGGAAAGGATTAGATACAGAATCACACAGGATAGGGTTAGATACAGAATCACACAGGGTAGGGTTAGATACAGCAGACAGTATCACACAGGGTAGGATTAGATACAGAATCACACAGGGTAGAATTAGATACAGAATCACCCAGGGTAGGATTAGATACAGTATCACACAGGGTAGGATTAGATACAGAATCACACAGGATAGGATTAGATACAGAATCACACAGGGTAGGATTAGATACAGTATCACACAGGGTAGGATTAGATACAGAATCACACAGGATAGGATTAGATACAGAATCACACAGGGTAGGATTAGATACAGTATCACACAGGGTAGGATTAGATACAGAATCACACAGGATAGGATTAGATACAGAAGCGCCTAGGATAGGATTAGATACAGCAGACAGTATCACACAGGATAGGATTAGATACAGCAGACAGTATCACACAGGATAGGATTAGATACAGCAGACAGTATCACACAGGGTAGGATTAGATACAGCAGTATCTAATGTGTTTTTCACCCCATGAATAAACAGCCCTCTTTATAATTACTAACTTCAATATTATTTCCTCCCCTTTTTTACCTTAGCATTCCCTGTTATACATTTTCCCGCCAATTATTTAAATGAAGTATGTAATAAACCACGCCCCTTTTACATTTAAAGTGAATTGGGGAGGGGCTACAGCTCTGCTTAGAAAAATGCTGGACTCCAATCAGCTCATTAGCATATGGACTAAAAGTACCATTTCTCCACAATAAAGCAACAGATCACCACGTGGGTTATCAGGGAATTTCCTTGAACCGGAGCACAAGTCGTGGTTGTCCACCGTGAGCCATCTGTTTAGTATATATAGTGGCTATAGAATGTACCAACGTGCGGTATCGGAGCGGGGGCAGGGGGTTATTCTCACTTTGTCGTGGATTTCTCCTCTCTAGAATCCTTGCTGTCAGTGAATGACCTCCTGCTGTAGAGATAATCGCTCCAGGTTTCTGTTCAGTCCTGCAGGCTGCACCTTCATTCCTCCGCCAGCAGAGGCCGCCATTGTACAGTTGTAATAGGGGTACAGATTATGGGAGGGTTAAAGAGGGGAGCGTCCGTTATTTGGGAAAGTGGTGCGAGAAGGGAACATGTTATTTAACTGTTATTGTTGAATTGTTATAAAAATGTGAATTGTCATGTCTCCTGATCCCTGCAAGCCGGTAGGGGTGTAGTGAGGAGAGTTGGCCACTAGAGGGACCCCTAGGATAGATATATAAAAGGCTTAGTGAGGGGAGGAGGAGTTCAGTTCAGTTCAGTTCAGTGGAGTGAAGTTAAGATGTAGTTGCAGTTCAGTTCAGGCCCCTGAGCCTGGTGAAGCCAGGGAGACCTGGGTCTATGACTCAGGGAAGGGTGTGCAGTTGAGGAAACAGCCGGAAGGGTCCTGCCTGGAGGTGAACATAGACAACCGGAGACAGGAGGACGCCAGTTCCAAGGGCCAAAGTGGAGCAATACCCTTAGGCCGGGCTGAGAGACTGAGAAACGGAGCAGGGAAGGAAAAGGAATCACTGGATACCAGCCAGACGGGGCTGAGGACACAGAACAGAGCCTTAGTGAGGAGAAGCACAGGAAGGGCGCAGGGATCAGGAGGCATATTGTCCATGTCCTGCATTGAAGGCCCGTTGGTGTACCGTTCACTGGAAAAGGTCTGCTGTGGTAAAGACGTGATTGTTCCCTGGTTAAGTGTGTGGCCGGCAGAGGAATCTGCTTGATGTTTGAGAAACGTTTTGCAACCCTTTAAGTAAAGACTTTGACAATTTAACTGAATCGCCTGGTCCTCAATTATTCCCGCTAACAGGGGAGTGCTACAGCTGCTAAACACTGAGACCACCATCTGGAGCAGAAGACGGAAGGGATCCATAAATCCATCAAAGCATACCTCTCAGGTGGGTGACGCACTGCACCACAACACCCAGCATGTCCTGGTCCCCCCTGACCCCGCAGGTAGCTTACACAGTCTCCTCCGCCACGACTTCTCTTCTGAGGTCAGGTGGAGCCGCGAAGTGGAAGTTGTTTCTTATTCCCATAATAAGATTTCTGTTTTAGTTTTGTTAATAAAGAGATCTGAGCGATGCAGTCTGCCACCAAGCCATCCCGAGGGGATGCCGCCCGCCACCAAGCCATCCCGAGGGGATGCCGCCCACCACCAAGCCATCCCGAGGGGATGCCGCCCGCCACCAAGCCATCCCGAGGGGATGCCGCCCACCACCAAGCCATCCCGAGGGGATGCCGCCCACCACCAAGCCATCCCGAGGGGATGCCGCCCACCACCGAGCCATCCCGAGGGGATGCCGCCCGCCACCGAGCCTTCCCGAGGGGATGCCGCCCGCCACCGAGCCTTCCCGAGGGGATGCCGCCCGCCACCAAGCCATCCCGAGGGATGCCGCCACCACCAAGCCATCCCGAGGATGCCGCCCGCCACCAAGCCATCCCGAGGGATGCCGCCCACCACCGAGCCCTCCCGAGGGGATGCCGCCCGCCACCGAGCCTTCCCGAGGGGATGCCGCCCGCCACCAAGCCATCCCGAGGGGATGCCGCCCACCACCGACCCCTCCCGAGGGGATGCCGCCCGCCACCAAGCCATCCCAAGGGGATGCCGCCCACCACCGAGCCCTCCCAAGGGGATGCCGCCCGCCACCGAGCCCTCCCGAGGGGATGCCGCCCAACACCGAGCCCTCCCGAGGGGCTGCCGTCTGCCACCGAGCCCTCCCGAGGGGATGCCGCCCACCACCGAGCCCTACCGAGGGGATGCCGTCCGCCAGCAAACCATCCCGAGAGGATGCCGCCCACCACCGAGCCCTCCCGAGGGGATGCCGCCCGCCACCGAGCCCTCCCGAGGGGATGCCGCCCGCCACCGAGCCTTCCCGAGGGGATGCCGCCCGCCACCGAGCCCTCCCGAGGGGATGCCGCCCGCCAGCGAGCCATCCCGAGAGGATGTGGCCCGCAACCGAGCCCTCCCGGGGGGGATATCACCTCCTGCACTATGACCTCCTGCACTGAGCACTCCTGGGGGGATATCACCTCCTGCACTGAGCCATCTCGGGGGGATATCACCTCCTGCACTGAGCCCTCCCAGGGGGATATCACCTCCTGCACTGAGCCCTCCTGGGAGGCATATCACCTCCCGCACTGAGCCCTCCCGCGGGGGATGTAACCTCCTGCACTGAGCCCTCCCGGGGGGATATCACCTCCTGCACTGAGCCCTCCCGGAGGGGGGATATCACCTCCTGCACTGAGCCCTCCCGGGGGGGATATCACCTCCTGCACTTAGCCCTTCTATGGGGGATATCACCTCCTGCACTGAGCTCTCCCGGAGGGAGGATATCACCTCCTGCACTTAGCCCTCCTAGGGGGGGATATCACCTCCTGCACTGAGCCCTCCCGGGGTGGATTTCACCTCCTGCACTGAGCCCTCCCGGGGGGGATATCACTTCCTGCACTGAGCCCTCCCGGGGGGGATATCACTTCCTGCACTGAGCCCTCCCAGGGGGATATCACCTCCTGCACTGAGCCCTCCCGGGGGGATATCACCTCCTGCATTGAGCACTCCCAGGGGGATATAACCTCCTGCACTAAGTCCTCATGGAGGGGATATCACCTCCTGCACTGAGCCCTCATGGGGGGGGATATCACCTACTGCACTGAGCCCTCCAGGGGGGATATCACCTCCTGCACTGAGCCCTCCTGGGGGGGATATCACCTCCTGCACTGAGCCCTCCTGGGGGGGATATCACCTACTGCACTGAGCCCTCCCGGGGGGATATCACCTCCTGCACTGAGCCCTCCAGGGGGGATATCACCTCTTGCACTGAGTCCTGCTGGGGGGATATCGCCTCCTGCACTGAGCCCTCCCAGGAGGGATATCACCTCCTGCACTGAACCCTCCCGAGGAGGATATCACCTCCTGCACTGAGCCCTCCCGGGGGGGGAAATCACCCCCTGCACTGAGCCCTCCCGGGGGGATATCACCTCCTGCACCGAGCCATCCCGAGAGGATGTCGCCCGCAACCAAGCCTGGGAGGCATATCACCTCCTGCACTGAGCTCTCCCAGAAGGGGGGATATCACCTCCTGCACTGAGCACTCCCGGGGGGATATCACCTCCTGCACTGAGCACTCCCGGGGGGATATCGCCTCCTGCACTGAGCCCTCCCTGGGGCATATCACATCCTGCACTGAGCTCTCCTGGGACAACAGGGGGATATCACCTCCTGCACTAAGCCCTCCCGGGGGGATATCACCTCCTGCACTGAGCCCTCCCTGGGGCATATCACATCCTGCACTGAGCTCTCCTGGGACAACAGGGGGATATCACCTCCTGCACTAAGCCCTCCCGGGGGGATATCACCTCCTGCACTGAGCCCTCCCAGGGGGATATAACCTCCTGCACTAAGTCCTCATGGAGGAGATATCAACTCCTGCACTAAGCCCTCATGGGGGGGATATCAACTACTGCACTGAGCCCTGCTGGGGGGATATCGCCTCCTGCACTGAGCCCTCTTGGGAGGCGATTTCCCACCGGGAGGGCTCAGTGGGGGGGATATCACAGGCGATATGGGGGGGGCATATCGCCTCCTGCACTAAGCCCTCCCTGGGGGCATATCACCTCCTGCACTGAGCCCTCCCGCGGGGGATATCACCTCCTGCACTAAGCCCTCCCGGGGGGATATCAGCTCCAGCACTGAGCCCTCCCGGGGGAAATCACCTCCTGCACTGAGCACTCCTGGGAGGGATATCACCTCCTGCACTGAGCCCTCCTGGGGGGGATATCACCTCCTGCACTGAGGCCTCCCGGGGGGGATATCACCTCCTGCACTGAGCCCTCCCGGGGGGATATCACCTCCTGCACTGAGCCCTCCCAGGCGGATATCACCTCCTGCACTGAGCCCTCCTGGGGGGGATATCACCTCCTGCACTGAGGCCTCCCGGGGGGGATATCACCTCCTGCACTGAGCCCTCCCGGGGGGAATATCACCTCCGGCACTGAGCCCTCCCAGGCGGATATCACCTCCTGCACTGAGCCCTCCTGGGGGGGATATCACCTCCTGCACTGAGGCCTCCCAGGGGGGATATCACCTCCTGCACTGAGCCCTCCCGGGGGGAATATCACCTGCCGCACTGAGCTCTCCCGGGGGGGATATCACCTACTGCACTGAGCCCTCCCGGGGGGGATATCGCCTCCTGCACTGAGGCCTCCTAGGGGGGATATCACCTCCTGCACTGAGCTCTCCCGGGGGGGATATCACCTCCTGCACTGAGCCCTCCCAGGGGGAATAACACCTCCTGCACTGAGCCCTCCCGGGGGGGATATCACCTCCTGCACTGAGCCCTCCTGGGGGGATATCACCTCCTGCACTGAGCCCTCCTGGGGGGGATATCACCTCCTGCACTGAGCCCTCCCGGGGGATATCACCTCCTGCACTGAGCCCTCCCGGGAGATATCACCTCCTGCACTGAGCCCTCCCGGGGGATATCACCTCCTGCACTGAGCCCTCCCGAGGGATATCACCTCCTGCACTGAGCCCTCCCGGGGGATATCACCTCCTGCACTGAGCTCTCCCGGGGATATCACCTCCTGCACTGAGCTCTCCCGGGGGATATCACCTCCTGCACTGAGCCCTCCCGGGGGGATATCACCTCCTGCACTGAGCCCTCCTGGGGATATCACCTCCTGCACTGAGCCCTCCTGGGAGGATATCACCTCCTGCACTGAGCCCTCCTGGGGGATATCACCTCCTGCACTGAGCCCTCCTGGAGGATATCACCTCCTGCACTGAGCCCTCCTGGGGGATATCACCTCCTGCACTGAGCCCTCCCGGGGGGGATATCACCTCCTGCACTGAGCCCTCCCGGGGGGGATATCACCTCCTGCACTGAGCTCTCCTGGGGGGATATCACCTCCTGCACTGAGCCCTCCTGGGGGGATATCACCTCCTGCACTGAGCTCTCCTGGGGGGATATCACCTCCTGCACTGAGCTCTCCTGGGGGGATATCACCTCCTGCACTGAGCCCTCCTGTTCATATCTGCTTTTTGTTGCTCTTTTAAAATATACATTGTCAAAATTGTATATGGTAATTTATTTTTTGGTGATGAATTCCCCAGTACGAGATCCGTGTGAGGCGTCCGTGTAATGTCCATGTTGTGTGTGCACAGTAGATGTGGGGAAAAAGCTGATGTGAACACGACCTGAGATCAGTGCTCGCAGTCATGTAACCCCCGCTGCTTATTCAGGTGCCCGTCAGCCCAGTTTAGACGCCGAGGACCAGTTTGGTCTGGACTCACTGCTTTAAAGGCTAAGTACACATTTAGGGGCAATTTATTTTTATAATTATTGCATTGTACTCATGTTGAGCCCCGTCCCATCAGGCAGGAGCTGACGGCTCCTTATCTCTGACCTCCTCAACGCTCGTTACAGCGCAGTTCATAACTCCTGCAGGAGGGAGGCTGGTGGTCCTGCTCTTCACCAGTCTGCGGCCTCCCCCTGACTGCTCTGTTCTTCCTGCAGGAGGGAGGCTGGTGGTCCTGCTCTTCACCACAGTCTGCGGCCGCCCCCTGACTGCTCTGTTCTTCCTGCAGGAGGGAGGCTGGTGCTCCTGCTCTTCACCACAGCCTACGGCCGCCCCCTGACTGCTCTGTTCTTCCTGCAGGAGGGAGGCTGGTGCTCCTGCTCTTCACCACAGCCTACGGCCTCCCCCTGACTGCTCTGTTCTTCCTGCAGGAGGAAGGCTGGTGGTCCTGCTCTTCACCAGTCTGCGGCCTCCCCTGATGCTCTCTTCTTCCTGCAGGAGGGAGGCTGGTGGTCCTGCTCTTCAACACAGCCTGCGGCCGCTCCCCTGACTGCTCTGTTCTTCCTGCAGGAGGGAGGCTGGTGGTCCTGCTCTTCACCACAGCCTGTGGCTGCCCCCTGACTGCTCTGTTCTTCCTGCAGGAGGGAGGCTGGTGGTCCTGCTCTTCACCAGTCTGCGGCCTCCCCCTGACTGCTCTGTTCTTCTTGCAGGAGGGAGGCTGGTGCTCCTGCTCTTCACCAGTCTGCGGCCGCCCCCTGACTGCTCGGTTCTTCTTGCAGGAGGGAGGCTGGTGGTCCTGCTCTTCACCAGTCTGCGGCCGCCCCCTGACTGCTCTGTTCTTCCTGCAGGAGGGAGGCTGGTGGTCCTGCTCTTCACCACAGCCTGCGGCTGCCCCATGACTGCTCTGTTCTTCCTGCAGGAGGGAGGCTGGTGGTCCTGCTCTTTACCACAGTCTGCGGCTGCCCCCTGACTGCTCTGTTCTTCCTGCAGGAGGGAGGCTGGTGGTCCTGCTCTTCACCAGTCTGCGGCCGCCCCCTGACTGCTCTGTTCTTCCTGCAGGAGGGAGGCTGGTGGTCCTGCTCTTCACCCAGCCTGCGGCCGCCCCTGACTGCTCTGTTCTTCCTGCAGGAGGGAGGCTGGTGGTCCTGCTCTTCACCAGTCTGCGGCCGTCCCCCTGACTGCTCGGTTCTTCCTGCAGGAGGGAGGCTGGTGGTCCTGCTCTTCACCAGCCTGCGGCCTCCCCTAGATGCTCTGTTCTTCTTGCAGGAGGGAGGCTGGTGGTCCTGCTCTTCACCAGTCTGCGGCTGCCCCCTGACTGCTCTGTTCTTCCTGCAGGAGGGAGGCTGGTGGTCCTGCTCTTTACCACAGTCTGCGGCCGCCCCCTGACTGCTCTGTTCTTCCTTCAGGAGGGAGGCTGGTGGTCCTGCTCTTCACCAGTCTGCGGCCTCCCCTAGATGATCTCTTCTTCCTGCAGGAGGGAGGCTGATGGTCCTGCTCTTCACCACAGCCTGCGGCTGCCCCTTGACTGCTCTGTTCTTTCTGCAGGAGGGAGGCTGGTGGTCCTGCTCTTCACCACAGCCTACGGCTGCCCCCTGACTGCTCTGGTTCTTCCTGCAGGAGGGAGGCTGGTGGTCCTGCTCCTCACCACAGCCTGCGTCCTCCCCTAGATGCTCTGTTCTTCCTGCAGGAGGGAGGCTGGTGGCCCTGCATCTCACCATAGCCTGCGGCCACCCCCTGACTGCTCTGTTCTTCCTGCAGGAGGGAGGCTGGTGGTCCTGCTCTTCACCACAGCCTGCGGCCGCCCCCTTACTGCTGTTCTTCCTGCAGGACGGAGGCTGGTGGTCCTGCTCTTCACCACAGCCTACGGCTGCCCCCTGACTGCTCTGTTCTTCCTGCAGGAGGGAGGCTGGTGGTCCTGCTCTTCACCAGTCTGCGGCCGCCCCCTGACTGCTCTGTTCTTCCTGCAGGAGGGAGGCTGGTGGTCCTGCTCTTCACCAGTCTGCGGCCTCCCCTAGATGCTCTCTTCTTCCTGCAGGAGGGAGGCTGGTGGCCCTGCATCTCACCATAGCCTGCGGCCGCCCCCTGACTGCTCTGTTCTTCCTGCAGAAGGGAGGCTGGTGGTCCTGCTCTTCACCAGTCTGCGGCCTCCCCTAGATGCTCTGTTCTTCCTGCAGGAGGGAGGCTGGTGGCCCTGCATCTCACCATAGCCTGCGGCCGCCCCCTGACTGCTCTGTTCTTCCTGCAGGAGGGAGGCTGGTGGCCCTGCATCTCACCATAGCCTGCGGCCGCCCCCTGACTGCTCTGTTCTTCCTGAAGGAGGGAGGCTGGTGGTCCTGCTCTTCACAACAGCCTGCGGCTGCCCCCTGACTGCTCTGTTCTTCCTGCAGGAGGGAGGCTGGTGTTCCTGCTCTTCACCACAGCCTGCGGCCGCCCCCTTACTGCTGTTCTTCCTGCAGGAGGGAGGCTGGTGGTGCTGCTCTTCACCACAGCCTGTGGCTGCCCCCTGACTGCTCTGTTCGTCCTCCAGGAGGGAGACTGGTGGTCCTGCTCTTGACCACAGCCTACGGCTGCCCCCTGACTGCTTGGTTCTTCCTGCAGGAGGGAGACTGGTGTTTCTGCTCTTCACCAGTCTGCGGCCGCCCCCTGACTGCTCTGTTCTTCCTGCAGGAGGGAGACTGGTGGTCCTGCGCTTGACCACAGCCTACGGCTGCCCCCTGACTGCTCTGTTCGTCCTGAAGGAGGGAGGCTGGTGGTCCTGCTCTTCACAACAGCCTGCAGCCCACCCTGACTGCTCTGTTCTTCCTGCAGGAGGGAGGCTGCTGGTCCTGCTCTTCACCATAGCCTGCGGCCGCCCCCTGACTGCTCTGTTCTTCCTGAAGGAGGGAGGCTGGTGCTCCTGCTCTTCACCACAGCCTGCGGCTGCCCCCTGACTGCTCTGTTCTTCCTGCAGGAGGGAGGCTGGTGTTCCTGCTCTTCACCACAGCCTGCGGCCGCCCCCTTACTGCTGTTCTTCCTGCAGGAGGGAGGCTGGTGGTCCTGCTCTTCACCACAGCCTGTGGCTGCCCCCTGACTGCTCTGTTCTTCTTGCAGGAGGGAGGCTGGTGGTCCTGCTCTTCACCACAGCCTACGGCTGCCCCCTGACTGCTTGGTTCTTCCTGCAGGAGGGAGGCTGGTGTTCCTGCTCTTCACCACAGTCTGCGGCTGCCCCCTGACTGCTCTGTTCTTCCTGCAGGAGGGAGGCTGGTGGTCCTGCTCTTCACCACAGCCTACGGCTGCCCCCTGACTGCTTGGTTCTTCCTGCAGGAGGGAGGCTGGTGTTCCTGCTCTTCACCACAGCCTGCAGCCCACCCTGACTGCTTGGTTCTTCCTGCAGGAGGGAGGCTGGTGTTCCTGCTCTTCACCACAGCCTGCAGCCCACCCTGACTGCTCGGTTCCTTCGTTCATTGGTTCTGTGCCAATCAATAAACCAATCCTCCTGGAAAACGGCGATGTCCTGGTCTTCGGCAGATCTCCGGGCTCCACATATTCTCACACATTTGTGCCTCGTACTCCTCCGCCGGTGCATGAACCAGAAGTGGAAGAACCTTCGTGCAGCGACGATCCAGCGTGACCCCCGTGTATAAAGCACATGCTGGGGAGGGGGTCATAGTATAACTCCACCCGCAGTGATAGCTCCTCCTCCTTAGTGATATCTCTGCCTTCTCGGTAACAGTTCTAACACCCTCACAATGACCCCAACTGACCTGTGATAACTCCACCCATAACCCCTCCTACTTGGTGATGACACCACCTTCCACACAGTGATAGCCCCTCCTCTTTCATGGTAATCCCACCCCTAACAGTAATAACACCGCCTCTTCTAGTGATGGCCCCTCCCCTGGTGATCAGACAGAAGGATAAATGAGAGAATAAAACTCACAAGACAGAAATAATCCGGATAAAACGTATGTAATAAAACAACGAAGCCACAACTAACGACAGGAGACGAGGAAGGATGGAGAGAGCGCACCCAGTGCCCCATTGTAATTAACGGGTCCATATCCAACCCACAAAAACTGCGGATCGGATGCCGACCAAAAATACGGTCGTTTGAATGGGGCCTAATCCATTCATACAGAGAACCCCTTTAAGTGGCCTGTGTTGTCACTTACGCCTCGGTGACGCGGTCGGCCGCTGTAGATGGGTTGTCGCTTGTCTGCAGAGTCTAATTATATTGCTGGTATCTCCATACGTGTCCACCAGCTGCAGATAAAATACTCTTTATAATATGCAAATTACCCCCTAAGTGCAACAAGGGTGGTGACGTTGCACCCAGAGGCTGCGCCCCCACTGTGTGACAGACAGGAATGGCCCTAAGCATGTTTGGTAGAGGCCACGCGGAAGATGGGCAATCAACATCCGTTTACTGAGCATGTGCCAAAGGCGCTACCACATGATTGTTTTCTCTGCCAGCGCAGTCAAGGCACGGCCTAGCAGACAGGGGGTGGGGCCTCTCAGTGCAACAGCACCACCTTCATTGCACCTCAGGGGTAATTTGTATATTATATAAAGCCTTCTTTCTAGATTTCCAGAGACATCATCAGCGCTGCAGACGAGCAGCGATCTACCGCGGCCGACCGCTTCACCTACTGATGACGGGCCCTTTAATTGCGTGTCTACCAGGCCGCTTGTACACGAGCGAGTTTTTTACACACGCAATGCGTTTTTCACTGATGGTTGCTCGGAGATGTTATGGGTTATTCTTCAGTTTTTGTTCACGAACGGAACGCACTCGCAGACGAACATGATTAAACTTCCGTGTAACACCATGAGACTTCGCTGACTCCTCCCATATCGCCCGTGTGAATTAAGCCTAAGGCCTCTTGCACACGACCGTATGGCTTTTTCTGTGTTTTGCAGTCTGTTTTCCCTTTTTTTTGTTCCCGTTTAGTGAAAAATCTCCGTATGGTTTCCGTATGCGATCCGTTTTTTGACGATCGCAAACAGAAACATAAATTTTTTAATCATTAATGTAATGTACAGTAATGTGTTTTAACAGTAAACACATGGGCAACGTGGGCATAGATCCGCAAAAACCGGAAGACATACGGATGTGTTCCATATGCATTCCGTATTTTTTGCGGAACCATTGACATGAATGGTCCCGCATACGGATCGCAAACAGAATCTGGAAAAATGGAACGGAAAGGGGAAAAAAAAAAAAACGTTTGTGTGCAAGAGGCCGAACACTGTGATGGGGCGTGATTGTGTGACGCTAGGACAGAGGGTAATGTCCTCCTCGGGGGTGGGTGCAGGTCGGCAATCCATATGGGACATCACCTGAGAGGGGAGGGCCATCCGAAGGGGTGTGAAGATTTGTGCAAACCACCTTCACATGCTGCTGGTGAAAATACGGATGACCCTCATGGAATATACTGGATGTCGTTATAAGCGCGCCCGGAGCACGGAATCGCTGGTGACGATAAATATAAAAATATAGTGTATTCACGATTGTCAGAGCGCACAGCGGGAATCGTCTGCAGCCATCCACCAATGAGCAGCTGGCGCTAACAAGTGACCATGGAGACGGCGGCATCTTAAAGCACTGATTAATGCCCCTCCAGCCACACTGCGCCTGGCTGGTGTTGTAGTGTGCGGATATTGGAGTCGTAGTGCAGAGGGACAAATGTAGGGTCACAGCAGAGGAGCATACAACAGTCAATCAGGACTGTGGAGGGTTAATCTCAGCCTGTGCAGCAACTCAGGGGCGGGGTTACTGTCAGGGTGTGACGAGACGAGCTTCCCCGCCCCCAAGGCACCATTAAATTATAGAAACACTCTAGATAAAAATATATATCTTAAAAGGAAAAAATCTGGATGGAAAACCCAGCTGGCGCTGAGTCCGGGTCCCGGAAACCACCGTATAAAAATAGGCTCTCTGGTCAGGGGCACGCAGAATAACGCTATAAAAGTGTCTTTTCTGTAGTACGGTCTCTGAGGGTCTTGGAGTCACATGACCCCACAGCAGGGTCTCTTCTCGGCTGGTGTGGTGTCCTCTGCGGGGGCGATGAGCTTTAGTAATGGCGGCTCTCCGCTGGCATTCGTGTAATAAACTGAGTTAGGAGATGTTACTTCTGTAGTGTCTGGTTCCTGTGCTGGGGGCCCCGTGCTGGGAGGCGGCGGGGCGTGTCTCTGCAGCTTGGCCGCTGCTCGCTGTCGTTTTAGATCGGCCAGTGTGTGGTGAGAGCGTTCATGACTCAGGTCTGGACACAGCTCCGCTTGGGTGGCCAGCTGGTAAGACACGCTGCGGTCCAGGCGCTTGGAGAACGTGTGCTTAGGCGCGGATCGCACGCTGCCGTTCCGCTGTGACGCAGGAGCAGGGACGGAGGCCTCCACTGGAGCGCCGTTCTTCTGATTGTCTTCGCTTTCAATAGCTTCAGCTTTCTGGGGGTCCGCTCCAGGCTGCAGGAGAGGAGGCAAATAAAGGGCGGGGTCAGCAGTCATCTCATTATTATTAGAGGGCAGGGTCAGCAGTCATCTCATTATTATTAGAGGGTGGGGTCAGCAGTCATCTCATTATTATTAGAGGGTGGGGTCAGCAGTCATCTCATTATCATTAGAGGGTGGGGGCAGCAGTCAACTTATCAGCAGAGGGCGGGGTGAGCAGTCATCTCATTATCATTAGAGGGTGGGGTCAGCAGTCATCTCATTATTATTAGAGGGCAGGGCCAGCAGTCATCTCATTATTATTAGAGGGCAGGGCCAGCAGTCATCTCATTATTATTAGAGGGCAGGGCCAGCAGTCATCTCATTATTATTAGAGGGCAGGACCAGCAGTCATCTCATTATTATTAGAGGGTGGGGTCAGCAGTCATCTCATTATTATTAAAGGGCAGGGTCAGCAGTCATCTCATTATCATTAGAGGGTGGGGCCAGCAGTCATCTCATTATTATTATTAGAGGGTAGGGTCAGCAGTCATCTCATTATTATTAGAGGGCAGGGTCAGCAGTCATCTCATTATTATTAGAGGGCAGGGTCAGCAGTCATCTCATTATTATTAGAGGGCAGGGTGAGCAGTCATCTCATTATCATTAGAGGGCAGGGTCAGCAGTCATCCCATTATTATTAGAGTGCAGGACCAGCAGTCATCTCATTATTATTAGAGGGCAGGATCAGCAGTCATCTCATTATTATTAGAGGGCAGGGCCAGCAGTCATCTCATTATTATTAGAGGGCAGGGCCAGCAGTCATCTCATTATCATTAGAGGGCAGGACCAGCAGTCATCTCATTATTATTAGAGGGCAGGACCAGCAGTCATCTCATTATTATTAGAGGGCAGGGCCAGCAGTCATCTCATTATTATTAGAGGGCAGGGCCAGCAGTCATCTCATTATTATTAGAGGGCAGGGCCAGAAGTCATCTCATTATCATTAGAGGGCAGGACCAGCAGTCATCTCATTATTATTAGAGGGCAGGACCAGCAGTCATCTCATTATTATTAGAGGGCAGGGTCAGCAGTCATCTCATTATTATTATTAGAGGGCAGGGCCAGCAGTCATCTCATTATTATTAGAGGGCAGGGCCAGCAGTCATCTCATTATTATTAGAGGGCAGGGCCAGCAGTCATCTCATTATCATTAGAGGGTGGGGTCAGCAGTCATCTCCACAGCAGAGGGCGGAGTCAGCAGTCATCTCATTATCATTAGAGGGCAGGGTCAGCAGTCATATCATTATTATTAGAGGGCAGGGCCAGCTGTCATCTCATTATTATTAGAGGGCGGGGTGAGCAGTCATCTCATTATTATTAGAGGGCAGGGTCAGCAGTCATCTCATTATCATTAGAGGGCAGGGCCAGCAGTCATCTCATTATTATTAGAGGGCAGGCCCAGCAGTCATCTCATTATTATTAGAGGGCAGGGCCAGCAGTCATCTCATTATCATTAGAGGGCAGGGCCAGCAGTCATCTCATTATCATTAGAGGGCAGGGTCAGCAGTCATCTCACACCTCTGGGGGAGACACGGAGCCCCTCACCTCCTGCTGTTGCCGGATCTCGGCAGTTGCTGGCTCCTCCTCGTCCTGCGCCTCGCTCTCCCGGGATCCGCGCTGCTGCCACACAATGGCCTCCTTCTGGTGCTCTCGGCGGTAGAGGTTGGTGCGCTCGGTGACGCTCACCCGGCGGACCACCTTCCTGCAGACACAAGAGGAACCGTCACACACAACAGCCAGGGGGCAGCGCGCGGGACGCAGCCTGGATCTGCGGCACGCCCGTGCAGTGAACCTACCCCCGGCTGCCCGCGCTGGACGGTTCTCCTCTGGAGGGCGCTCTTGTGCTTGTCCTGTGACTTCTTGATGGCGTCGTGCTTGTGTTTGAGCTCCAGTATCTTGGCGCGGACCTGCTCGTCACCGCACACGTCTGCAGAGGAGAAAACAGGGGTCACCATGTGTGGGGAGAGGCACTAGTGCCCCCAGGAAGGGTCCCGGAGGGAGCGTGCCAAATTCAGCGCCACAACACAGAAACAGCTACGCCCCCAGAGGCCCCTCCCCCACAGTTATACGACATCTCCGCACCCAGTGGTGTCTCGTCCAGAGAAGACTTGGAGTTCAGGTCGGCGCCATGAGCCACAAGCTGCTCCACCAGCTGGATCTGGAAGAGACGGGAACACGTGATTGGACCCCACTGAACATGTGAGACTCCGCCCCCGCGGACCACTACAGAGGTGGTCACTCACCTGTCCCCAGCAAGCCGCAGCATGGAGCGGCTCCCAGCCGTCACTGTCCCGGGCGTTCACCGAGGCCTTGTGATCCAACAGAAGCTCCGCTGCCGCCGCGTAACCATTGGCTGCCGCAATGTGCAACTATAAAGACACAAGACATACCGTATACAGAGGAACCGGGAAGGGGAGGGGCCTACACTGAGGACTGTACACAGAGGAACCGGGGGGAGGGGCCTACACTGAGGACTGTACACAGGGGGAGGGGTCTGTACTGAGGACCGTATACAGAGGAATCGGGAAGGGGAGGGGCCTACACAGAGGAACCGGGGGGAGGGGCCTACACTGAAAACTGTACACAGGGGGAGGGGCCTACACTGAGGACTGTACACAGAGGAATCGGGGTGAGGGACCTGCACTAAGAGCTGTACACAGGGGGAGGGGTCTGTACTAAGGACCGTACACAGAGGAACGGGGGGGCCTAAACTGAGGACTGTACACAGGGGGAGGGGTCTGTACTAAGGACCGTACACAGAGGAACGGGGGGCCTACACTGAGGACTGTACACAGGGGGAGGGGCCTGTACGGAGGACTGTACACAGAGGAACCGGGGGGAGGGACCTGCACTGAGAGCTGTACACAGGGGAGGGGTCTGTACTGAGGACCGTACACAGAGGAGGGGTCTGTACTGAGGAGTGTACACAGGGGAGGGGTCTGTACTGAGGACCGTACACAGAGGGAGGGGTCTGTACTGAGGACCATACACAGGGGGAGGGGTCTGTACTGAGGACCGTACAGAGCACCGGGGGAGGGGTCTGTACTGGGAGGACTCATACCACAGGGGAGGGGTCTGTACTGAGCAGTGTACACAGGGGCAGGGGCCTGTACTGAGGACCGTACACAGGGGGAGGGACCTGCATTGAGAGCTGTACACAGGGGGAGGGGTCTGTACTGAGGACCGTACACAGGGGGAGGGGTCTTTACTGAGGAGTGTACACAGGGGGAGGGGTCTGTACTGAGGACCGTACACAGGGGGAGGGGTCTGTACTGAGGACCATACACAGGGGGAGGGGTCTGTACTGAGGACCGTACACAGGGGGAGGGGTCTGTACTGAGGACCATACACAGGGGGAGGGGTCTGTACTGAGCAGTGTACACAGGGGCAGGGGCCTGTACTGAGGACCGTACACAGGGGGAGGGGCCTGTGCTCTGAGGACTGTACACAGGGGAACTAGGGGAAGGGGCCTGCAAAGAGGACTGTTTATGATGAGGAGGAGAGGTCAGAGTCCTGATGTCTGTGTATTAGGAGGAGAGGTCAGCGTCCTGATGTCTGTGTATTAGGGGAGGTCAGCGTCCTGATGTCTGTGTATTAGGAGGAGAGGTCAGCGTCCTGATGTCTGTGTATTAGGAGGAGAGGTCAGCGTCCTGATGTCTGTGTATTAGGAGGAGAGGTCAGGCGTCCTGATGTCTGTGTATTAGGAGGAGAGGTCAGCGTCCTGATGTCTGTGTATTAGGAGGAGAGGTCGGCGTGCTGATGTCTGTGTATTAGGGGAGGTCAGCGTCCTGATGTCTGTGTATTAGGGGAGGTCAGCGTCCTGATGTCTGTGTATTAGGGGGAGAGGTCGGCGTCCTGATGTCTGTGTATTAGGGGGGAGAGGTCGGTGTCCTGATGTCTGTGTATTAGGGGAGGTCGGCGTCCTGATGTCTGTGTATTAGGAGGAAAGGTCAGCGTCCTGATGTCTGTGTATTAGGGGGAGAGGTCGGCGTCCTGATGTCTGTGTATTAGGGGAGAGGTCGGCGTCCTGATGTCTGTGTATTAGGGGGAGAGGTCAGCGTCCTGATGTCTGTGTATTAGGGGAGAGGTCAGCGTCCTGATGTCTGTGTATTAGGGGGAGAGGTCGGCGTCCTGATGTCTGTGTATTAGGAGAGGTCGGCGTCCTGATGTCTGTGTATTAGGAGGAGAGGTCGGCGTTCTGATGTCTGTGTATTAGGGGAGGTCGGCGTCCTGATGTCTGTGTATTAGGAGGAGAGGTCAGCGTCCTGATGTCTGTGTATTAGGAGGAAAGGTCAGCGTCCTGATGTCTGTGTATTAGGAGGAGAGGTCGGCGTTCTGATGTCTGTGTATTAGGAGGAGAGGTCGGCGTTCTGATGTCTGTGTATTAGGGGAGGTCGGCGTCCTGATGTCTGTGTATTAGGGGAGGTCAGCGTCCTGATGTCTGTGTATTAGGAGGAGAGGTCAGCGTCCTGATGTCTGTGTATTAGGAGGAGAGGTCGGCGTCCTGATGTCTGTGTATTAGGGGAGGTCAGCGTCCTGATGTCTGTGTATTAGGAGGAAAGGTCAGCGTCCTGATGTCTGTGTATTAGGGAAGGTCAGCGTCCTGATGTCTGTGTATTAGGGGAGGTCAGCGTCCTGATGTCTGTGTATTAGGGGAGGTCGGCGTCCTGATGTCTGTGTATTAGGGGAGGTCAGCGTCCTGATGTCTGTGTATTAGGAGGAGAAGTCAGCGTCCTGATGTCTGTGTATTAGGGGAGGTCGGCGTCCTGATGTCTGTGTATTAGGAGGAGAGGTCAGCGTCCTGATGTCTGTGTATTAGGAGGAGAGGTCAGCGTCCTGATGTCTGTGTATTAGGAGGAGAGGTCAGCGTCCTGATGTCTGTGTATTAGGGGAGGTCGGCGTCCTGATGTCTGTGTATTAGGAGGAGAGGTCAGCGTCCTGATGTCTGTGTATAAGGAGGAGAGGTCAGCGTCCTGATGTCTGTGTATTAGAGGAGAGGTCAGCGTCCTGATGTCTGTGTATTAGGAGAGGTCAGCGTCCTGATGTCTGTGTATTAGGAGGAGAGGTCGGCGTCCTGATGTCTGTGTATTAGGAGGAGAGGTCAATGTCCTGATGTCTGTGTATTAGGAGGAGAGGTCGGCGTCCTGATGTCTGTGTATTAGGAGAGGTCAGCGTCCTGATGTCTGTGTATTAGGAGGAGAGGTCAGCGTCCTGATGTCTGTGTATTAGGGGAGGTCAGTGTCCTGATGTCTGTGTATTAGGGGAGGTCAGCGTCCTGATGTCTGTGTATTAGGAGAGGTCAGCGTGCTGATGTCTGTGTATTAGGAGAGGTCAGCGTCCTGATGTCTGTGTATTAGGGGAGGTCGGCGTCCTGATGTCTGTGTATTAGGGGAGGTCGGCGTCCTGATGTCTGTGTATTAGGAGGAGAGGTCAATGTCCTGATGTCTGTGTATTAGGAGGAGAGGTCAGCGTCCTGATGTCTGTGTATTAGGAGAAGAGGTCAGCGTCCTGATGTCTGTGTATTAGGAGGAGAGGTCAGCGTCCTGATGTCTGTGTATTAGGGGAGGTCAGCGTCCTGATGTCTGTGTATTAGGAGGATAGGTCGGAGTCCTGATGTCTGTGTATTAGGAGGAGAGGTCGGCGTCCTGATGTCTGTGTATTAGGGGAGGTCGGCGTCCTGATGTCTGTGTATTAGGGGGAGGTCAGCGTCCTGATGTCTGTGTATTAGGAGGAGAGGTCAGTGTCCTGATGTCTGTGTATTAGGAGAGGTCAGCGTCCTGATGTCTGTGTATTAGGAGGAGAGGTCAGCGTCCTGATGTCTGTGTATTAGGGAGAGGTCAGCGTCCTGATGTCTGTGTATTAGGGGAGAGGTCGAGCGTCCTGATGTCTGTGTATTAGGAGGAGAGGTCAGCGTCCTGATGTCTGTGTATTAGGGGAGAGGTCAGCGTCCTGATGTCTGTGTATTAGGAGAGGTCGAGCGTCCTGATGTCTGTGTATTAGGAGGAGAGGTCAGCGTCCTGATGTCTGTGTATTAGGGGAGGTCAGCGTCCTGATGTCTGTGTATTAGGAGGAGAGGTCAGCGTCCTGATGTCTGTGTATTAGGAGGAAGGTCAGTGTCCTGATGTCTGTGTATTAGGAGGAGAGGTCAGCGTCCTGATGTCTGTGTATTAGGAGGAGAGGTCAGCGTCCTGATGTCTGTGTATTAGGAGGAGGTCAGCGTCCTGATGTCTGTGTATTAGGGGAGGTCAGCGTCCTGATGTCTGTGTATTAGGAGGAGAGGTCAGCGTCCTGATGTCTGTGTATTAGGAGGAGAGGTCAGCGTCCTGATGTCTGTGTATTAGGAGAGGTCAGCGTCCTGATGTCTGTGTATTAGGAGGAGAGGTCAGCGTCCTGATGTCTGTGTATTAGGAGAGGTCAGCGTCCTGATGTCTGTGTATTAGGGGAGGTCAGCGTCCTGATGTCTGTGTATTAGGGAGAGGTCAGCGTCCTGATGTCTGTGTATTAGGAGAGGTCAGCGTCCTGATGTCTGTGTATTAGGAGGAGAGGTCAGCGTCCTGATGTCTGTGTATTAGGAGGAGAGGTCAGCGTCCTGATGTCTGTGTATTAGGAGGAGAGGTCAGCGTCCTGATGTCTGTGTATTAGGAGGAGAGGTCGAGCGTCCTGATGTCTGTGTATTAGAGGAGAGGTCAGAGTCCTGATGTCTGTGTATTAGAGGAGAGGTCAGCGTCCTGATGTCTGTGTATTAGGAGGAGGTCAGCGTCCTGATGTCTGTGTATTAGGAGAGAGGTCAGCGTCCTGATGTCTGTGTATTAGGAGGAGAGGTCAGCGTCCTGATGTCTGTGTATTAGAGGAGAGGTCAGCGTCCTGATGTCTGTGTATTAGGAGGAGAGGTCAGCGTCCTGATGTCTGTGTATTAGAGGAGAGGTCAGTGTCCTGATGTCTGTGTATTAGGAGGAGAGGTCAGCGTCCTGATGTCTGTGTATTAGGAGGAGAGGTCAGTGTCCTGATGTCTGTGTATTAGGAGGAGAGGTCAGCGTCCTGATGTCTGTGTATTAGGAGAGGTCAGCGTCCTGATGTCTGTGTATTAGGAGGAGAGGTCAGCGTCCTGATGTCTGTGTATTAGGAGAGGTCAGCGTCCTGATGTCTGTGTATTAGGAGAGGTCAGCGTCCTGATGTCTGTGTATTAGGAGGAGAGGTCAGCGTCCTGATGTCTGTGTATTAGGGGAGGTCAGCGTCCTGATGTCTGTGTATTAGGAGAGGTCAGCGTCCTGATGTCTGTGTATTAGGAGAGATCAGCGTCCTGATGTCTGTGTATTAGGAGGAGGTCAGCGTCCTGATGTCTGTGTATTAGGAGGAGAGGTCAGCGTCCTGATGTCTGTGTATTAGGAGGAGAGGTCAGCGTCCTGATGTCTGTGTATTAGAGGAGAGGTCAGCGTCCTGATGTCTGTGTATTAGGAGGAGAGGTCAGCGTCCTGATGTCTGTGTATTAGGAGGAGAGGTCAGCGTCCTGATGTCTGTGTATTAGGAGAGGTCAGCGTCCTGATGTCTGTGTATTAGGAGGATAGGTCAGAGTCCTGATGTCTGTGTATTAGGAGGAGAGGTCAGCGTCCTGATGTCTGTGTATTAGGAGAGGTCAGCGTCCTGATGTCTGTGTATTAGGAGGAGAGGTCAGCGTCCTGATGTCTGTGTATTAGGAGAGGTCAGCGTCCTGATGTCTGTGTATTAGGAGGAGAGGTCAGCGTCCTGATGTCTGTGTATTAGGAGGAGAGGTCAGCGTCCTGATGTCTGTGTATTAGAGGAGAGGTCAGCGTCCTGATGTCTGTGTATTAGGAGGAGAGGTCAGCGTCCTGATGTCTGTGTATTAGGAGGAGAGGTCAGCGTCCTGATGTCTGTGTATTAGGAGGAGAGGTCAGCGTCCTGATGTCTGTGTATTAGGAGAGGTCAGCGTCCTGATGTCTGTGTATTAGGAGAGGTCAGCGTCCTGATGTCTGTGTATTAGGAGGAGAGGTCAGCGTCCTGATGTCTGTGTATTAGGAGAGGTCAGCGTCCTGATGTCTGTGTATTAGGAGGAGAGGTCAGCGTCCTGATGTCTGTGTATTAGGAGGAGAGGTCAGCGTCCTGATGTCTGTGTATTAGGAGGAGAGGTCAGCGCCCTGATGTCTGTGTATTAGAGGAGAGGTCAGCGTCCTGATGTCTGTGTATTAGGAGGAGAGGTCAGCGTCCTGATGTCTGTGTATTAGGAGGAGAGGTCAGCGTCCTGATGTCTGTGTATTAGGAGAGGTCAGCGTCCTGATGTCTGTGTATTAGGAGAGAGGTCAGCGTCCTGATGTCTGTGTATTAGGAGAGGTCAGCGTCCTGATGTCTGTGTATTAGGAGGAGAGGTCAGCGTCCTGATGTCTGTGTATTAGGAGGAGAGGTCAGCGTCCTGATGTCTGTGTATTAGGAGGAGAGGTCAGCGTCCTGATGTCTGTGTATTAGGAGGAGGTCAGCGTCCTGATGTCTGTGTATTAGGGAGAGGTCAGCGTCCTGATGTCTGTGTATTAGGAGGAGAGGTCAGCGTCCTGATGTCTGTGTATTAGAGGAGAGGTCAGCGTCCTGATGTCTGTGTATTAGGAGGAGAGGTCAGCGTCCTGATGTCTGTGTATTAGGGAGAGGTCGGCGTCCTGATGTCTGTGTATTAGGAGAGGTCAGCGTCCTGATGTCTGTGTATTAGGAGAGGTCAGCGTGCTGATGTCTGTGTATTAGGGGAGATCAGCGTGCTGATGTCTGTGTATTAGGGGAGGTCGGCGTCCTGATGTCTGTGTATTAGGAGGAGAGGTCAGCGTCCTGATGTCTGTGTATTAGGAGGAGAGGTCAGCGTCCTGATGTCTGTGTATTAGGAGGAGAGGTCAGCGTCCTGATGTCTGTGTATTAGGGAGAGGTCAGCGTCCTGATGTCTGTGTATTAGGAGGAGAGGTCAGGCGTCCTGATGTCTGTGTATTAGGAGAGGTCAGCGTCCTGATGTCTGTGTATTAGGAGGAGAGGTCAGCGTCCTGATGTCTGTGTATTAGGAGGAGAGGTCAGCGCCCTGATGTCTGTGTATTAGGGGAGAGGTCAGCGTGCTGATGTCTGTGTATTAGGGGAGAGGTCAGCGTCCTGATGTCTGTGTATTAGGAGGAGAGGTCAGCGCCCTGATGTCTGTGTATTAGGAGAGGTCAGCGTCCTGATGTCTGTGTATTAGGAGAGGTCAGCGTCCTGATGTCTGTGTATTAGGGGGAGAGGTCAGCGTCCTGATGTCTGTGTATTAGGGGAGGTCGGCGTCCTGATGTCTGTGTATTAGGAGAGGTCAGCGTCCTGATGTCTGTGTATTAGGGGAGGTCGGCGTCCTGATGTCTGTGTATTAGGGGAGGTCGGCGTCCTGATGTCTGTGTATTAGGGGAGGTCGGCGTCCTGATGTCTGTGTATTAGGGGAGGTCTGCGTCCTGATGTCTGTGTATTAGGGAGGTCAGCGTCCTGATGTCTGTGTATTAGGGGAGGTCGGCGTCCTGATGTCTGTGTATTAGGGGCAGGCGTCACATGACTGTCTCTGAGGCGGGCGATCAGTCGGGCAGAGACGTCTCCTCGCACACAAGGCGCTATATGACACCGAGGACAAGGCGTGAATCATTCATGAAGCTGTGAGCGGAGAACAGAGGAACCGCCGAGCCGCGGCAGGGCGCAGGATGAGGGGCCGCCTGTGCCGCTCTCAGTGTCGGGTACTCACTCCTCCTCACTCACCAAGCTGGTGCCGGACTGGTCCTGAGCGTTGACCTCTGACCCGGACTCCAGCAGCTGCCTGATATCGGACACCATCCTCATCTCCGTGGCCGCCCGCGCCTCCTCGATCTTTTCCTGGGTGATTCCTAAAGATGGCAGAGACCCCAGGAGGCGTCAGATCACATGACCCCCGACCACAGCGCCAGGCCAAGAGACGGACAGACTGGAAGAGACTCACCCTGCTCGGCCATGGCGGTCTCTATGTGGTCCAGCGTAACGTCGTCCTCGCAGAGGTCATAGGGCATGTTCCCGTCAGAGTTCACGGCCAGGAGGTTGGCGCCACTATGGAGAGAGGTCACGGTCACTGACAGTCCTGTACAAGGGTCACATTCACATCAGCGTGGCCCTTACTGTTTGATGAGCAGCTCCACCAGGTGCAGGTGTCCGCAGGTGGCGGCGGCGTGCAGCGGGGTCCACAGTTCACTGTCACAGGCGTTCACATCGGCGCCGGCGTCTACCAGCATCCGGACGATCTCCTCATAGTCATCGATGCAGCACTGCGGACACAGGAGCGATATAACGTTATAACGCACAACACTGCCGAGAGGACGGTATAATACATGTCACTGCCGAGACGACGGTATAATACGTGTCACTGCCGAGAGGACAGTATAATACGTGTCACTGCCGAGAGGACAGTATAATACGTGTCACTGCCGAGAGGACCGTATAATACGTGTCACTGCCGAGGCGACGGTATAATACATGTCACTGCCGAGAGGACAGTATAATAAGTGTCACTGCCGAGGCGACGGTATAATAAGTGTCACTGCCGAGGCGACGGTATAATATGTGTCACTGCCGAGAGGACAGTATAATACGTGTCACTGCCGAGAGGACAGTATAATACGTGTCACTGCCGAGGCGACGGTATAATACATGTGCGATATAACGTTACAGGAGCGATATAACGTTATAATGCAATGCTAGGGATATAATGGTATGACGCACAACACTGCCGAGAGGACAGTATAATACGTGTCACTGCTGAGAGGACGGTATAATACGTGTCACTGCCGAGAGGACGGTATAATACGTGTCACTGCCGAGAGGACAGTATAATACGTGTCACTGCCGAGACGGACGGTATAATACGTGTCACTGCCGAGACGGACGGTATAATACGAGTCACTGCCGAGAGGACGGTATAATACAAGTAACTGCCGAGACGATGGTATAATACAAGTCACTGCCGAGGCGACGGTATAATACGAGTCACTGTTGAGACGACGGTATAATACGTGTCACTGCCGAGAGGACAGTATAATACGTGTCACTGCCGAGGCGACGGTATAATACGAGTCACTGCCGAGACGACGGTATAATACGTGTCACTGCCGAGGCGACGGTATAATACGTGTCACTGCCAAGGCGACGGTATAATACGTGTCACTGTCGAGACGACGGTATAATACGTGTCACTGTCGAGACGACGGTATAATACGTGTCACTGTCGAGACGACGGTATAATACGTGTCACTGCCGAGACGACGGTATAATACGAGTCACTGCCGAGACGACGGTATAATACGAGTCACTGTCGAGACGACGGTATAATACGTGTCACTGTCGAGACGACGGTATAATACGAGTCACTGCTGAGACGACGGTATAATACGTGTCACTGCCGAGACGACGGTATAATACGTGTCACTGCCGAGGCGACGGTATAATACGTGTCACTGCCAAGGCGACGGTATAATATGAGTCACTGCTGAGACGACGGTATAATACGTGTCACTGCCAAGACGACGGTATAATACGTGTCACTGTCGAGACGACGGTATAATACGTGTCACTGCCGAGGCGACGGTATAATACGAGTCACTGCCGAGGCGACGGTATAATACGAGTCACTGCTGAGACGACGGTATAATACGTGTCACTGTCGAGGCGACGGTATAATACGTGTCACTGCCGAGGCGACGGTATAATACGAGTCACTGCCGAGGCGACGGTATAATACGTGTTACTGGTAAACACTGTTTACATTTATAAAGGCTGAAATATATATATATCCATCCAGTTCTCCTAACAGTATAAGGCTCGTCACCAACGATAAACTGGTATGATGCGCAGTGTAAGGGGGGAGCACATTAGTCAGGGGGCGCTCCCCTCCGGACCCCTCTGTCCGCCCGCTGGGGTCCCTCACCTGGTGCAGCGCTGTCAGGCCGTCCTCGTTGCACAGGTTAGCGCTGTATCCGCTCTGCAGTAACTGACGGACTGGAGAAAGAAGCAGAAAAAAAAAACATTAAAAGGGGAAAGATCTAAGGTTGTAGGTCAGAGGTCATTAACAAACCCAGAAATCTTGGCGGCAAGTAATGGGAGAACGGTTCAGTAATATGGGGGTGATGCCTGCCATGTCGCCTCTGATCCCTCCGATCTGTACTGTGACGGCGGTTGACACTCCCTGCGGGAGACATTCAGGTTGGCATCCAGCTTTCCCAGGCACAGAGGCCGGTGCAGTAACCGAGAACCTCTCCCGGTAAAGGTGTCAGCGGTAGAGACACCCTGCAGCTGCCATGGAGGGTGCGGGGGAGCATCACTGCAGGGTGGGTGACAAGCATCACAAGTGCGGCCTTATGTCCGCAGCCCCCTCCCCCATAACAAACTGCTATACTGACTGCCCCCCAGATATTAAATGAACCAGCTGGAGGGGCGGCACCGCCACCAGTAGAAGAAATCAAAGCGAGGAACTGCAGGAGACCACCGAGCCCCCCCAACCCAGAATGATGTCATCAGTCCGCAGGTGGAGCAGGGTTTGTGTCCCCTGCTCGCTGGCTGCCCGCGATGTGCCACCTGAGAACTGACTGCGCTTGAGTTTTGGCTGGCGGGTAAATTACCATCTGCATGTAAATATCTGGCCCGGAGACGCCTTTAACTCTAGAGATGCTGGAAATGCCAAGAACCTTCCCAAAATACCTCCATACCCAATAAATACAACCTCCAAACCCACCCCAAACCACATGAAACCCCCTCATACCACTGCCACCCAAAACATAAGACAGAGGTGTAGAGGTTACAGTCAGCGGGCGTAGAGGTTACAGTCAGCGGGCGTAGAGGTTACACAGTCAGGGGGGCGTAGAGGTTACAGTCAGGGGTGTAGATATAAGAGGTGTAGAGGTAACAGTCAGGGGTGTAGATATAGGAGGTGTAGATGGTAACAGTCAGGGGTGTAGATATAGGAGGTGTAGAGGTAACAGTCAGGGGTGTAGATATAGGAGGTATAGAGGTAACAGTCAGGGGTGTAGATATAGGAGGTGTAGAGGTAACAGTCAGGGGTGTAGATATAGGAGGTGTAGAGGTAACAGTCAGGGGTGTAGATATAGGAGGTGTAGAGGTAACAGTCAGGGGTGTAGGTATAGGAGGTGTAGAGGTAACAGTCAGGGGTGTAGATATAGGAGGTGTAGAGGTAACAGTCAGGGGTGTAGATATAGGAGGTGTAGAGGTAACAGTCAGGGGTGTAGATATAGGAGGTGTAGAGGTAACAGTCAGGGTGTAGATATGGAGGTGTAGAGGTAACAGTCAGGGGTGTAGATATAGGAGGTGTAGAGGTAACAGTCAGGGGTGTAGATATAGGAGGTGTAGAGGTAACAGTCAGGGTGTAGATATAGAGGTGTAGAGGTAACAGTCAGGGGTGTAGATATAGAGGTGTAGAGGTAACAGTCAGGGGTGTAGATATAGAGGTGTAGAGGTAACAGTCAGGGGTGTAGATATAGGAGTTGTAGAGGTAACAGTCATGGGTGTAGATATAGGAGTTGTAGAGGTAACAGTCAGGGGTGTAGATATAGGAGGTGTAATGGTAACAGTCAGGGGTGTAGATATACGAGGTGTAAAGGTAACAATCAGGGGTGTAGATATAAGAGGTGTAGAGGTAACAGTCAGGGGTGTAGATATAGGAGGTGTAGAGGTAACAGTCAGGGGTGTAGAATTAGATATAGGAGGTGTAGAGGTTACAGTCAGGGGTGTAGATATAAGGAGGTGTAGAGGTTACAGTCAGGGGTGTAGATATAGGAGGTGTAGAGGTAACAGTCAGGGGTGTAGATATAAGAGGTGTAGAGGTAACAGTCAGGGGTGTAGAGGTAACAGTCAGGGGTGTAGATATAGGAGGTGTAGAGGTAACAGTCAGGGGTGTAGAGGTAACAGTCAGGGGTGTAGATACAGGAGATGTAATGGTAACAGTCAGGGGAGTAGATATAGGAGGTGTAATGGTAACAGTCAGGGGTGTAGATATAGGAGGTGTAATGGTAACAGTCAGGTGTAGAGGTTACAGTCAGGGGTGTAGATATAGATGTGTAGAGGTAACAGTCAGGAGTGTAGATATAAGAGGTGTAGAGGTAACAGTCAGGGGTGTAGATACAGGAGGTGTAGAGCTAACAGTCAGGGGTGTAGATATAGAGGTGTAGAGGTAACAGTCAGGGGTGTAGATATAGGAGGTGTAGAGGTAACAGTCAGGGGTGTAGATATAGGAGGTGTAGAGGTAACAGTCAGGGGTGTAGATATAGGAGGTGTAGAGGTAACTGTCAGGGGTGTAGAGGTTACAGTAAGGGGTGTAGATATAGTCGGAGTGTAGAGGTTACAGTCAGGGGGTGTAGAGGTTACAGTCGGGGGTGTAGAGGTTACAGTCAGGGGGTGTAGAGGTTACAGTCAGGGGGTGTAGAGGTTACAGTCAGGGGGTGTAGAGGTTACAGTCAGGGGGTGTAGAGGTTACAGTCAGGGGGTGTAGAGGTTACAGTCAGGGGTGTAGAGGTTACAGTCAGGGGGTGTAGAGGTTACAGTCGAGGGGTGTAGAGGTTACAGTCGGCGGGTGTAGAGGTTACAGTCGGCGGGTGTAGAGGTTACAGTCGGCGGGTGTAGAGGTTACAGTCGGCGGGTGTAGAGGTTACAGTCGGCGGGTGTAGAGGTTACAGTCGGCGGGTGTAGAGGTTACAGTCGGCGGGTGTAGAGGTTACAGTCAGGGGTGTAGATACGGAGTGTAGAGGTTACAGTCAGGCGGGTGTAGAGGTATAGCAGTCAGGGCAGTGGTGTAGAGGTTACTAGTCAGGCGGGTGTAGAGGTTACAGTCAGGGGTAGATGTAGAGGTGTACGGTAACAGTCAGGGTGGGTGTAGGAGGTTACAGTCAGGGGGTGTAGAGGTGTTACAGTCAGGGTGAGATGTAGAGGTGAGTTAGGCAGTCAGGCGGGTGTAGAGGTTTACAGATGGCGGGTGTAGAGGTTACAGATCAGGGGGTGTAGAGGTTACAGTCAGGGGGGTGTAGAGGTTACAGTCAGGGGGGTGTAGAGGTTACAGTCAGGGGGTGTAGAGGTTACAGTCGGGGGTGTAGAGGTTACAGTCGAGGGGTGTAGAGGTTACAGTCAGGGGTGTAGAGGTTACAGTCAGGGGTGTAGGGGTTACAGTCAGGGGTGTAGAGGTTACAGTCAGGGGTGTAGAGGTTACAGTCAGGGGTGTAGAGGTTACAGTCAGAGGGTGTAGAGGTTACAGTCAGGGGGTGTAGAGGTTACAGTCAGGGGTGTAGAGGTTACAGTCAGGGGGTGTAGAGGTTACAGTCAGGGGGTGTAGAGGTTACAGTCAGGGGGTGTAGAGGTTACAGTCAGGGGGTGTAGAGGTTACAGTCAGGGGGTGTAGAGGTTACAGTCAGGGGGCGTAGAGGTTACAGTCAGGGGGGTGTAGAGGTTACAGTCAGCGGGTGTAGAGGTTACAGTCAGGGGGGTGTAGCGGTTACAGTCAGGGGTGTAGAGGTTACAGTCGGGGGGTGTAGATTTCGGGGTTCTGCACTCATACAGGCGAGTCCCAGGTCACCATCCTCCAAGGCACTGAACCGTCATCCCCCACCAGCAGGCACATTCCAGGCTCCATCTTCCGCCAGTAGTGCGGGGGTTAAGGACGGATTTCCCACTGGGTGGAAGGAGGAAGCGACAGATTTCCTGATCCCTGAGTCAACACTGAGATCTCCAGCAATCAGCTGACAACGAGGCCGAGCACCAACCTCGTACCTCAGTGCGCCAGGAAAGTATTACACTGGGCAGACAAGTCCTATAACTCCATCAGTGCAGCCTCTGTCCTACTGCTCTGTGTCAGTCCTTACTGTGATTCTAGCATTCCATTCATCAACTAGGATGTCTCATTTTCTTGGCATTAGACAGCAGGTGCTCGTGACAACCTATAATGGCTTTTATTAAAGACCTCATCAGGGTTGTCAGCCGGCTGGCAACACATCCTGCTGTGTACAGGGAGGCACTGGTTATATTTATACAGAGGACAGGGCGGCAGTGGTTATATTTATACAGAGGACAGGGCGGCAGTGGTTATATTTATACAGAGGACAGGGCGGCAGTGGTTATATTTATACAGAGGACAGAGCGCCAGTGGTTATATTTATACAGAGGACAGGGTAGCGGTGGGCACTGGTTATATTTATACAGAGGACAGGGCGGCTGTGGGCAGTGGTTATATTTATACAGAGGACAGGGCAGCTGTGGGCAGTGGTTATATTTATACAGAGGACTGGGCAGTGGTTATATTTATACAGAGGACAGGGCGGCTGTGGGCAGTGGTTATATTTATACAGAGGACAGGGCGGCTGTGGGCAGTGGTTATATTTATACAGAGGACAGGGCGGCTGTGGGCAGTGGTTATATTTATACAGAGGACAGGGCAGCGGTGGTTATATTTATACAGAGGACAGGGCGGCAGTGGTTATATTTATACAGAGGACAGGGCGGCAGTGGTTATATTTATACAGAGGACAGGGCGGCAGTGGTTATATTTATACAGAGGACAGGGCAGTGGTTATATTTATACAGAGGACAGGGCGGCGGTGGTTATATTTATACAGAGGACAGGGCGGCGGTGGTTATATTTATACAGAGGACAGGGCGGCGGTGGTTATATTTATACAGAGGACAGGGCGGCGGTGGGCACTGATTATATGCTTGGGGGGAGTGGTTATATTTATACAGAGGACAGGGAGGCGGTGGGCAGTGGTTATATTTATACAGAGGACAGGAGCGGTGGCACTGATTATATGCTCGGGGTAGTGGTTATATTTATACAGAGGACAGGGCGGCAGTGGTTATATTTATACAGAGGACAGGGCGGTGGTTATATTTATACAGAGGACAGGGCGGCGGTGGTTATATTTATACAGAGGACAGGGCGGCGGTGGGCACTGATTATATGCTTGGGGGCAGTGGTTATATTTACACAGAGGACAGGGCAGTGGTTATATTTATACAGAGGACAGGGTGGGCAGTGGTTATATTTACACAGAGGACAGGGCGGCGGTGGGCACTGGTTATATGTCTACAGAGGACAGGGCAGTGGTTATATTTATACAGAGGACAGGGCGGCGGTGGGCACTGATTATATGCTCGGGGGCAGTGGTTATATTTATACAGAGGACAGGGCGGCGGTGGGCACTGGTTATATGCTCGGGGGCAGTGGTTATATTTATACAGAGGACAGGGCGGCGGTGGGCTCTGATTATATGCTCGTGGGCAGTGGTTATATTTATACAGAGGACAGGGCGGCAGTGGTTATATTTATACAGAGGACAGGGCAGTGGTTATATTTATACAGAGGGCGGGGGTGGGCACTGGTTATATTTATACAGAGGACAGGGCACTGGTTATATTTATACAGAGGACAGGGCACTGGTTATATTTATACAGAGGACAGGGCGGCAGTGGTTATATTTATACAGAAAACAGGGCAGTTGTTATATTTATACAGAGGACAGGGCGGCGGTGGGCACTGGTTATATGCTCGGGGGCAGTTGTTATATTTATACAGAGGACAGGGCAGCGGTGGGCACTGGTTATATGCTCGGGGGCAGTTGTTATATTTATACAGAGGACAGGGCGGCGGTGGGCACTGGTTATATGCTCGGGGGCAGTGGTTATATTTATACAGAGGACAGGGCGGCGGTGGGCACTGGTTATATGCTCGGGGGCAGTGGTTATATTTATACAGAGGACAGGGCGGCAGTGGTTATATTTATACAGAGGACAGGGCGGCAGTGGTTATATTTATACAGAAAACAGGGCAGTTGTTATATTTATACAGAGGACAGGGCGGCGGTGGGCACTGGTTATATGCTCGGGGGCAGTGGTTATATTTATACAGAGGACAGGGCGGCAGTGGTTATATTTATACAGAGGACAGGGCGGCAGTGGTTATATTTATACAGCGGACAGGGCAGTGGTTATATTTATACAGAGGGCAGGGCACTGGTTATATTTATACAGAGGACAGGGCAGTGGTTATATTTATACAGAGAATAGGGCGGCGGTGGGCACTGATTATAATTATACAGAGGACAGGGCGGCGGTGGGCAGTGGTTATATTTATACAGAGGGCAGGGCGGCGGTGGGCACTGATTATATGCTCGGGGGCAGTGGTTATATTTATACAGAGGACAGGGTGGCTGTGGGCAGTGGTTATATTTATACAGAGGACAGGGCAGCGGTGGGCAGTGGTTATAGTTATACAGAGGACAGGGTGGGCAGTGGTTATATTTATACAGAGGACAGGGCGGCGGTGGGCTCTGATTATATCCTCGGGGGCAGTGGTTATATTTATACAGAGGACAGGGCAGCGGTGGGCAGTGGTTATATTTATACAGAGGACAGGGCGGCGGTGGGCACTGGTTATATTTATACAGAGGACAGGGCGGCGGTGGGCAGTGGTTATATTTATACAGAGGACAGGGCGGCGGTGGGCAGTGGTTATATTTATACAGAGGACAGGGCGGCTGTGGGCAGTGGTTATATTTATACAGAGGACAGGGCAGCGGTGGGCAGTGGTTATATTTATACAGAGAACAGAGCGGCGGTGGGCACTGGTTATATTTATACAGAGGACAGGGCGGCGGTGGGCACTGGTTATATTTATACAGAGGACAGGGCGGCGGTGGGCACTGATTATATGCTCGGGGGCAGTGGTTATATTTATACAGAGGACAGGGCGGCGGTGGGCACTGATTGCAGGCTCGTGGTCACACGGGCAGGGCATTATATATTATTACACGACTCTCACTGGGGTCGCTGGCCAAGCAGCTTTACAATCTATCTTCATATAAATAAACTCTCAGCAAAGAAAGGGTTAACAGATCTCAGGAGACCGCTCAACCACGGCCGACACCCCGCTCATGGGAGGACGTGCTTTACACTACTCGAGCCTCCGCCTGGCACCTTGGGCTTGTGTGCTGCGGCTGCACCATAGAAACCTGTCATACAGTGCGGATGTCGCCCCAGACGCGCAGTGCGATGTAAGAGGACGGGGGAGTGTCCTTCGTCGCCCCCTTCTTGCGGCTCCGCTCTGTGCCTTCCATGTGGTCACTTGCAGGCGATGGGAGATTTCACCTCCTGGCACAGGGTGCACTGTATGGAGGTGCCACGTGTGCACTCGCTGAGCTCTGCTGCACAACCGGCACTACAACCAATAACTCATTACTGACTGCCACATGTGAGCTCAGCCCTAGGAGGGGGTCACAGACTTTCAGCCATATGGCCTATTTATGAAGCTGTGCATAAGTATTCACACCCCTAGGTGCTCTCTGCTGTTACACAGCTCCTGATCTTTATACAGTCCTTGATATCAGAAAGGGACAAAGTCTACGAGCGGCCTCCACCGCTGATCTCCACCCCCCACTCTGGTCCACGGCCTCCACCGCTGATCTCCACCCCCCGACTCTGGTCCACGGCCTCCACCGCTGATCTTCACCCCCCGACTCTGGTCCACGTCCTCCACCGCTGATCTCCACCCCCCGACTCTGGTCCACGGCCTCCACCGCTGATCTCCACCCCCGACTCTGGTCCACGGCCTCCACCGCTGATCTCCACCCCCGACTCTGGTCCACGGCCTCCACCGCTGATCTCCACCCCCGACTCTGGTCCACGGCCTCCACCGCTGATCTCCACCCCCGACTCTGGTCCACGGCCTCCACCGCTGATCTCCACCCCCGACTCTGGTCCACGGCCTCCACCGCTGATCTCCACCCCCGACTCTGGTCCACGGCCTCCACCGCTGATCTCCACCCCCGACTCTGGTCCACGGCCTCCACCGCTGATCTCCACCCCCAACTCTGGTCCACGGCCTCCACCGCTGATCTCCACCCCCAACTCTGGTCCACGGCCTCCACCGCTGATCTCCACCCCCAACTCTGGTCCACGGCCTCCACCGCTGATCTCCACCCCCAACTCTGGTCCACGGCCTCCACCGCTGATCTCCACCCCCAACTCTGGTCCACGGCCTCCACCGCTGATCTCCACCCCCAACTCTGGTCCACGGCCTCCACCGCTGATCTCCACCCCCAACTCTGGTCCACGGCCTCCACCGCTGATCTCCACCCCCAACTCTGGTCCACGGCCTCCACCGCTGATCTCCACCCCCAACTCTGGTCCACGGCCTCCACCGCTGATCTCCACCCCCAACTCTGGTCCACGGCCTCCACCGCTGATCTCCACCCCCAACTCTGGTCCACGGCCTCCACCGCTGATCTCCACCCCCAACTCTGGTCCACGGCCTCCACCGCTGATCTCCACCTCCCAACTCTGGTCCACGGCCTCCACCGCTGATCTCCACCCCCAACTCTGGTCCACGGCCTCCACCGCTGATCTCCACCCCCCAACTCTGGTCCACGGCCTCCACCGCTGATCTCCACCCCCCAACTCTGGTCCACGGCCTCCACCGCTGATCTCCACCCCCCCAACTCTGGTTCACGGCCTCCACCGCTGATCGCCGACCTTGCACGGACCCTCAGTCATGTCCAGTCCCTGAAGCACTACACCCCCCCTCCCCCAGTATGTGATGGAGGTTAATACTTTTTCAAATCACTATAACTGTAACGCCCATCACATTATATGTGGGTCACTTCTATGAACCCCCCCAGTACTGACTGCTCCCCCAGTTGGGGAGGGGGTCTTATCTCGGCTGTTGGAGGGCTTCCACGTTAGCTGTGAGGTCACAGTGGGCGCCATGACACCAGGTGGTGAGGTGATATCTGCTCGAGAAGGGCGGCAAAATCCACCAGCAGGAGACGGCTGAGGTCAGAGGCAGCGAGGCGTCCGATACTGCAGCCTCAGGCACCTCCGTAATCCCAGTAATCCCAGAGACATCACGGCTCCAGGGTGATAACAAGATTACCACTTAACCCCAACCTGCCCAGGGAGGGAAGAGGCCGGCGGACAGACACCCCCGGGGTCAGGAGGGGAGAGGCCGGCGGACAGACACCCCCGGGGTCAGGAGGGGAGAACGTGGCGGACAGACACCCTCGGGGTCAGGAGGGGAGAGGCCGGCGGACAGACACCCCCCGTGGTTAGGAGGGGAGAGGCCGGCGGACAGACACCCCCGGGGTCAGGAGGGGAGAACGTGGCGGACAGACACCCCCGGGGTCAGGAGGGGAGAACCTGGCGGACAGACACCCCCGGGGTCAGGAGGGGAGAACGTGGCGGACAGACACCCCCGGGGTCAGGAGGGGAGAACCCGGCGGACAGACACCCCCGGGGTCAGGAGGGGAGAACCCGGCAGACAGACACCCCCCGGGGTTAGGAGGGGAGAGGCCGGCGGACAGACACCCCCGGGGTCAGGAGGGGAGAACCCGGCGGACAGACGCCCCCCGGGGTCAGGAGGGGAGAGGCCGGAGGACAGACACCCCCGGGGTTAGGAGGGGACAACATGGCGGACAGACACCCCCCGGGGTTAGGAGGGGAGAGGCCGGAGGACAGACACCCCCCGGGGTTAGGAGGGGACAACATGGCAGACAGACACCCCCCGGGGTTAGGAGGGGACAACATGGCGGACAGAAACCCCCCGGGGTTAGGAGGGGACAACATGGCAGACAGACACCCCCCAGGGATAGGAAGGGACAACATGGCGGACAGACACCTCCGGGGTTAGAAGGGGACAACATGGCGGACAGACACCCCCGGGGTTAGGAGGGGACAACATGGCGGACAGACACCCCCGGGGTCAGGAGGGGACAACATGGCGGACAGACACCCCCGGGGTTAGGAGGGGACAACATGGCGGACAGACACCCCCGGGGTCAGGAGGGGACAACATGGCGGACAGAAACCTCCGGGAGGAGAGAGGCCGGAGGAGAGACACCCCCGGGTTAGGAGGGGAGAGGCCTCAACCCCATCACCTCCTCTACTCCTTATATATGACCTCCCCCTCTTTTACTCCATAGCCCTATGTTGGGGGGGGGGGGTTCATATATAAGGGTCATTGTATGTTGGGGGTCAGTTTATTGGGTCATCAAATGTTGGGGAGGGGGTAGACATGAGTGCGGTCGAGTGCTGTTAATCTAAAGTAGGGGGCGTCATTATGGAGCACTAGAGGAGTCGCAGGAGCGGAGCCCGAGCAGTAGAAGCCCGCCTCCTGCTGCTCCAATAGTTCAAGGATACCACAGACATAATCCGCATCATCAGCCCTACCAGGATACATGTCTGGTGGGGCAGGGTGATCCGGGTGACGGAGACGCTTTAAAGGTTATGGGGGGAAATTTTTCTTCATTATTGCATTGTACTCATTTTGAGCTAGAAATCCTTTTTTCCATTGCTTTTTATTAAAAATGTGGAGCCCTTTTCTCTGTACAGGGCTGAGATTCTTTAGTGGCAGGCTCTGTACCGTCAGTCAGGCAGGGAGCTGACGGCGCCCGATCTCTGACCTCCTAAACACTCATAGCGCAGCGCTCATCTTACCGATCAGAATTAGATAACGGCACAAAGTGAAAGTACCAGTCACACAGTTAACCCTTTGTGACGGAACGGCGCAATATTTTTAATAAATATCAACTGAAAAAATGATTTATAGCCCAAAATAAATAAACAAATAAATAAATAGCCTACAAAGGTGTCCATAGCCTTTACACGGCAAACGAGCAGCAGATTGTCGGGAAGGAAGACACATTTACCAGTATATTGACTGGCAATCGCCTCCACAGTACAGGCAGCAGCAACCGTCGCCTCCACAGTACAGGCAGCAGCAACCGTCGCCTCCACAGTACAGGCAGCAGCAACCGTCGCCTCCACAGTACAGGCAGCAGCAACCGTCGCCACCACAGTACAGGCAGCAGCAACCGTCGCCTCCACAGTACAGGCAGCAGCAACCGTCGCCTCCACAGTACAGGCAGCAGCAACCGTCGCCTCCACAGTACAGGCAGCAGCAACCGTCGCCTCCACAGTACAGGCAGCAGCAACCGTCGCCTCCACAGTACAGGCAGCAGCAACCGTCGCCACCACAGTACAGGCAGCAGCAACCGTCGCCTCCACAGTACAGGCAGCAGCAACCGTCGCCTCCACAGTACAGGCAGCAGCAACCGTCGCCTCCACAGTACAGGCAGCAGCAACCGTCGCCTCCACAGTACAGGCAGCAGCAACCGTCGCCACCACAGTACAGGCAGCAGCAACCGTCGCCTCCACAGTACAGGCAGCAGCACCGTCGCCTCCACAGTACAGGCAGCAGCACCGTCGCCGCCACAGTACAGGCAGCAGCAACCGTCGCCTCCACAGTACAGGCAGCAGCAACAGTCGCCGCCACAGTACAGGCAGCAGCAACCGTCGCCGCCACAGTACAGGCAGCAGCAGCGTCGCCTCCACAGTACAGGCAGCAGCAACCGCTCGCGCGCCACAGTACAGGCAGCAGCAACCGTCGCCGCCACAGGTACAGGCAGCAGCAACCGTCGCCGCCACAGTACAGGCAGCAGCAACCGTCGCCGCCACAGTACAGGCAGCAGCAACCGTCGCCGCCACAGTACAGGCAGCAGCAACCGTCGCCGCCACAGTACAGGCAGCAGCAACCGTCGCCGCCACAGTACAGGCAGCAGCAACCGTCGCCTCCACAGTACAGGGAGCAGCAACCGTCGCCTCCACAGTACAGGCAGCAGCAACCGTCGCCTCCACAGTACAGGCAGCAGCAACCGTCGCCTCCACAGTACAGGGAGCAGCAACCGTCGCCTCCACAGTACAGGGAGCAGCAATCGTCGCCTCCACAGTACAGGGAGCAGCAATCGTCGCCTCCACAGTACAGGGAGCAGCAACCGTCGCCTCCACAGTACAGGGAGCAGCAATCATCGCCTCCACAGTACAGGCAGCAGCAACCGTCGCCTCCACAGTACAGGGAGCAGCAATCATCGCCTCCACAGTACAGGGAGCAGCAATCATCGCCTCCACAGTCTGCCATCGCTCGTCCTCATACATCTGCAGCCCAGAAGTGATCACTTCGCTCCTTCGGGTGATCGGCGGCAGCTGTAGACGGGCAGATTGTCGGGAATGAGCGCTTGCAGGATTGTTCATCCCCAATTATCTGCATGTGTAAATCCACCTGTAGGTAGACCGTCGGCCGGTCCTGCAGCGGGAAACATTACTGGGGGCGTTCCGCTTCCAGCTATGACCCCACACGGTGGGCGATCAGCGCGGTCACATCTCCAGCAGGCCTGATCCGGCAGGGGTCGGTAGAATACGGGGCCTCTGCGGTACACCTCGTTTCCTCGCACTCCCGTCATAAGCAGAATCTGCTGAACCCCCAAATATCTACAGGTCTGAGCATCTGTTATTATTGGGGTAACGCCCCCTTCGCCCGTCCATAATGAACAGGCGTCTCTTTCGTTTTGGAGCCGCTAACACCCATTCCTGTACCCGAGTCACGGCCGACCGTCACCGAGTAGTCAGAGAACGTCTGTAAATGACAATTCGCCATATGCAGCGAGAGCACGCCCCCTCCGCCGCACACATACTCTCACCAAACCGCCCTTAACGGCCAAGAACCCCCAATCTCCACCTAACAGCTCCGGGTGGACGATGCTGAAGGCGGTCTGTTTTGCCATTGCGTTCAGCATCTCGCACAGATGTAGTAATCCATTGGGATGCATTTGTCACACAACTGAAAAAAAAAAACGGAAGATTTACAAACAACATCTCCGGCAACCGTCAGTAAAAAACGCATCGGGTCCGCGGCACAGCGACCGCGTCTGGGTCACATCCGGATGCAATGCGTTTTTCCCTGAAGCCCCATTCACTTCTATGGGGCCAGGGCTGCGTGAAAAATATATAGAATATAGAAAAACAAGGCTCATAGAAATGAACGGGTCCGGATTCCGCGCGGTCACTTCACACAACTGGACGGAAAACTCGCTCATGTGAAAGGGGCGGAGTCACATCTCGCAGATCTCAATGTCCGCAGACAGAGCGCGGGGGCACGTCTCAATCCGCAGTTCTGCCTCCTGTGCGGCCTTAGGAACCACACGTTTTCCAGTCTTTGGGGGTCAATATTTGGGGTAATCATAGGTCAGGGGTCAATATATCAGGGTCGTCATCCTATATTAGAGGGCAGTATTCGGGGTCGTCTCGTATTTGAGGGTCAGTATTTGGGGTTGTCTCATATTTGGCGGGTCAGTATTCGGGGTTGTCTCATATTTGGGGGTCAGTATTGGGGGTCATCTCGTATTTGGGGGACAGTAGTAGGGGTGGTCTCTTATTTGAGGGTCAGTATTCGGGTAGTCCCGTATTTGGGGGTCAGTATTCGGGGTCGCCTCGTGTTTGGGGGTCAGTATTCGGGGTCGCCTCGTGTTTGGGGGGGTCAGTATTCGGGGTAGTCCCGTATTTGGGGATCAGTATTCGGGGTGGACTCGTATTCGGGGTCGTCTTGTATTTGGGGGACAGTAGTCGGGGTCGTCTCGTGTTTGGGGGTCAGTATTCGGGGTCGCCTGGTGTTTGGGGGTCAGTATTCAGGGGTCATCTCGTATTTGGGGGACAGTAGTCGGGGTAGTCCTGTATTTGGGGGGGTCAGTATTCGGGGTGGTCTGGTATTTGGGGGTCAGTATTCGGGGTCGTCTCTTGTTTGGGGGTCAGTATTTGGGTCGTCTCGTATTTGGGGGTCAGTATTAGGGGTGGTCTCGTATTTGGGGGTCAGTATTTGGGGTCGTCTCGTATTTGGGGGTCAGTATTCGGGGTCGTCTCGTATTTGGGGGTCAGTATTCGGGGTCGTCTCGTATTTGGGGGTCAGTATTCGGGGTCGTCTCGTATTTGGGGGTCAGTATTCGGGGTCGTCTCGTATTTGGGGGTCAGTATTCGGGGTCGTCTCGTATTTGGGGGTCAGTATTCGGGGTCGTCTCGTGTTTGGGGGTCAGTATTCGGGGTCTCACCTTCCTCGGGGTCGTTGCGGGTCGCCGCCTCCAGCAGGGTGACATTGTGGGGGAAGCCCACCCTCCGCGGCTCCCTGCTCCCCGCTTTCTTCGGGCGCCCCTTCCTGCCCGGCGCCTCCTTCTCGCCCTGCGCCCACTTCTTCAGCTGCTGTGCCCGTCTCTTCTGCGCATGCTTCAGCCGCTCCTGCGTGCTCATCCGGCTCACGGCCGGCATCTCCGCCAGCAGCTCCAGGTGCTCCGCCATGACGGCTCCGGACCCCACTACCTGCAGCAGCCCCGCATGTCCCCTGCACCCGGGGGCCCCTGAGCCGCGCAGCTAGCGCCCCATGCGGCCATCTACCGCCCGTGACCGGAGAGGAGGAGCGGGCTGTCAGCTGTGGCCCCGGGACGTAGAGCTGCGGCCCCTGACACCGACTGACACCGGGAATGTGAGCCGTTTCCTGAAGCCGGCCCCGCCCCCATAGCCCAGGAAACGGGGCGGAGTTATGCGGAAGGATGAACGAAGGGGGTGGAGTCTGTCTGCAGTGGGCGAGGTCACAGAGGAAAAGGAAAGCGCGAAGTAGGCGGGGTCAGGAAAAAAAGATCAAAGAGGGAATGGGCGAATCACTGGAGGGCGGGGCGAGGGCGGATACTAAGGAGCAACGATGCGCAAAGAGGGCGGGGAAAGCAAAGACATAACGGAGAGAGGGGCGGAGACCGAGCGGCGTCTGATAGACCGGCACATGTGCCGGAGAACGGACCCCTCTGACCGCAGGCTCACAGTGAATGCTGGTGATGAGGTGTTATCAGTGCACGGAGTTGTAGACGGGGAACATTCAGCATCTTTATCAGTCATTATGGTTTAACTATGTGTCCGTAAAAAATGTCGGCCGTCCGTGATTTTGGGATAAGTTGTCCATAAGTTGGCAACCATACTGGGCAATGCACCCCATTAGCGTCCCCCAGTAAGGGTCCATTCACACGTCTGTAGGTGCTTTGCGGATCCGCACATTGCCGGTCCTATAGAAAATGCCCTTTCCTGTCCACGTTCCATTTTCTTCGGGAAAGGAAGTATGGATCCGGAAATGCGGATGCGAACAGCACATCCGTTCCGCCCGATTGAAAATAAATAGGTCCGCACCCGTTCAGCAGAATTGCGGAACGAGTGCGGACCATTCATACGGACGTGTAAATGTACCCTAAGAATAATGCCTGCCCTCCCCCCAACCTCCTCCGGACCCCTCTGCCCCCCCCCTCCTCCTCCTCCGGACCCCTCTGTCTTGCCTCCCCCCCTCCTCCTCCTCCGGACCCCTCTGTCTTGCCCCCCCCCCTCCTCCTCCTCCTCCGGACCCCTCTGTCTTGCCTCCCTCCTCCTTCTCCTCCGGACCCCTCTGTCTTGCATCCCCCCTCCTCCTCCTCCGGACCCCTCTGTCTTGCCTCCCCCCTCCTCCTCCTCCGGACCCCTCTGTCTTGCCTCTCCCCTCCTCCTCCGGACCCCTCTGTCTTGCCTCCCCCTCCTCCTCCTCCGGACCCCTCTGTCTTGTTGCCTCCCCCTCCTCCTCTTCCAGACCCCTCTGTCTTGCCCCCCTCCTCCCGACCCCTCTGTCTTCTGTCTTGCCCCCCCTCCTCATCCTCCTCCGGACCCCTCTGTCTTGCCTCCCCCTCCTCCTCCTCCGGACCCCTCTGTCTTGCCTCCCCCTCCTCCTCCTCCGGACCCCTCTGTCTTGCCCCCCTCCTCCTCCTCCTCCGGACCCCTCTGTCTTGCCTCCTCCTCCTTCTCCTCCGGACCCCTCTGTCTTGCATCCCCTCCTCCTCCTCCGGACCCCTCTGTCTTGCCTCCCCCTCCTCCTCCTCCGGACCCCTCTGTCTTGCCTCTCCCCTCCTCCTCCGGACCCCTCTGTCTTGCCTCCCCCTCCTCCTCCTCCGGACCCCTCTGTCTTGTTGCCTCCCCCTCCTCCTCTTCCAGACCCCTCTGTCTTGCCCCCCTCCTCCCGACCCCTCTGTCTTCTGTCTTGCCCCCTCCTCATCCTCCTCCGGACCCCTCTGTCTTGCCCCCCCTCCTCCTCCGGACCCCTCTGTCTTGCCTCCCCCTCCTCCTCCTCCGGACCCCTCTGTCTTGCCTCCCCCTCCTCCTCCTCCGGACCCCTCTGTCTTGCCTCCCCCTCCTCCTCCTCTGGACCCCTCTGTCTTGCCTCCCCACCCCTCTGTCTTGCCTCCCCTCTCCTCCTCCTCCGGACCCCTCTGTCTTGCCTCCCCCCTCCTCCTCCTCCGGACCCCTCTGTCTTGCCTCCCCACCCTCCTCCTCCACACCCCTCTGTCTTGCCTCCCCCTCCTCCGGACCCCTCTGTCTTGCCCCCTCCTTCAGACCCCTTTGTCTTGCCCCCACTCATCCCGACCCCTCTGTCTTGTTACCCCCCCCCCCTCCTCCTCCGGACCCCTCTGTCTTGTCCCCCCCTCCTCCTCCGGCACCCTCTGTCTTGTCCCCCCACCCTCCTTGTCCTCAGGAACCCTCTGTCTTGTCACCCCCCTCCTCCTCACCACTCTGTCTTGACCCCCATTCTCCTCAGACCCTATGTCTCTACCCACGCCTGCTGAGACCCCTCTGTCCTGTCCCCCCCTCTGCCTCTAGATGTGCAAATCCGGTAGAGACAGAACCCAAAAGACAGTCAGTGAAAGGTGGTTCTACAAAGTATTGGCTGAATACTATGCACACCACACTGTCCATATATATACTGTGGAATATGTCAGTGATGAGAATGTCTTTACAGCGCTGTGGAATATGTCAGTGATATATAAGTGATGAGAATGTCTGTACAGCGCTGTGGAATATGTCAGTGATATATAAGTAATAAGAATGTCTGTACAGCGCTGTGGAATATGTCAGTGATATATAAGTGATGAGAATGTCTGTACAGCGCTGTGGAATATGTCAGTGATATATAAGTGATGAGAATGTCTGTACAGCGCTGTGGAATATGTCAGTGATATATAAGTGATGAGAATGTCTGTACAGCGCTGTGGAATATGTCAGTGATATATAAGTGATGAGAATGTCTGTACAGCGCTGTGGAATATGTCAGTGATATATAAGTGATGAGAATGTCTGTACAGCGCTGTGGAATATGTCAGTGATATATAAGTGATGAGAATGTCTGTACAGTGCTGTGGAATATGTCAGTGATATATAAGTGATGAGAATGTCTGTACAGCGCTGTGGAATATGTCAGTGATATATAAGTGATGAGAATGTCTGTACAGCGCTGTGGAATATGTCAGTGATATATAAGTGATGAGAATGTCTGTACAGTGCTGTGGAATATGTCAGTGATATATAAGTGATGAGAATGTCTGTACAGCGCTGTGGAATATGTCAGTGATATATAAGTGATGAGAATGTCTGTACAGCGCTGTGGAATATGTCAGTGATATATAAGTGATGAGAATGTCTGTACAGCGCTGTGGAATATGTCAGTGATATATAAGTGATGAGAATGTCTGTACAGCGCTGTGGAATATGTCAGTGATATATAAGTGATGAGAATGTCTGTACAGCGCTGTGGAATATGTCAGTGATATATAAGTGATGAGAATGTCTGTACAGCGCTGTGGAATATGTCAGTGATATATAAGTGATGAGAATGTCTGTACAGCGCTGTGGAATATGTCAGTGATATTTAAGTGATGAGAATGTCTGTACAGCGCTGTGGAATATGTCAGTGATATATAAGTGATGAGAATGTCTGTACAGCGCTGTGGAATATGTCAGTGATATATAAGTGATGAGAATGTCTGTACAGCGCTGTGGAATATCAGTGATATATAAGGGATGATAATGTCTGTACAGCGCTGTGGGATATGTCAGTGATATATAAGGGATGATAATGTCTGTACAGCGCTGTGGAATATGTCAGTGATATTTAAGTGATGAGAATGTCTGTACAGTGCTGTGGAATATGTCAGTGATATATAAGTGATGAGAATGTCTGTACAGCGCTGTGTAATATGTCAGTGATATATAAGTGATGAGAATGTCTGTACAGCGCTGTGGAATATGTCAGTGATATATAAATGATGAGAATGTCTGTACAGCGCTGTGGAATATGTCAGTGATATATAAGTAATGAGAATGTCTGTACAGTGCTGTGGAATATGTCAGTGATATATAAGTGATGAGAATGTCTGTTCAGCACTGTGGAATATATCAGTGATATATAAGTGATGAGAATGTCTGTTCAGCACTGTGGAATATGTCAGTGATATATAACTGATGAGAATGTCTGTACAGCGCTGTGGAATATGTCAGTGATATATAAGTGATGAGAATGTCTGTACAGCTCTGTGCAATATGTCAGTGATATATAAGTGATGAGAATGTCTGTACAGCGCTGTGGAATATGTCAGTGATATATAAGTGATGAGAATGTCTGTACAGTGCTGTGGAATATGTCAGTGATATATAAGTGATGAGAATGTCTGTACAGCGCTGTGTAATATGTCAGTGATATATAAGTGATGAGAATGTCTGTAAAGCGCTGTGGAATATGTCAGTGATATATAAGTGATGAGAATGTCTGTTCAGCACTGTGGAATATGTCAGTGATATATAAGTGATGAGAATGTCTGTACAGCACTGTGGAATATATCAGTGATATATAAGTGATGAGAATGTCTGTACAGCACTGTGGAATATGTCAGTGATATATAAGTGATGAGAATGTCTGTACAGTGCTGTGGAATATGTCAGTGATATATAAGTGATGAGAATGTCTGTACAGCGCTGTGTAATATGTCAGTGATATATAAGTGATGAGAATGTCTGTACAGCGCTGTGGAATATGTCAGGGATATATAACTGATGAGAATGTCTGTACAGCGCTGTGGAATATGTCAGTGATATATAAGTGATGAGAATGTCTGTACAGCTCTGTGCAATATGTCAGTGATATATAAGTGATGAGAATGTGTGTACAGTGCTGTGGAATATGTCAGTGATATATAAGTGATGAGAATGTCTGTACAGCGCTGTGGAATATGTCAGTGATATATAAGTGCTGAGAATGTCTGTACAGCGCTGTGGAATATGTCAGTGATATATAAGTGATGAGAATGTCTGTACAGCGCTGTGGAGTATGTCAGTGATATATAAGTGATGAGAATGTCTGTACAGCACTGCGGAATATGTCAGTGATATATAAGTGATGAGAATGTCTGTACAGTGCTGTGGAATATGTCAGTGATATATAAGTGATGAGAATGTCTGTACAGTGCTGTGGATTATGTCAGTGATATATAAGTGATGAGAATGTCTGTACAGCACTGTGGAATATATCAGTGATATATAAGTGATGAGAATGTCTGTACAGCGCTGCGGAATATGTCAGTGATATATAAGTGATGAGAATGTCTGTACAGTGCTGTGGAGTATGTCAGTGATATATAAGTGATGAGAATGTCTGTACAGCACTGCGGAATATGTCAGTGATATATAAGTGATGAGAATGTCTGTACAGTGCTGTGGAATATGTCAGTGATATATAAGTGATGAGAATGTCTGTACAGCGCTGTGGAATATGTCAGTGATATATAAGTGATGATGTCTGTACAGCGCTGTGGAATATGTCAGCGATATATAAGTGATGAGAATGTCTGTACAGCTCTGTGGAATATGTCAGTGATATATAAGTGATGATGTCTGTACAGCGCTGTGGAATATGTCAGCGATATATAAGTGATGAGAATGTCTGTACAGCTCTGTGGAATATGTCAGTGATATATAAGTGATGAGAATGTCTGTACAGCGCTGTGGAATATGTCAGTGATATATAAGTGATGAGAATGTCTGTACAGTGCTGTGAAATATGTCAGTGATATATAAGTGATGAGAATGTCTGTACAGTGCTGTGGAATATGTCAGTGATATATAAGTGATGAGAATGTCTGTACAGCGCTGTGGAATATGTCAGTGATATATAAGTGATGAGAATGTCTGTACAGCGCTGTGGAATATGTCAGTGATATATAAGTGATGAGAATGTCTGTACAGCGCTGTGGAATATGTCAGTGATATATAAGTGATAAGAATGTCTGTACAGGGCTGTGGAATATGTCAGTGATATATAAGTGATGAGAATGTCTGTACAGCGCTGTGGAATATGTCAGTTATATATAAGTGCTGAGAATGTCTGTACAGCGCTGTGGAATATGTCAGTGATATATAAGTGATGAGAATGTCTGTACAGCGCTGTGGAGTATGTCAGTGATATATAAGTGATGAGAATGTCTGTACAGCACTGCGGAATATGTCAGTGATATATAAGTGATGAGAATGTCTGTACAGTGCTGTGGAATATGTCAGTGATATATAAGTGATGAGAATGTCTGTACAGTGCTGTGGATTATGTCAGTGATATATAAGTGATGAGAATGTCTGTACAGCACTGTGGAATATATCAGTGATATATAAGTGATGAGAATGTCTGTACAGCGCTGCGGAATATGTCAGTGATATATAAGTGATGAGAATGTCTGTACAGTGCTGTGGAGTATGTCAGTGATATATAAGTGATGAGAATGTCTGTACAGCGCTGCGGAATATGTCAGTGATATATAAGTGATGAGAATGTCTGTACAGTGCTGTGGAATATGTCAGTGATATATAAGTGATGAGAATGTCTGTACAGCGCTGTGGAATATGTCAGTGATATATAAGTGATGAGAATGTCTGTACAGCGCTGTGGAATATGTCAGTGATATATAAGTGATGAGAATGTCTGTACAGCACTGTGCAATATGTCAGTGATATATAAGTGATGAGAATGTCTGTACAGCACTGTGGAATATGTCAGTGATATATAAGTGATGAGAATGTCTGTACAGCGCTGTGGAATATATCAGTGATATATAAGTGATGAGAATGTCTGTACAGCGCTGTGGAATATGTCAGTGATATATAAGTGATGAGAATGTCTGTACAGCGCTGTGTAATATGTCAGTGATATATAAGTGATGAGAATGTCTGACAGCGCTGTGGAGTATGTCAGTGATATATAAGGGATGAGAATGTCTGTACAGCGCTGTGGGATATGTCAGTGATATATAAGTGATGAGAATGTCTGTACAGCGCTGTGGAATATGTCAGTGATATATAAGTGATGAGAATGTCTGTACAGCGCTGTGGAATATGTCAGTGATATATAAGAGATGAGAATGTCTGTACAGCGCTGTGGAATATGTCAGTGATATATAAGTGATGATGTCTGTACAGCACTGTGGAATATATCAGTGATATATAAGTGATGAGAATGTCTGTACAGTGCTGGGGAATATGTCAGTGATATATAAGTGATGAGAATGTCTGTACAGCGCTGTGGAATATGTCAGTGATATATAAGGGATGAGAATGTCTGTACAGAGCTGTGGAATATGTCAGTGATATATAAGGGATGAGAATGTCTGTACAGCGCTGTGGAATATGTCAGTGATATATAAGTGATGAGAATGTCTGTACAGCGCTGTGGAATATGTCAGTGATATATAAGTGATGAGAATGTCTGTACAGCGCTGTGGAATATATAAGTGATATATAAGTGATGAGAATGTCTGTACAGCGCTGTGGAATATGTCAGTGATATATAAGTGATGAGAATGTCTGTACAGCGCTGTGGAATATGTCAGTGATATATAAGTGATGAGAGTGTCTGTACAGCGCTGTGGAATATATCAGTGATATATAAGTGATGAGAATGTCTGTTCAGCACTGTGGAATATGTCAGTGATATATAAGTGATGAGAATGTCTGTACAGCGCTGTGGAATATGTCAGTGATATATAAGTGATGAGAATGTCTGTACAGCGCTGTGGAATATGTCAGTGATATATAAGTGATGAGAATGTCTGTACAGCGCTGTGGAATATGTCAGTGATATATAAGTGTGTAAATAAATAATAATTGTATACGTTTACAGGACCTAGTGAACTGGAATCTATTGCTCAGTCTGTGTCCCAAATAACCAGAATACAACGCATTGGGAAAGTCCTCACACCCTCTCAGTGTCCTCACATTCTGTCCTCTCACTCCTTGTTCCATCAGTTCCCCCATCGTTCTGCCCTCAGTCCCCAGAATGGTGAGATATCTTTACTGGTTTAGGCCTCTTTCACACTGGCGTTGTGTGGATCCGGTGTGCACTTCCGTCGCCGGAAATGCCGCAAGACAACTGAAAGCATTTGAAGACTGATCAGTGTTACTATGGCAGCCAGGACGCTACTAAAGTCCTGGTTGCCATAGTAAGTAGTGGGGAGCGGGGGAGCGGTATACTTACAGTCCGTGCAGCTCCGTGCCGTGCGTCAGAGCACCCCACGCGCATGGATCACGTGATCCATGCGATCATGTGATCCATGCTCATGGGGCGCTCTGACATCATTGTGGAGCGCCCCGGGAGCCACACGGACGGTAATTATGCTTCTCCCCGGCCTCCCCACTACACTTTACCATGGCAGCCGGGACTTTAGCGTCCTGGCTGCCATGGTAACCATTCACAAAAGCTAAATGTCGGATCCGGCGATGCGCCGAAACGACGTTTAGCTTAATGCCGGATCCGGATTAATGCACTTCAATGGGCATTAATTTCGGATCTGGCGTTACGGCATGTCTTCCGGATTTTTGGACGGAGACAAATCCGCAGCATGCTACGGTTTTGTCAACATCCAAAAAACTTTCACATACTGAACGGAAGACATCCTGATGCATCCTGAACGGATTTCTCTCCATTCAGAATGCATTAGGATTATCCTGATCAGTATCTTTCCGTCCTAGAGCCGCGAGGACAGATCTCTAGGACGGAAAGGAACAACGCAAGTGTGAAAGGGGCCTTAGTGAGAAAATTCACATGGACATAAGTCTTCACCCCCTTTACTCGGGACATAAGTCTTCAGCCCCTTTACTCAGGACATAAGTCTTCAGCCCCTTTACTCAGGACATAAGTCTTCATCCCCTTTACTCAGGACATAAGTCTTCAGCCCCTTTACTCGGGACATAAGTCTTCAGCCCCTTTACTCGGGACATAAGTCTTCAGCCCCTTTACTCAGGATATAAGTCTTCAGCCCCTTTACTTAGGACATAAGTCTTCAGCCCCTTTACTCGGGACATAAGTCTTCAGCCCCTTTACTCGGGACATAAGTCTTCGGCCCCTTTACTCGGGACATAAGTCCTCGGCCCCTTTACTCAGGACATAAGTCTTCAGCCCTTTTACTCGGGACATAAGTATTCAGCCCCTTTACTCAGGACATAAGTCTTCAGCCCCTTTACTCGGGACATAAGTATTCAGCCCCTTTACTCGGGACATAAGTATTCAGCCCCTTTACTCGGGACATAAGTCTTTAGCCCCTTTACTCGGGACATACGTTTTCAGCCCCTTTACTCAGGACATAAGTCTTCAGCCCCTTTACTCAGGACATAAGTCTTCAGCCCCTTTACTCAGGACATAAGTCTTCAGCCCCTTTACTCAGGACATAAGTATTCAGCCCCTTTACTCAGGACATAAGTCTTCAGCCCCTTTACTCAGGACATAAGTCTTCAGCCCCTTTACTCAGGACATAAGTATTCAGCCCCTTTACTCAGGACATAAGTCTTCAACCCCTTTACTCAGGACATAAGTCTTCAGCCCCTTTACTCAGGACATAAGTCTTCAGCCCCTTTACTCAGGACATAAGTCTTCAGCCCCTTTACTCAGGACATAAGTATTCAGCCCCTTTACTCAGGACATAAGTCTTCAGCCCCTTTACTCGGGACATAAGTCTTCAGCCCCTTTACTCGGGACATAAGTCTTCAGCCCCTTTACTCAGGACATAAGTCTTCAGCCCCTTTACTCGGGACATAAGTCTTCAGCCCCTTTACTCGGGACATAAGTCTTCGGCCCCTTTACTCAGGACATAAGTCTTCAGCCCCTTTGGCCGGGACATAAGTCTTCAGCCCCTTTACTCGGGACACAAGTATTCAGCCCCTTTACTCGGGACATAAGTCTTCAGCCCCTTTGGCCGGGACATAAGTCTTCAGTCCCTTTACTAAGGACATAAGTCTTCAACCCCTTTACTAAGGACATAAGTCTTCAACCCCTTTACTCGGGACATAAGTCTTCAGCCCCTTTGATCTGGCACTTGACATTTCGCTCTGGTTCCTCCCATTTCTCTGGATCTACACCCTGATTGGAGTCACCTGTTGTAAATTCTGTGGATTGGACATGATGTGGATGACACGGCCCTGTCTGTATAAGATCTCACAGCTGACAATGCTGCATCAGAGTAAAAACCAAGCCCTGAGGAGGAGAGCACTGCCTGTAGAGCTCAGAGACAGGACTGTGTGGAGGCACACTCAATCTGAAGATCAGATCATCCTGGAGCACCGCTGATCCTTCCCCTGATCCTGCAGATCCTCCTGACCTAGTCCTGCTCATACAGCTGGAAGGGCGTTACAGTGTATCAGTGCAGATAGAGGTGATTGCTAAGGACAAGGATGGACCCTCAGACCCGGAGACCACACTGCACCCCAGCCATCTCTCATCCTTTATAATGAAGCCTATAGGCAGCTGTGGAACGTGCCACCACTTATCTTTGCAGCGCCGCTTCTCTCCCCTTGCAGCAGTTGCATCTTTGCATATTTGTCACCCTCAAGTATCCGCTCCTAATCCAGTTGTCACGGTCAGAGTTGTCAGCGGGTAAAGCAGCCACATCTGACCTGAAGCTGGCGATGAATAGTAGTAGGGGAGGTGTAACTGGAGATTACTAGTGCTGGAGGGAGGTGTAGATAGAGATGACTAGTGCTGGAGGGAGGTGTAGATAGAGATGACTAGTACTGGAGGGAGGTGTAACTGGAGATTACTAGTGCTGGAGGGAGGTGTAGCTGGTGATGACTAGTACTGGAGGGAGGTGTAGCTGGAGATGACTAGTACTGGGGAGGTGTAGATAGAGATGACTAGTACTGGGGGAGGTGTAGCTGGATATGACTAGTACTGGAGGGAGGTGTAGCTGGAGATGACTAGTGCTGGAGGGAGGTGTAGATAGAGATGACTAGTACTGGAGGGAGGTGTAGCTGGTGATGACTAGTACTGGAGGGAGGTGTAACTGGAGATGACTAGTACTGGGGGAGGTGTAGCTGGTGATGACTAGTACTGGAGGGAGGTGTAGCTGGAGATGACTAGTACTGGAGGGAGGTGTAACTGGAGATTACTAGTGCTGGAGGGAGGTGTAGATAGAGATGACTAGTGCTGGAGGGAGGTGTAGATAGAGATGACTAGTACTGGAGGGAGGTGTAGATAGAGATGACTAGTACTGGAGGGAGGTGTAGCTGGTGATGACTAGTACTGGAGGGAGGTGTAGCTGGAGATGACTAGTACTGGAGGGAGGTGTAACTGGAGATGACTAGTACTGGAGGGAGGTGTAGCTGGTGATGACTAGTACTGGAGGGAGGTGTAGCTGGAGATGACTAGTACTGGAGGGAGGTGTAGCTGGTGATGACTAGTACTGGAGGGAGGTGTAGCTGGTGATGACTAGTACTGGAGGGAGGTGTAGCTGGAGATGACTAGTACTGGAGGGAGGTGTAGCTGGTGATGACTAGTACTGGAGGGAGGTGTAGCTGGAGATGACTAGTACTGGGGGAGGTGTAGCTGGAAATGACTAGTACTGGGGGAGGTGTAGCTGGAGATGTCTAGTACTGGATGGAGGTGTAGCTGGTGATGACTAGTACTGGGGGAGGTGTAGCTGGTGATGACTAGTACTGGGGAGGTGTAGCTGGAGATGACTAGTACTGGAGGGAGGTGTAGCTGGAGATGACTAGTACTGGGGGAGGTGTAGCTGGAGATGACTAGTACTGGGGGAGGTGTAGCTGGAGATGACTAGTACTGGGGGAGGTGTAGCTGGTGATGACTAGTACTGGGGGAGGTGTAGCTGGTGATGACTAGTACTGGGGGAGGTGTAACTGGAGATGACTAGTACTGGATGGAGGTGTAACTGGAGATGACTAGTACTGGAGGGAGGTGTAGCTGGAGATGACTAGTACTGGAAAGAGGTGTAGCTGGAGATGACTAGTACTGGGGGAGGTGTAACTGGAGATGACTAGTACTGGGGGAGGTGTAGCTGGAGATGACTAGTACTGGATGGAGGTGTAGCTGGAGATGACTAGTACTGGATGGAGGTGTAGCTGGAGATGACTAGTACTGGGGGAGGTGTAGCTAGAGATGACTAGTACTGGGGGAGGTGTAACTGGAGATGACTAGTGCTGGAGGGAGGTGTAGCTGGTGATGACTAGTACTGGATGGAGGTGTAGCTGGAGATGACTAGTACTGGGGGAGGTGTAGCTAGAGATGACTAGTACTGGGGGAGGTGTAGCTGGTGATGACTAGTACTGGATGGAGGTGTAGCTGGAGATGACTAGTACTGGGGGAGGTGTAGCTAGAGATGACTAGTACTGGGGGAGGTGTAACTGGAGATGACTAGTAATGGGGGAGGTGTAGCTGGTGATGACTAGTACTGGGGGATGTGTAGCTGGAGATGACTAGTGCTGGAGGGAGGTGTAACTGGAGATGACTAGTACTGGGGGAGGTGTAGCTGGCGATGAATAGTAGTAGGGGAGTTGTAGCTGGTGATGACTAGTACTGGGGGAGGTGTAACTGGAGATGACTAGTACTGGATGGAGGTGTAACTGGAGATGACTAGTACTGGAGGGAGGTGTAGATGGAGATGACTAGTACTGGAGGGAGGTGTAGCTGGAGATGACTAGTGCTGGAGGGAGGTGTAGCTGGAGATGACTAGTACTGGATGGAGGTGTAGCTGGAGATGACTAGTACTGGGGGAGGTGTAGCTAGAGATGACTAGTACTGGGGGAGGTGTAACTGGAGATGACTAGTACTGGGGGAGGTGTAGCTGGTGATGACTAGTACTGGAGGGAGGTGTAGCTGGAGATGACTAGTGCTGGAGGGAGGTGTAGCTGGTGATGACTAGTACTGGATGGAGGTGTAGCTGGAGATGACTAGTACTGGATGGAGGTGTAGCTAGAGATGACTAGTACTGGGGGAGGTGTAACTGGAGATGACTAGTACTGGGGGAGGTGTAGCTGGTGATGACTAGTACTGGGGGATGTGTAGCTGGAGATGACTAGTGCTGGAGGGAGGTGTAACTGGAGATGACTAGTACTAGGGGAGGTGTAGCTGGTGATGACTAGTACTGGGGGATGTGTAGCTGGAGATGACTAGTGCTGGAGGGAGGTGTAACTGGAGATGACTAGTACTAGGGGAGGTGTAGCTGGTGATGACTAGTACTGGGGGAGGTGTAGCTGGAGATGACTAGTGCTGGAGGGAGGTGTAGCTGGTGATGACTAGTACTGGATGGAGGTGTAGCTGGAGATGACTAGTACTGGGAGAGGTGTAGCTGGAGACAACTAGTACTGGGGGAGGTGTAGCTGGAGATGACTAGTACTGGGGGAGGTGTAGCTGGAGATGACTACTACTGGGTGAGATGGAGATGACTATTACTGTATGGAGGTGTAGCTAAACATGACTAGTACTGGAGGGAAGTGTAGCTGGAGATGACGAGTACTGGAGGGAGGTGTAGATAGAGATGACTAGTACTGATGGGAGGTGTAGTTGGAGATGACTAGTACTGGGCGAGATGGAGATGACGAGTACTGGAGGGAGGTGTAGATAGAGATGACTAGTACTGGGGAGGTGCAGCTGGAGATGACTAGTAGTGGGAGAGGTGTAGCTGGAGATGATTAGTACTGGGGGAGGTGTAGCTGGAGATGACTAGTACTAGAGACAGGTGCAGCTAGAGATGACTAGTACTAGGGGAGGTGTAGCTGGAGATGACTAGTACTAGAGACAGGTGCAGCTAGAGATGACTAGTACTAGGGGAGATGTAGCTGGAGATGACTAGTACTAGAGACAGGTGCAGCTAGAGATGACTAGTACTGGAGAGAGGTGTAGCTGGAGATGACTAGTACTAGAGACAGGTGCAGCTAGAGATGACTAGTACTGGAGGGAGGTGTAGCTGGAGATGACTAGTACTGGAGAGAGGTGTAGCTAGAGATGACTAGTACTGGGGGAGGTGTAGATAGAGATGACTAGTACTGGAGAGAGGTGTAGCTAGAGATGACTAGTACTGGAGAGAGGTGTAGCTAGAGATGACTAGTACTGGAGAGAGGTGTAGCTGGAGATGACTAGTACTGGAGAGAGGTGTAGCTGGAGATGACTAGTACTGGAGAGAGGTGTAGCTGGAGATGACTAGTACTGGAGAGAGGTGTAGCTGGAGATGACTAGTACTAGAGATCCTCTCCATCGGTTTATCCTCTTCATTAGTCTAGATTTTTTATTTTATATATTTTTTATACAATTTATATAATTATTATTATATATTTTATACATTCGTATATATACTGTAGATAAGTTTAAAAAATTTCATGCATATTATATGAGGTTCCATCATCTCCTTTTTTACCTTGCTTTATGGTCTATATTTAATGATTCTGTTTCTTATTCATTAAAATGAACATATTTTTATTTTTATGGTAATTTTTTAAAGAAAAGTGAAATGTCATGCATGTGGAATATATGCCACAATGAAGAAATATGGTCGCCTACTGGAAATATGTTGCTATGTCCACTGAAGAAGAAATCCATTCCAGGTTTATGTCTACACACAAGTCTGATTAGGGAATCAGCTATATAAATCTACGTAACACCCACCACAGGTAACCCATTGAAAAAGGGGCGTATACCCCGAAACGCGTCTGGGAGACTGGTGGTGTGTCGGATCATCATCCCCCTCCGTCCCTGATAGTGATCTAAATAATTATTTATCTACATACGAGACTGTGAAGCTAACGAATATTGAAAGGGCCCTAAGACCCAGCACTGCCGCGGGAGAACACGTGGGACGCCGCGTGTATCTAGAACGCCCTGCGGGACGCCGCGGGCGTGCAGAGACTGCGACGGGAAAGAGCGTCTGAATCACGGTAAGGCAGCTGGGTGAGGGCATCTCGGGACGGAGGAGAGGTGGAGGAGGGAGCGCTGCAGCCGGCAGAGGGCCGGTTTCACCATCGGGTGAGGAATACAGTTGGACGTGAGCAATAGGCATACCGGTATTGCTATTACTATACATCAATTTGCTAATGAGTAGTATGCACCAGCGATGCTCCTATGAGGGACAAGTTAAATAACTGAACATTTCAACTTTGTTGTGGGAAAGGTGATTGCCGACCGCGGCTTAGCCATTACTGCACGGACTTTAACACGTTATTATTTGATTGCACATATGATTTTGTTATATGAATTGATAAGTAATTGATTTGTTTGTTACATGAATTTTTGCACAGGACCGGATATGTGCACATGAGTTTTTTATATTGGTATATGTATTAACTTAATTATTACTTCAAGCACTTGGGGAGACTCTTTTAGCACTATGCACTTTATGTGACTGCTACGGCAGGTTTTTTGTGGCAAGCCTATATGCATGTAATGGCGATGAAGTGATTGTCAGTACCATCCAAGTTGAAATACGTAAACTATTGGACAGCAATTTCAGTGATTTTTAGTATTTTTAATAAACCCAAAATTTTATTTGATGTGATCCCAGGTGATTAATACCGGTGTGCCCTTGATTCTGCACTTATTTTAGTACTAGAGACAGGTGTAGCTGGAGATGACTAGTACTGGGGGAGATGTAGATGGAGATGACTAGTACTAGAGGGAGGTGTAGCTGGAGATGACTAGTACTGGAGGGAGGTGTAGCTGGAGATGACTAGTACTGGGGGAGATGTAGATGGAGATGACTAGTACTAGAGGGAGGTGTAGCTGGAGATGACTAGTACTGGGGGAGATGTAGCTGGATATGACTAGTACTGGGGGAGATGTAGATGGAGATGACTAGTACTAGAGGGAGGTGTAGCTGGAGATGACTAGTACTGGGGGAGATGTAGCTGGATATGACTAGTACTGGGGGAGATGTAGATGGAGATGACTAGTACTGGGGGAGATGTAGCTGGATATGACTAGTACTGGGGGAGATGTAGATGGAGATGACTAGTACTAGAGGGAGGTGTAGCTGGAGATGACTAGTACTAGAGGGAGGTGTAGATAGAGATGACTAGTACTGGGGGAGATGTAGATGGAGATGACTAGTACTGGGGGAGATGTAGCTGGATATGACTAGTACTGGGGGAGATGTAGATGGAGATGACTAGTACTGGAGGGAGGTGTAGCTGGAGATGACTAGTACTGGAGGGAGGTGTAGCTGGAGATGACTAGTACTGGAGGGAGGTGTAGCTGGAGATGACTAGTACTAGGGGAGATGTAGATGGAGATGACTAGTACTGGAGGGAGGTGTAGCTGGAGATGATTAGTACTAGGGGAGATGTAGATGGAGATGACTAGTACTGGGGGAGGTGTGGCTGGAGATGACTAGTACTGGGGGAGGTGTAGATAGAGATGACTAGTACTGGAGGGAGGTGTAGCTGGAGATGATTTGTACTAGGGGAGATGTAGCTGGAGATGACTAGTACTGGGGGAGGTGTGGCTGGATATGACTAGTACTGGGGGAGGTGTGGCTGGAGATGACTCTTACTGGAGGGAGGTGTAGATAGAGATGACTAGTACTGGAGGGAGGTGTAGATAGAGATGATTAGTACTGGGTGAAGTGTAGATGGAGATGACTAGTACTGGGGGAGGCATAGATGGAGATTACTAGTACTGGGGGAGATGTAGATGGAGATGACTAGTACTAGAGGGAGGTGTAGCTGGAGATGACTAGTACTGGAGGGAGGTGTAGCTGGAGATGACTAGTACTGGGGGAGGTGTAGCTGGATATGACTAGTACTGGGGGAGATGTAGATGGAGATGACTAGTACTGGGGGAGATGTAGCTAGATATGACTAGTACTGGGGGAGATGTAGATGGAGATGACTAGTACTAGAGGGAGGTGTAGCTGGAGATGACTAGTACTGGGGGAGGTGTAGATAGAGATGACTAGTACTGGGGGAGATGTAGCTGGATATGACTAGTACTGGGGGAGATGTAGATGGAGATGACTAGTACTGGAGGGAGGTGTAGCTGGAGATGACTAGTACTGGAGGGAGGTGTAGCTGGAGATGACTAGTACTGGAGGGAGGTGTAGCTGGAGATGATTAGTACTAGGGGAGATGTAGATGGAGATGACTAGTACTGGAGGGAGGTGTAGCTGGAGATGACTAGTACTGGGGGAGGTGTAGATAGAGATGACTAGTACTGGGGGAGATGTAGCTGGATATGACTAGTACTGGGGGAGATGTAGATGGAGATGACTAGTACTGGAGGGAGGTGTAGCTGGAGATGACTAGTACTGGAGGGAGGTGTAGCTGGAGATGACTAGTACTGGAGGGAGGTGTAGCTGGAGATGATTAGTACTAGGGGAGATGTAGATGGAGATGACTAGTACTGGAGGGAGGTGTAGCTGGAGATGATTAGTACTAGGGGAGATGTAGATGGAGATGACTAGTACTGGGGGAGGTGTGGCTGGAGATGACTAGTACTGGGGGAGGTGTAGCTGGAGATGATTAGTACTAGGGGAGATGTAGATGGAGATGACTAGTACTGGGGGAGGTGTGGCTGGAGATGACTAGTACTGGAGGGAGGTGTAGATAGAGATGACTAGTACTGGGGGAGGTGTAGATAGAGATGACTAGTACTGGGTGAAGTGTAGATGGAGATGACTAGTACTGGGGGAGGCATAGATGGAGATGACTAGTACTGGGGGAGATGTAGCTGGAGATGACTAGTACTGGGGGAGGTGTAGCTGGAGATGACTAGTACTGGAGGGAGGTGTAGCTGGAGATGATTAGTACTAGGGGAGATGTAGATGGAGATGACTAGTACTGGAGGGAGGTGTAGCTGGAGATGATTAGTACTAGGGGAGATGTAGATGGAGATGACTAGTACTGGGGGAGGTGTGGCTGGAGATGACTAGTACTGGAGGGAGGTGTAGATAGAGATGACTAGTACTGGGGGAGGTGTAGATAGAGATGACTAGTACTGGGTGAAGTGTAGATGGAGATGACTAGTACTGGGGGAGGCATAGATGGAGATTACTAGTACTGGGGGAGATGTAGATGGAGATGTTTTGTGGCTCCACAAAAAATAGAACATGTCCTGTTCTTGTCCATTTTACATTCTATGGAGTTTAGGATATTCTGTTCTGCGAAAGGCACAAGACTGGTATTCGTGTACTGTGGTCGTGTGCGTGAGCCCTAACAATTATTTCTGCTTCCTGACATTACCTGCCTTATCCTTCAACCGCCACTAGAGGGAGCCAAGTGTCAAGAGACCATTTAAGCAGCCACTGAATCAACAGTAACTAACTATACACTGAGCTCCCTCTAGTGGTGGGTGTATACATTCCTATACAATGAGCTCCCTCTAGTGGTGGCTGTATACATTCCTATACAATGAGCTCCCTCTAGTGGTGGGTGTATACATTCCTATACAATGAGCTCCCTCTAGTGGTGGCTGTATACATTGCTATACACTGATCCCCCTCTAGTGGTGGGTGTATACATTCCTATACAATGAGCTCCCTCTAGTGGTGGGTGTATACATTCCTATACAATGAGCTCCCTCTAGTGGTGGGTGTATACATTCCTATACAATGAGCTCCCTCTAGTGGTGGGTGTATACATTCCTATACAATGAGCTCCCTCTAGTAGTGGGTGTATACATTCCTATACAATGAGCTCCCTCTAGTGGTGGGTGTATACATTCCTATACAATGAGCTCCCTCTAGTGGTGGGTGTATACATTCCTATACACTGAGCCCCCTCTAGTGGTGGCTGTATACATTCCTATACACTGAGCTTCCTATAGTGGTGGCTGTATACATTCCTATACACTGAGCTCCCTCTAGTGGTGGCTTTATACATTTCCTATACACTGAGCTCCCTCTAGTGGTGGGTGTATACATTCCTATACAATGAGCTCCCTCTAGTGGTGGGTGTATACATTCCTATACAATGAGCTCCCTCTAGTGGTGGCTGTATACATTCCTATACAATGAGCTCCCTCTAGTGGTGGCTGTATACATTCCTATACAATGAGCTCCCCCTAGTGGTGGGTGTATACATTCCTATACACTGAGCTTCCTCTAGTGGTGGCTGTATACATTTCTATACACTGAGCCCCCTCTAGTGGTGGCTGTATACATTCCTATACACTGAGCTTCCTATAGTGGTGGCTGTATACATTCCTATATACTGAGCTCCCTCTAGTGGTGGCTTTATACATTTCCTATACACTGAGCTCCCTCTAGTGGTGGCTGTATACATTCCTATACATTGAGCTCCCTTTAGTGGTGGATGTATACATTCCTATACACTGAGCTCCCTCTAGTGGTGGCTGTATACATTCCTATACATTTAGCTCTCTCTAGTGGTGGCTGTATACATTTCTATACATTGAGCTCCCTCTAGTGGTGGCTGTATACATTCCTATACATTGAGCTCCCTCTAGTGGTGGCTTTATACATTCCTATACACTGAGCTCCCTCTAGTGGTGGCTGTATACATTCCTATACACTGAGCTCCCTCTAGTGGTGGGTGTATACATTCCTATACATTGAGCTCCCTCTAGTGGTGGCTGTATACATTCCTATACACTGAGCTCCCTCTAGTGGTGGCTGTATACATTCCTATACACTGAGCTCCCTCTAGTGGTGGCTGTATACATTTCTATACACTGAGCTCCCTCTAGTGGTGGCTGTATACATTTCTATACACTGAGCTCCCTCTAGTGGTGACTGTATACATTCCTATACACTGAGCTCCCTCTAGTGGTGGCTGTATACATTCCTATACACTGAGCTCCCTCTAGTGGTGGCTGTATACATTCCTATACATTGAGCTCCCTCTAGTGGTGGCTTTATACATTCCTATACACTGAGCTCCCTCTAGTGGTGGCTGTATACATTTCTATGCATTTAACTCCCTCTAGTGGTGGCTGTATACATTCCTATACATTGAGCTCCCTCTAGTGGTGGCTTTATACATTCCTATACACTGAGCTCCCTCTAGTGGTGGCTGTATACATTTCTATACATTGAGCTCCCTCTAGTGGTGGCTTTATACATTCCTTTACACTGAGCTCCCTCTAGTGGTGGCTGTATACATTTCTATGCATTTAACTCCCTCTAGTGGTGGCTGTATACATTCCTATACACTGAGCTCCCTCTAGTTGTGGCTGTATACATTCCTATACACTGAGCTCCCTCTAGTGGTGGCTGTATACATTCCTATACACTAAGCTCCCTCTAGTGGTGGCTGTATACATTCCTATACACTGAGCTCCCTCTAGTGGTGGCTGTATACATTCCTATACATTGAGCTCCCTCTAGTGGTGGCTGTATACATTCCTATACATTGAGCTCCCTCTAGTGGTGGCTTTATACATTCCTATACACTGAGCTCCCTCTAGTGGTGGCTGTATACATTCCTATACACTGAGCTCCCTCTAGTGGTGGCTTTATACATTCCTATACACTGAGCTCCCTCTAGTGGTGGCTGTATACAATACTATACACTGAGCTCCCTCTAGTGGTGGCTGTATACATTTCTGTGCATTTAACTCCCTCTAGTGGTGGCTGTATACTTTCCTATACACTGAGCTCCCTCTAGTGGTGGCTGTATACATTCCTATACACTGAGCTCCCTCTAGTGGTGGCTGTATACATTTCTATACAGTGAGCTCCCTCTAGTGGTGGCTGTATACATTCCTATACACTGAGCTCCCTCTAGTGGTGGCTGTATACATTCCTATACACTGAGCTCCCTCTAGTGGTGGCTGTATACATTCCTATACACTGAGCTCCCTCTAGTGGTGGCTGTATACATTTCTATACAGTGAGCTCCCTCTAGTGGTGGCTGTATACATTCCTATACACTGAGCTCCCTCTAGTGGTGGCTGTATACATTCCTATACACTGAGCTCCCTCTAGTGGTGGCTGTATACATTCCTATACACTGAGCTCCCTCTAGTGGTGGCTGTATACATTCCTATACACTGAGCTCCCTCTAGTGGTGGCTGTATACATTTCTATACAGTGAGCTCCCTCTAGTGGTGGCTGTATACATTCCTATACACTGAGCTCCCTCTAGTGGTGGCTGTATACATTCCTATACACTGAGCTCCCTCTAGTGGTGGCTGTATACATTCCTATACACTGAGCTCCCTCTAGTGGTGGCTGTATACATTTCTATACAGTGAGCTCCCTCTAGTGGTGGCTGTATACATTCCTATACACTGAGCTCCCTCTAGTGGTGGCTGTATACATTCCTATACACTGAGCTCCCTCTAGTGGTGGCTGTATACATTTCTATACAGTGAGCTCCCTCTAGTGGTGGCTGTATATATTCATATACTCTAGTCTATCGCATACTGGTGAGGGGTTTGTCTTTAGGGTAGACATAAGGTTATCTTTTATTTAGGGGTCTGGGGGAGGTGGTATTGTGACATTTGGGGGTGTCGTGTAATTCATACATAAGCTGATTCCATTTTAAATAGAGAAATATTTTCTGGCAAATAATTTTAATAAAGTCGATCAGATTAAGGCCCTTTTCACACAGTCGAGTTTTCCACGCGGGTGCAATGCGTGATGCGAACGCATTTCGCCGCACTGAATCCGGACCCATTCATTTCAATGGGTCTGTGTACATGAGCGTTGGTTTTCACACATCACTTATGTGTTTCGTGAAAATCGCAGCACGCTCTATATTCTGTGTTTTTCACGCAGTGCTGACCCCATAGAAGTGAATGGGGCTGCGTAAAAATCGCATCCACAAGCAAGTGCGGATGCAATGTTTTTTTTCAATGATTGTTGCTAAGAGATGTTTTTTGTAAACATTCAGTTTTTTATCACGCACGTGCAAAACGCATTATATCGCATTGCACCCGCGCTATAAAAACTGAACAACTAAACGAAATCGCAGGCAAAACTGAATGTACTTGCTTGCGAAATCACGCATTTTTCACTGAACGCATCCGGATCTAATCCGCTCACGCTCGTCTGCAAGCGGTGCAATGTGCGTCCACAGTCTGATCCGTGCCACTCCTCAGCGTCTCATCTGCTTCTGGGAAAGCTGGGTGACTGTCCGTTATAATGTAGTGACAGACAGGGATAGTTGTAATGGTGTAAATGTTAGTCACCCAGCTTTCCTAGTTACAGATTTATTTCAGGAGAGGATGTCTCTGTTCACATAAAGCGTCTGACACCCGAGTCCGTCATCACTTCATTCCGAGGCTCCCGACACCCGGGTTTGGTTCTATCAGTTTCTGAGAAAGCTGGGTGACTACAACACAGCTCCACTGCAGAACTATGTGGGTGGGGGGTTACATTGCAGTACTCAGAGCCAGGAAAGCTGGGTGACAAGCCCCATGTCAGCTGTAATGGTGGCCATATTGGATGGCATTGAGAAACAGATGCAATGGGTAGAAGGGGCTCAGGGGCGGCCGCCATAGTCACCCCTCACATGGAGAGGCGAGGACCGCATGTGACACTGGACTCCATCCACAAGCACAACCCCCACTATCCTGTACTAATCCCGTCTTATCCTCCAACCACAGTCAAAGCTGCAACCACAATTCTGCTGTTATATCATGTCTTAAGATCCTGTCACATCAAGAGCTGCAGTCATAATTCTCCTGGTACATCATGTCTACTACTACTACTACTACTACTACTACTACTATCAAGAGCTGTAGTCATAATTCTCCTGGTACATCATGTCTTCTACACAATTCACATCCAGAGCTGCAGTCATAATTCTCCTAGTACATCATGTCTTCTACACAATTCACATCCAGAGCTGCAGTCATAATTGTACTGTTAACATTTGACCATCATACAGCACCAGTAATGATGGTGACTTGTGGACACAGTGATGGAGGTCATCAATTCACTGGGAGCAGCAGCGAAGGAGGACAACATACAGAGGCAAGAGGCCCTGCAACTCCTCCCCCGCCCTGCAGACAACTCCCCGGAGCGGGAGGTTATAAAGGTAAGTACTCCCAGGTGGGAAACCTGCCAGAGGCTTTGAGGAACAGCAGAGCTTGGTATGTAAAATCTGCACTATACACTACACCGCTAAATATGGCGCCCTACAGTCTGCACTCACTCTGTGTTGTGGAGGAGAGTACAGTCTATTGCTCCCTGTTATCAGCCATTTCAGGGGAGAGGATGACTGTAGGACAGGAGAATACAGTCTATTGCCCCCTGTTATCAGCCATTTCAGGGGAGAGGATGACTGTAGGACAGGAGAATACAGTCTATTGCCCCCTGTTATCAGCCATTTCAGGGGAGAGGATGACTGTAGGACAGGAGAATACAGTCTATTGCCCCCTGTTATCAGCCATTTCAGGGGAGAGGATGACTGTAGGACAGGAGAATACAGTCTATTGCTCCCTGTTATCAGCCATTTCAGGGGAGAGGATGACTGTAGGACAGGAGAATACAATCTATTGCCTCCTGTTATCAGCCATTTCAGGGGGGAGGATGACTGTAGGACAGGAGAATACAGTCTATTGCCCCCTGTTATCAGCCATTTCAGAGGAGAGGATGACTGTAGGACAGGAGAATACAGTCTATTGCCCCCTGTTATCAGCCATTTCAGGGAGAGGATGACTGTAGGACAGGAGAATACAGTCTATTGCCCCTGTTATCAGCCATTTCAGGGGAGAGGATGACTGTAGGACAGGAGAATACAGTCTATTGCCCCTGTTATCAGCCATTTCAGAGGAGAGGATGACTGTAGGACAGGAGAATACAGTCTATTGCCCTCTGTTATCAGCCATTTCAGGGAGAGGATGACTGTAGGACAGGAGAATACAGTCTATTGCCCCTGTTATCAGCCATTTCAGGGGAGAGGATGACTGTAGGACAGGAGAATACAGTCTATTGCTCCCTGTTATCAGCCATTTCAGGGGAGAGGATGACTGTAGGACAGGAGAATACAGTCTATTGCCCCTGTTATCAGCCATTTCAGGGGAGAGGATGACTGTAGGATAGGAGAATACAATCTATTCCCCCTGTTATCAGCCATTTCAGGGGAGAAAATGACTGTAGGACAGGAGAATACAGTCTACTGCTCCCTATTATCAGCCATTTCAGGGGAGAGGATGACTGTAGGACAGGAGAATACAGTCTATTGCCTCCTGTTATCAGCCATTTCAGGGGAGAGGATGACTGTAGGACAGGAGAATACAGTCTATTGCCCCCTGTTATCAGCCATTTCAGGGTAGAGGATGACTGTAGGACAGAAGAATACAGTCTATTGTGTCCCTGTTATCAGCCGGGGAGAGGATGACTGTAGGACAGGAGAATACAGTCTATTGCCCCCTGTTATCAGCAATTTCAGGGGAGAGGATGACTGTAGGACTGGACAATACAGTCTTTTGCCCCCTGTTATCAACCATTACAGGGGAGAGGATGACTGTAGGACAGGAGAATACAATCTAATACTCCCTGTTATCAGCCATTTCAGGGGAGAGGATGACTGTAGGACAGGACAATACAGTCTATTGCCCACTGTTATCAGCCATTTCAGGGGAGAGGATGACTGTAGGACAGGAGAATACAGTCTATTGCCCCCTGTTATCAGCCATTTCAGGGGAGAGGATGACTGTAGGACAGGAGAATAGAATCTATTGCCTCCTGTTATCAGCCATTTCAGGGAAGAGGATGACTGTAGGACAGGAGAATACAGTCTATTGCCCCCTGTTATCAGCCATTTCAGAGGAGAGGTTGATTGTAGGACAGGAGAATACAGTCTATTGCCCCCTGTTATCAGCCATTTCAGGGGAGAGGATGACTGTAGGACAGGAGAATACAGTCTATTGCCCCTGTTATCAGCCATTTCAGGGGAGAGGATGACTGTAGGACAGGAGAATACAGTCTATTGCTCCCTGTTATCAGCCATTCCAGGGGAGAGGATGACTGTAGAACAGGAGAATACAGTCTATTGCTCCCTGTTATCAGCCATTTCAGGGGAGAGGATGACTGTAGGACAGGAGAATACAGTCTATTGCCCCCTGTTATCAGCCATTTCAGGGGGGAGGATGACTGTAGGACAGGATAATACAGTCTATTGCCCCTATTATCAGCCATTTCAGGGGAGAGGATGACTGTAGGACAGGACAATACAGTGTATTGCCCCCTGTTATTAGCTATTTCAGGGGAGAGGATGACTGTAGGACAGGAGAATACAGTCTATTGTTCCCTGTTATCAGCCATTTCAGGGGAGAGGATGACTGTAGGACTGGAGAATACAGTCTATTGCTCCCTGTTATCAGCCATTTCAGGGGAGAGGATGACTGTAGGACAGGAGAATACAGTCTATTGCCCCATGTTATCAGCCATTTCAGGGGAGAGGATGACTGTAGGACAGGAGAATACAGTCTATTGTGTCCCTGTTATCAGCCGGGGAGAGGATGACTGTAGGACAGGAGAATACAGTCTATTGTGTCCCTGTTATCAGCCGGGGAGAGGATGACTGTAGGACAGGAGAATACAGTCTATTGCCCCCTGTTATCAGCCATTTCAGGGGGGAGGATGACTGTAGGACAGGATAATACAGTCTATTGCCCCTATTATCAGCCATTTCAGGGGAGAGGATGACTGTAGGACAGGACAATACAGTGTATTGCCCCCTGTTATTAGCCATTTCAGGGGAGAGGATGACTGTAGGACAGGAGAATACTGTCTATTGCTCCCTGTTATCAGCCATTTCCGGGGAGAGGATGACTGTAAGACAGGAGAATACAGTCTATTGCCCCCTGTTATCAGCAATTTCAGGGGAGAGGATGACTGTAGGACAGGACAATACAGTCTATTGCCCCCTGTTATCAACCATTACAGGGGAGAGAATGACTGTAGGACAGGAGAATACAATCTATTACTCCCTGTTATCAGCCATTTCAGGGGAGAGGATGACTGTAGGACAGGAAAATACAGTCTATTGCCCCCTGTTATCAGCCATTTCAGGGGAGAGGATGACTGTAGGACAGGAGAATACAGTCTATTGCACCCTGTTATCAGCCATTTCCGGGGAGAGGATGACTGTAGGACAGGAGAATGCAGTCTATTGCCCCATGTTATCAGCCATTTCAGGGTAGAGGATAACTGTAGGACAGGATAATACAGTCTATTACCCCCTGTTATCAGCCATTTCAGGGGAGAGGATGACTGTAGAACAGGAGAATACAGTCTATTGCCCCATGTTATCAGCCATTTCAGGGGAGAGGATGACTGTAGGACAGGAGAATACAGTCTATTGTGTCCCTGTTATCAGCCGGGGAGAGGATGACTGTAGGACAGGAGAATACAGTCTATTGCTCCCTGTTATCAGCCATTTCAGGGGAGAGGATGACTGTAGGACAGGAGAATACAGTCTATTGCCCGCTGTTGTCAGCCATTTCAGGGGAGAGGATGACTGTAGGACAGGAGAATACAATCTATTGCCCCCTGTTATCAGCCATCTCAGGGGGGAGGATGACTGTAGGACAGGAGAATACAATCTATTGCTCCCTGTTATCAGCCATTTCAGGGGAGAGGATGACTGTAGGACAGGAGAATACAGTCTATTGCCCCCTGTTATCAGCCATTTCAGGGGAGACGATGACTGTAGGACAGGAGAATACAGCCTATTGCCCCCTGTTATCAGCCATTTCAGGGGAGAGGATGACTGTGGGACAGGAGAATACAGTCTATTGCCCCCCTGTTATCAGCAATTTCAGGGGAGAGGATGACTGTAGGGCAGGAGAATACAGTCAATTGCTCCCGGTTATCAGCCATTTCAGGGGAGAGCATGACTGTAGGATAGGAGAATACAATCTATTGCCCCTGTTATCAGCCATTTCAGGGGAGAGGATGACTGTAGGACAGGAGAATACAGTCTATTGCCCCCTGTTATCAGCCATTTCAGGGGAGAGGATGACTGTAGGACAGGAGAATACAATCTATTACTCCCTGTTATCAGCCATTTCAGGGGAGAGGACAACTGTAGGACAGGAGAATACAATCTATTGCCTCCTGTTATCAGCCATTTCAGGGAAGAGGATGACTGTAGGACAGGAGAATACAGTCTATTGCTCCCTTTTATCAGCCATTTCAGCGGAGAGGATAACTGTAGGACAGGACAATACAGTCTATTGCCCCCTGTTATCAGCCATTTCAGGGAGAGGATGACTGTAGGACAGGAGAATACAGTCTATTGCTCCCTGTTATCAGCCATTTCAGGGGAGAGGATAACTGTAGGACAGGAGAATACAGTCTATTGTCCCCTGTTATCAGCCATTTTCGGGGAGAGGATGACTGTAGGACAGGAGAATACAATCTATTGCCCCCTGTTATCAGCCATTTCAGGGGGGAGGATGACTGTAGGACAGGATAATACAGTCTATTGCCCCTATTATCAGCTATTTCAGGGGAGAGGATGACTGTAGGACAGGACAATACAGTGTATTGCCCCCTGTTATTAGCCATTTCAGGGGAGAGGATGACTGTAGGACAGGAGAATACTGTCTATTGCTCCCTGTTATCAGCCATTTCCGGGGAGAGGATGACTGTAAGACAGGAGAATACAGTCTATTGCCCCCTGTTATCAGCAATTTCAGGGGAGAGGATGACTGTAGGACAGGAGAATACAGTCTATTGCCCCCTGTTATCAGCCATTTCAGGGAGAGGATGACTGTAGGACAGGAGAATACAGTCTATTGCTCCCTGTTATCAGCCATTTCAGGGGAGAGGATAACTGTAGGACAGGAGAATACAGTCTATTGTCCCCTGTTATCAGCCATTTTCGGGGAGAGGATGACTGTAGGACAGGAGAATACAATCTATTGCCTCCTGTTATCAGCCATTTCAGGGAAGAGGATGACTGTAGGACAGGAGAATACAGTCTATTGCCCTCTGTTATCAGCCATTTCAGGGGAGAGGATGACTGTAGGACAGGAGAATACAGTCTATTGCTCTCTGTTATCAGCCATTTCAGGGGAGAGGATGACTGTAGGACAGGAGAATACAGTCTATTGCCCCCTGTTATCAGCAATTTCAGGGGAGAGGATGACTGTAGGACAGGAGAATACAGTCTATTACTCCCTGTTATCAGCCATTTCAGAGGAGAGGATGACTGTAGGACAGGAGAATACAATATATTCCCCCTGTTATCAGCCATTTTAGGGGAGAGGATGACTGTAGGACAGGAGAATGCAATCTATTGCTCCCTGTTATCAGCCATTTCAGGGGAGAGGATGACTGTAGGACAGGAGAATACAGTCTATTGCTCCCTGTTATCAGCCATTTCAGGGGAGAGGATGACTGTAGGACAGGAGAATACAGTCTATTGCCCCCTGTTATCAGCCATTTCAGGGGGGAGGATGACTGTAGGACAGGAGAATACAGTCTATTGCCCCCTGTTATCAGCCATTTCAGGGGAGAGGATGACTGTAGGACAGGAGAATACAATCTATTGCCCCCTGTTATCAGCCATTTCAGGGGAGAGAATGACTGTAGGACAGGAGAATACAGTCTATTGCTCCCTGTTATCAGCCATTTCAGGGGAGAGGATGACTGTAGGACAGGAGAATACTGTCTTTTGCTCCCTATTATCAGCCATTTCAGGGGAGAGGATGACTGTAGGACAGGAGAATACAGTCTATTGCCCCCTGTTATCAGCCATTTCAGGGTAGAGGATGACTGTAGGACAGGAGAATACAGTCTATTGTGTCCCTGTTATCAGCCGGGGATAGGATGACTGTAGGACAGGACAATACAGTCTATTGCCCCCTGTTATCAGCAATTGCAGGGGAGAGGATGACTGTAGGACAGTACAATACAGTCTTTTGCCCCCTGTTATCAACCATTACAGGGGAGAGGATGACTGTAGGACAGGAGAATAGAATCTATTACTCCCTGTTATCAGCCATTTCAGGGGAGAGGATGACTGTAGGACAGGAGAATACAGTCTATTGCCCCCTGTTATCAGCCATTTCAGGGGAGAGGATGACTGTAGGACAGGAGAATACAGTCTATTGCTCCCGGTTATCAGCCATTCCAGGGGAGAGGATGACTGTAGAACAGGAGAATTCAGTCTATTGCCCCCTGTTATTAACCATTTCAGGGGAGAGGATGACTGTAGGACAGGAGAATACAGTCTATTGCCCCCTGTTATCAGCCATTTCAAGGGGGAGGATGACTGTAGGATAGGATAATACAGTCTATTGCCCCGATTATCAGCCATTTCAGGGGAGAGGATGACTGTAGGACAGGAGAATACAGTCTATTGCTCCCTGTTATCAGCCATTTCAGGGGAGAGGATGACTGTAGGACAGGAGAATACAGTCTATTGCTCCCTGTTATCAGCCATTTCAGGGGAGAGGATGACTGTAGGACAGGAGAATACAGTCTATTGCCCCTGTTATCAGCCATTTCAGGAGAGAGGATGACTGTAGGACAGGAGAATAAAGTCTATTGCCCCCTGTTATCAGCCATTTCAGGGGGGAGGATGACTGTAGGACAGGATAATACAGTCTATTGCCCCTATTATCAGCCATTTCAGGGGAGAGGATGACTGTAGGACAGGACAATACAGTGTATTGCCCCCTGTTATCAGCCATTTCAGGGGAGAGGATGACTGTAGGACAGGAGAATACAGTCTATTGCCCCTGTTATCAGCCATTTCAGGGGAGAGGATGACTGTAGGACAGGAGAATACAGTCTATTGCTCCCTGTTATCAGCCATTTCAGGGGAGAGGATGACTGTAGGACAGGAGAATACAGTCTATTGCCCCCTGTTATCAGCCATTTCAGGGGAGAGGATGACTGTAGGACAGGAGAATACAGTCTATTACCCCCTGTTATCAGCCATTTCAGGGGAGAGGATGACTGTAGGACAGGAGAATACAGTCTATTGCTCCCTGTTATCAGCCATTTCAGGGGAGAGGATGACTGTAGGACAGGAGAATACAGTCTATTGCCCCCTGTTATCAGCCATTTCAGGGGAGAGGATGACTGTAGGACAGGAGAATACAGTCTATTGCCCCCTGTTATCAGCCATTTCAGGGGAGAGGATGACTGTAGGACAGGAGAATACAGTCTATTGCTCCCTGTTATCAGCCATTTCAGGGGAGAGGATGACTGTAGGACAGGAGAATACAGTCTATTGCCCCCTGTTATCAGCCATTTCAGGGGAGAGGATGACTGTAGGACAGGAGAATACAGTCTATTGCCCACTGTTATCAGCCATTTCAGGGGAGAGGATGACTGTAGGACAGGAGAATACAGTCTATTGCTCCCTGTTATCAGCCATTTCAGGGGAGAGGATGACTGTAGGACAGGAGAATACAGTCTATTGCCCCTGTTATCAGCCATTTCAGGGGAGAGGATGACTGTAGGACAGGAGAATACAGTCTATTGCTCCCTGTTATCAGCCATTTCAGGGGAGAGGATGACTGTAGGACAGGAGAATACAGTCTATTGCCCCTGTTATCAGCCATTTCAGGGGAGAGGATGACTGTAGGACAGGAGAATACAGTCTATTGCCCCTGTTATCAGCCATTTCAGGGGAGAGGATGACTGTAGGACAGGAGAATACAGTCTATTGCCTCCTGTTATCAGCCATTTCAGGGGAGAGGATGACTGTAGGACAGGATAATACAGTCTATTGCCCCTATTATCAGCCATTTCAGGGGAGAGGATGACTGTAGGACAGGAGAATACAGTCTATTGCTCCCTGTTATCAGCCATTTCAGAGGAGAGGATGACTGTAGGACAGGAGAATACAGTCTATTGCCCCCTGTTATCAGCCATTTCAGGGGAGAGGATGACTGTAGGACAGGACAATGCAGTCTATTGCCCCCTGTTATCAGCCATTTCAGGGGAGAGGATGACTGTAGGACAGGAGAATAGAATCTATTGCCTCCTGTTATCAGCCATTTCAGGGGAGAGGATGACTGTAGGACAGGAGAATACAGTCTATTGCCCCCTGTTATCAGCCATTTCAGGGAAGAGGATGACTGTAGGACAGGAGAATAGAATCTATTGCCTCCTGTTATCAGCCATTTCAGGGGAGAGGATGACTGTAGGACAGGAGAATACAGTCTATTGCCCCCTGTTATCAGCCATTTCAGGGGAGAGGATGACAGTAGGACAGGAGAATACAGTCTATTGCTCCCTGTTATCAGCCATTCCAGGGGAGAGGATGACTGTAGAACAGGAGAATACAGTCTATTGCTCCCTGTTATCAGCCATTTCAGGGGGGAGGATGACTGTAGGACAGGATAACACAGTCTATTGCCCCTATTATCAGCCATTTCAGGGGAGAGGATGACTGTAGGACAGGACAATTCAGTGTATTGCCCCCTGTTATCAGCCATTTCAGGGGAGAGGATGACTGTAGGACAGGAGAATACAGTCTATTGCCTCCTGTTATCAGCCATTTCAGGGGAGAGGATGACTGTAGGACAGGAGAATAGAATCTATTGCCCCCTGTTATCAGCCATTTCAGGGGAGAGGGTGACTGTAGGACAGGAGAATACAGTCTATTGCTCCCTGTTATCAGCCATTTCAGGGGAGAGGATGACTGTAGGACAGGAGAATACAGTCTATTACCCCCTGTTATCAGCCATTTCAGGGGAGAGGATGACTGTAGGACAGGAGAATACAGTCTATTGTGTCCCTGTTATCAGCCAGGGAGAGGATGACTGTAGGACAGGAGAATACAGTCTATTGCCACCTGTTATCAGCCATTTCAGGGGAGAGGATGACTGTAGGACAGGAGAATACAGTCTATTGCTCCCTGTTATCAGCCATTTCAGGGGAGAGGATGACTGTAGGACAGGAGAATACCGTCTATTGCCCCCTGTTATCAGCCATTTCAGGGGAGAGGATGACTGTAGGACAGGAGAATACAGTCTATTGCCCCGTTATCAACCATTACAGGGGAGAGGATGACTGTAGGACAGTAGAATATAATCTATTACTCCCTGTTATCAGCCATTTCAGGGGAGAGGATGACTGTAGGACAGGAGAATACAGTCTATTGCTCCCTGTTATCAGCCATTTCAGGGGAGAGGATGACTGTAGGACAGGACAATACAGTCTATTGCCCACTGTTATCAGCCATTTCAGGGGAGAGGATGACTGTAGGACAGGAGAATACAGTCTATTGCACCCTGTTATCAGCCATTTCCGGGGAGAGGATGACTGTAGGACAGGAGAATACAGTCAATTGCCCCATGTTATCAGCCATGTCAGGGTAGAGGATGACTGTAGGACAGGAGAATACAGTCTATTGCCCCCTGTTATCAGCCATTTCAGGGGAGAGGATGACTGTAGGACAGGAGAATACAGTCTATTGCTCCCTGTTATCAGCCATTTCAGGGGAGAGGATGACTGTAGGACAGGAGAATACAGTCTATTGCTCCCTGTTATCAGCCATTTCTGGGGAGAGGATTACTGTAGGACAGAAGAATACAGTCTATTGCTCCCTGTTATCAGCCATTTCAGGGGAGAGGATGACTGTAGGACAGGAGAATACAGTCTATTGCCCCTGTTATCAGCCATTTCAGGGGAGAGGATGACTGTAGGACAGGAGAATACAGTCTATTGCCCCTGTTATCAGCCATTTCAGGGGAGAGGATGACTGTAGGACAGGAGAATACAGTCTATTGCCCCTGTTATCAGCCATTTCAGGGGAGAGGATGACTGTAGGACAGGAGAATACAGTCTATTGCTCCCTGTTATCAGCCATTTCATGGGAGAGGATGACTGTAGGACAGGAGAATACAGTCTATTGCTCCCTGTTATCAGCCATTTCAGGGAGAGGATGACTGTAGGACAGGAGAATACAGTCTATTGCCCCCTGTTATCAGCCATTTCAGGGGAGAGGATGACTGTAGGACAGGAGAATACAATCTATTGCCCCTGTTATCAGCCATTTCAGGGGAGAGGATGACTGTAGGACAGGAGAATACAGTCTATTGCCCCTGTTATCAGCCATTTCAGGGGAGAGGATGACTGTAGGACAGGAGAATACAGTCTATTGCCTCCTGTTATCAGCCATTTCAGGGGAGAGGATGACTGTAGGACAGGAGAATACAGTCTATTGCCCCTGTTATCAGCCATTTCAGGGGAGAGGATGACTGTAGGACAGGAGAATACAGTCTATTGCCCCTGTTATCAGCCATTTCAGGGGAGAGGATGACTGTAGGACAGGAGAATACAGTCTATTGCCCCTGTTATCAGCCATTTCAGGGGAGAGGATGACTGTAGGACAGGAGAATACAGTCTATTGCACCCTGTTATCAGCCATTTCAGGGGAGAGGATGACTGTAGGACAGGAGAATACAGTCTATTGCCCCTGTTATCAGCCATTTCAGGGGAGAGGATGACTGTAGGACAGGAGAATACAGTCTATTGCCCCTGTTATCAGCCATTTCAGGGGAGAGGATGACTGTAGGACAGGAGAATACAGTCTATTGCCCCTGTTATCAGCCATTTCAGGGGAGAGGATGACTGTAGGACAGGAGAATACAGTCTATTGCCCCTATTATCAGCCATTTCAGGGGAGAGGATGACTGTAGGACAGGAGAATACAGTCTATTGCCCCTGTTATCAGCCATTTCAGGGGAGAGGATGACTGTAGGACAGGAGAATACAGTCTATTGCCTCTTGTTATCAGCCATTTATGGGGAGAGGATGACTGTAGGACAGGAGAATACAGTCTATTGCTCCCTGTTATCAGCCATTTCAGGGGAGAGGATGACTGTAGGACAGGAGAATACAGTCTATCACCCCCTGTTATCAGCCATTTCAGGGGAGGATGACTGTAGGACAGGAGAATACAATCTATTGCTCCCTTAGGCCTCTTTCACACGAGCACGGTGGATTAGGTACGGATGCGTTCAGGGAAACTCTCACCCTTTTGCAAACAAGTTCAGTCTGTTTTGTCTGCGATTGCGTTCAGTTGTTCAGTTTGTTCCTCGCGGGTGCAATGTGTTTTGATGTCTTTTTCACGCGCGTGATAAAAAAAATTGAAGGTTTATATACAACATCTCTTAGCAACCATCAGTGAAAAACGCATTTCATCCGCACTTGCTTGCGTTTTTCACTGAAGCCCTATTCACTTATAATGGTTCAGGGCTGCGTGAAAAACGCAGAATATGGAACATGCTGGGATTTTTACGCAACGCACAAGTGATGCATGAAAAACAACGCTCATGTACACAGACCCATTAAGATGAATGGCTCTGGATTCAGTGCGGGTGCTATGCGTTCACGTCACATGTTGCACCCGCGTGGAAAACTTGCTCGTGTGAAAGGAGCCTTAGAGTTTGTAGCTGGCAGATGCACATTTGAATCTTCAGACTGATGCATTGTAGCAAGCTAAGAGAGAGATTAGTTCCGCTGCCGCAGAGGTGCTGATCTCCTTCTCAGACTGGACTAGTGATATGAAGGATTACAGGCGGATCTGACGATAACCAGCAGTTTTCCTTTTTACTGACACACATCAAGCACAATAAGCTTCATCTACATCAAACCATTTCAAACAATCCTTGTTTCCATTCACTGTCAGGAAGCAGAGATCTGAGCTGTACAGGGAATGCCCCCGGGTTGGGCCTGTATCTCCAGTGTATCACTGAATTCTTGCTCCAACTTACCCTCAATAATAGAACCGTAGTCAGGATTCCCGTCCGGTCAGGGCGGTCATACGGTGACCCAACCAGGACGAGCGGACGTTCACAGAACTGGGAAAACTGGGCGTAAATTACTTCATTCTTGAAAAAAGTGAGCCAATAACCTTTCAATGCATTTACACGTCGCTGAGGTGGGCGTGGCCTCCATAACACGGAGCGCAACTCTTCATACATGTTACCTAGCCGTGTGCAGGCTGATGAATCTAGAGAACACCGCAAAGGTCCGGCCCCGTGACACGTCTGCAGCCACATAACACCTCTACACCCACGTGACACGGCTGCACTCACATAACACGGCTGCAGCCACATAACACCTCTACACCCACGTGACACGGCTGCACTCACATAACACCTCTATAAACCCGTAACACGTCGGGCACCCCCGTAACACGTCGGGCACCCCCGTAACACGTCGGGCACCCCCGTAACACGTCGGGCACCCCCGTAACACGTCGGGCACCCCCGTAACACGTCGGGCACCCCCGTAACACGTCGGGCACCCCCGTAACACGTCGGGCACCCCCGTAACACGTCGGGCACCCCCGTAACACGTCGGGCACCCCCGTAACACGTCGGGCACCCCCGTAACACGTCGGGCACCCCCGTAACACGTCGGGCACCCCCGTAACACGTCGGGCACCCCCGTAACACGTCGGGCACCCCCGTAACACGTCGGGCTCCCCCGTAACACGTCGGGCTCCCCCGTAACACGTCGGGCTCCCCCGTAACACGTCTGCACCCCCATAACCTCTCCATATAGCACCGCACTATGTCCACATGACTGTACTCTGCTGTCCTGCAGCCATTCTCTCCCAGTATGTGGCGGTATATATACAGGAAAGTGAGATCTATGACCCTTTCACATGAGCCCCCCATGAGTATCCGATGTCCCCCATGACCGGCATTATCGGCCCTGATCAGTCATGTTATGGTTCCCCTTGATGCAGCAGGCTCCATGGTGGGCTCTGGGGTCTCCGGTCACTTTCTCACCTCCTAGTCTCGTCTCCCCAGGACACAGGTCACTTCCCACCCCCGGAGCCAGTTGCTGGAGCCTCATCTGCATAACAAAGGTCTGGAGGGAAGTGGTCACCATGAGAGACCCCTACACCTTGTCCTGCAGGCTCTCAGCTGGGATTGTGCTCCAGAGCCATGACCTGTCCAGTCTGCTGACCCTCGGCTACCTGGACCAGTTCACCTTGGCCCCCAGAGTCTGTGACATGGCTGCTGGAAACCAGTCCTGGGGGCCCCTGTCCACACACAGAGATCGGGGGAACTGGATCTCGGAGATGGGGAAACCTGTTCCTGCCGCTGTCCAGGATCCATCCTGCTCCCAACCCCAGGTCACCAAGGAGAAGAAGGACCCAAGACCTGCTGAAGGCAAGAAGACTACCAAGAAGGTCAAGAAAAAGAACTACCAGCGTTACGCCAAGCCGCCCTACTCCTACCTGGCCATGATCGCCCTGGTCATCCAGAACTCACCCGACAAGATGCTGAAACTCTCCCAGGTAAGAGAGGACCGCCAGGGGCACTGTCTTTATTTGGGGCCTCTCAGAGGCAGGTCTGGACCCCAGCTGAAGTTCTCTGACAGGATATGTTGGGAGTTGTAGTTTCTCTGCAGCTGCAGGGATACTGAAGGTATTGATAAGGTGGGGAGCGGTCACACAGGGTTTAGAGATTGGGGGCTTCTTGGTTTACTACTCGCCCGCTATAGAGGGGCCACATGTGTCCGGCAGTTTGTGGTGTCTATGCCTGAGCTCAGTGCGGGGTCACAGCACATCTCCTCCCAGTTGTGACCACTGTGTAGGAGACTGGTTAGAATGGATCCCCGGTATAATGTATACTGGCCGACCACTGAGTGAGTATGGGGGGCTTCTTCCCCAGGCTGAGAGTACATTTGTGAGGGGGTCGGGCTGTCGGTATTATGTACATGTGTCCTCGGCTTATCTCTAACGATGTCCTCGATGACCCCCACCGGGTGCCGGAGTCCTGAGGAGCGGCAGTGTTTGATGTCTGCAGTACATAATCCAGCGGAGACCCCGGGATCTGATTCCCCCCCCCCTCATTGTTCTCCGCTTTATCTCCGGATACTAATCCCTATTGTGCCACTAAAAGAAGAACCTGATGGGGGGAGTGGTGGTCTACATAAGAAATGGGGGGGTCTACATAAGAAATGGGGGGGAGGGTGCAGGATGCGGGACTACATGAGAAATTGGGGTGAGGGGGGTGCAGGATGGGGGTGTACATGAGAAATGGGGGGTGCAGGATGCGGGTCTACATAAGAAATGGGGGGGGGGTGCAGGATGGAGGTCTACATAAGAAATGGGGGGTGCAGGATGGGGGGATATATGATATGTTTGGGTGCAGGATGGAAGTCAACATGAGAAATAGGGGAGGAGCAGGATGGGGGCTCTACATGAGAAATGGGGGGTGCAGGATGGAGGATACATGAGAAATATGGGGGTTCTACATGAGAAATGTGGGGGTGCCGGATGGGGGGATACCTGAGAAATGTGGGGTGCAGGATGGAGGATACATGAGAATATGGGGTTCTACATGAGAAATGGGGTGCCGGATGGGGGATACCTGAGAAATGTGGGGTGCAGGATGGAGGATACATGAGAAATATGGGGGTGCCGGATGGGGGATACCTGAGAAATGTGGGGGTGCAGGATCGGGGGAAACCTGAGAAATGTGGGGTGCAGGATGGGGGGATACTTGAGAAATGTGGGGGTGCAGGATGGGGTTCTACATAAGAAATGGGGGATACCTGAGAAATGGGGGATACTTGAGAAATGTGGGGGTGCAGGATGGGGGATGCCTGAGAAATGTGGGGATGCAAGATGGGGGCATACATGAGAAATGTGGGGGTGCAGGATGGGGGTACATGAGAAATGTGGGGGTGCAGGATGGGGGGCATACATGAGAAATGTGGGGGTGCAGGATGGGGGGCATACATGAGAAATGTGGGGGTGCAGGATGGGGGGCATACATGAGAAATGTGGGGGTGCAGGATGGGGGGGTACATGAGAAATGTGGGGGTGCAGGATGAGGGGGGCATACATGAGAAATGTGGGGGTGCAGGATGGGGGATACCTGAGAAATGTGGGGGTGCAGGATGGGGCTCACATAGGTAAAGTTGAAGAAAATAGAGAGGGCCCGCACCCCCTGTTTTTCGGAGAGTGCCACTAATTGTCGGAGTTGGCGTTGTGCGCGCCGGGCTCAGCGCTGGGAAGCGTATGTGGAATTACTTGCGCGGTATTGAAGCCGCTCCTTTCTGCCGCCTCCAGAATAGATCCCGATGATCAGAGGGAAGTTTAGGGAAAAAATGGCAGCACAACCGACCGGCGCCGAGAGTAACCGCACTTTATAAAACCAGACATAAACAAAGGGATCGGGTCATAGATTAGCTCCACGTCTCATTGACACGGGGGGGGGGGGGCTCATGATGGACACAGTATGGGGTGTCGCTGGAGATGGGGGGGCACTGACATGCACAGTATGGGGGTGTCGCTGGAGATGGGGGCTCATGATGGACACAGTATGGGGGTGTCACTGGAGATGGGGGCTCATGATGGACACAGTATGGGGTGTCGCTGGAGATGGGGGCACTGACATGCACAGTATGGGGGTGTCGCTGGAGATGGGGGGCGCTGACATGCACAGTATGGGGGTGTCGCTGGAGATGGGGGGCGCTGACATGCACAGTATGGGGGTGTCGCTGGAGATGGGGGGCTCATGATGGACACAGTATGGGGGTGTCACTGGAGATGGGGGGCTCATTATGGACACAGTATGGGGGTGTCGCTGAAGATGGGGGGCTCATTATGGACACAGTATGGGGGTGTCACTGGAGATGGGGGGCTCATGATGGACACAGTATGGGGGTGTCGCTGGAGATGGGGGGGCACTGACATGCACAGTATGGGGGTGTCGCTGGAGATGGGGGGGCTCATGATGGACACAGTATGGGGGTGTCTCTGGAGATGGGGGACTTATTATGGACACAGTATGGGGGTGTCACTGGAGATGGGGGGCTCATTATGGACACAGTATGGGGGTGTCGCTGGAGATGGGGGGCACTGACATGCACAGTATGGGGGTGTCGCTGGAGATGGGGAGCTCATTATGGACACAGTATGGGGGTGTCGCTGGAGATGGGGGCACTGACATGCACAGTATGGGGGTGTCGCTGGAGATGGGGGGCTCATTATGGACACAGTATGGGGGTGTCGCTGGAGATGGGGGGCGCTGACATGCACAGTATGGGTGTGTCGCTGGAGATGGGGGGCACTGACATGCACAGTATGGGGGTGTCGTTGGAGATGGGGGCACTGACATGCACAGTATGGGGGTGTCGTTGGAGATGGGGGCACTGACATGCACAGTATGGGGGTGTCGCTGGAGATGGGGGCACTGACATGCACAGTATGGGGGTGTCACTGGAGATGAGGTTCTTATTATGGACACAGTATGGGGGTGTCACTGGAGATGGGGGGCACTGACATGCACAGTATGGGGGGGTCACTGGAGATGGGGGGCACTGGAGATGGGGGGCACTGACATGCACAGTATGGGGGTGTCGCTGGAGATGGGGGCACTGACATGCACAGTATGGGGGTGTCGCTGGAGATGGGGGCGCTGACATGCACAGTATGGGGGTGTCGCTGGAGATGGGGGCTCATGATGGACACAGTATGGGGGTGTCACTGGAGATGGGGAGCTCATTATGGACACAGTATGGGGGTGTCGCTGGAGATGGGGGGCTCATGATGGACACAGTATGGGGGTGTCACTGGAGATGGGGGGCACTGACATGCACAGTATGGGGGTGTCGCTGGAGATGGGGGGCTCATGATGGACACAGTATGGGGGTGTCGCTGGAGATGGGGGGCTCATGATGGACACAGTATGGGGGTGTCGCTGGAGATGGGGGCGCTGACATGCACAGTATGGGGGTGTCGCTGGAGATGAGGGCGCTGACATGCACAGTATGGGGGTGTCGCTGGAGATGGGGGCTCATGATGGACACAGTATGGGGGTGTCGCTGGAGATGGGGGCTCATGATGGACACAGTATGGGGGTGTCGCTGAAGATGGGGGCTCATTATGGACACAGTATGGGGGTGTCACTGGAGATGGGGGCTCATGATGGACACAGTATGGGGGTGTCGCTGGAGATGGGGGCACTGACATGCACAGTATGGGGGTGTCGCTGGAGATGGGGGGCTCATGATGGACACAGTATGGGGGTGTCTCTGGAGATGGGGGCACTTATCATGGACACAGTATGGGGGTGTCACTGGAGATGGGGGCTCATTATGGACACAGTATGGGGGTGTCGCTGGAGATGGGGGCACTGACATGCACAGTATGGGGGTGTCGCTGGAGATGGGGGCTCATTATGGACACAGTATGGGGGTGTCGCTGGAGATGGGGGCACTGACATGCACAGTATGGGGGTGTCGCTGGAGATGGGGGCTCATTATGGACACAGTATGGGGGTGTCGCTGGAGATGGGGGCGCTGACATGCACAGTATGGGTGTGTCGCTGGAGATGGGGGCACTGACATGCACAGTATGGGGGTGTCGTCTGGAGATGGGGGCACTGACATGCACAGTATGGGGGTGTCGTTGGAGATGGGGGCACTGACATGCACAGTATGGGGGTGTCGCTGGAGATGGGGGCACTGACATGCACAGTATGGGGGTCACTGGAGATGGGGGCACTGGAGATGGGGGCACTGACATGCACAGTATGGGGGTGTCGCTGGAGATGGAGGCACTGACATGCACAGTATGGGGGTGTCGCTGGAGATGGAGGCGCTGACATGCACAGTATGGGGGTGTCGCTGGAGATGGGGAGCTCATGATGGACACAGTATGGGGGTGTCACTGGAGATGGGGAGCTCATTATGGACACAGTATGGGGGTGTCGCTGGAGATGGGGGCTCATGATGGACACAGTATGGGAGTGTCACTGGAGATGGGGGCACTGACATGCACAGTATGGGGGTGTCGCTGGAGATGGGGGCTCATGATGGACACAGTATGGGAGTGTCACTGGAGATGGGGAGCTCATTATGGACACAGTATGGGGTGTCGCTGGAGATGGGGGCACTGACATGCACAGTATGGGGGTGTCGCTGGAGATGAGGGGCACTGACATGCACAGTATGGGGGTGTCGCTGGAGATGGGGAGCACTGACATGCACAGTATGGGTGTGTCGCTGGAGATGAGGGGCACTGACATGCACAGTATGGGGGTGTCGCTGGAGATGGGGCGCTGACATGCACAGTATGGGGGTGTCTCTGGAGATGGAGGCGCTGACATGCACAGTATGGGGGTGTCGCTGAGATGGAGGAGCTCATTATGGACACAGTATGGGGGTAGTCGCTGGAGATGGGGGGCTCATGATGGACACAGTATGGGGGTGTCACTGGAGATGAGGGCGCTGACATGCACAGTATGGGGGTGTCACTGGAGATGGGGAGCTCATTATGGACACAGTATGGGGGTGTCACTGGAGATGGGGGCTCATTATGGACACAGTATGGGGGTGTCGTTGGAGATGGGGGCACTGACATGCACAGTATGGGAGGCACTGACATGCACAGTATGGGGGTGTTGCTGGAGATGGGGGGCGCTGACATGCACAGTATGGGGGTGTCACTGGAGATGGGGGGCTCATTATGGACACAGTATGGGGGTGTCACTGGAGATGGGGGGCTCATTATGGACACAGTATGGGGGTGTCGCTGGAGATGGGGGCACTGACATGCACAGTATGGGGGTGTCGTTGGAGATGGGGGCACTGACATGCACAGTATGGGGGTGTCGCTGGAGATGGGGGCTCATGATGGACACAGTATGGGGTGTCACTGGAGATGGGGGGCTCATTATGGACACAGTATGGGGGTGTCGCTGGAGATGGGGGGCTCATGATGGACACAGTATGGGGGTGTCACTGGAGATGGGGGGCACTGACATGCACAGTATGGGGGTGTTGCTGGAGATGGGGGCACTGACATGCACAGTATGGGGGTGTCGCTGGAGATGGGGGCACTGACATGCACAGTATGGGGGTGTCGTTGGAGATGGGGGGCACTGACATGCACAGTATGGGGGTGTCGCTGGAGATGGGGGGCTCATGATGGACACAGTATGGGGGTGTCACTGGAGATGGGGGGCTCATTATGGACACAGTATGGGGGTGTCGCTGGAGATGGGGGGCACTGACATGCACAGTATGGGGGTGTCTCTGGAGATGGGGGGCGCTGACATGCACAGTATGGGGGTGTCGCTGAGATGGGGCGCTGACATGCACAGTATGGGGGTGTCGCTGGAGATGGGGCGCTGACATGCACAGTATGGGGGTGTCGCTGGAGATGGGGCGCTGACATGCACAGTATGGGGGTGTCGCTGGAGATGGGGGCACTGACATGCACAGTATGGGGGTGTCGCTGGAGATGGGGAGCTCATGATGGACACAGTATGGGGGTGTCGCTGGAGATGGGGGCACTGACATGCACAGTATGGGGGTGTCTCTGGAGATGGGGGCGCTGACATGCACAGTATGGGGGTGTCGTTGGAGATGGGGGCACTGACATGCACAGTATGGGGGTGTCGTTGGAGATGGAGGGCACTGACATGCACAGTATGGGGGTGTCGTTGGAGATGGGGGGCACTTACATGCACAGTATGGGGGTGTCGCTGGAGATGGGGGGCTCATGATGGACACAGTATGGGGGTGTCACTGGAGATGGGGGCTCATTATGGACACAGTATGGGGGTGTCGCTGGAGATGGGGGGCACTGGAGATGGGGGCACTGACATGCACAGTATGGGGGTGTCGCTGGAGATGGGGGCACTGACATGCACAGTATGGGGGTGTCGCTGGAGATGGGGCGCTGACATGCACAGTATGGGGGTGTCGCTGGAGATGGGGAGCTCATGATGGACACAGTATGGGGGTGTCACTGGAGATGGGGGCTCATTATGGACACAGTATGGGGGTGTCGCTGGAGATGGGGGCTCATGATGGACACAGTATGGGGGTGTCACTGGAGATGGGGGCACTGACATGCACAGTATGGGGGTGTCGCTGGAGATGGGGAGCTCATGATGGACACAGTATGGGGGTGTCACTGGAGATGGGGGCTCATTATGGACACAGTATGGGGGTGTCGCTGGAGATGGGGGCACTGACATGCACAGTATGGGGGTGTCGCTGGAGATGGGGGCACTGACATGCACAGTATGGGGGTGTCGCTGGAGATGGGGGCACTGACATGCACAGTATGGGTGTGTCGCTGGAGATGGGGGCACTGACATGCACAGTATGGGGGTGTCGCTGGAGATGAGGGCACTGACATGCACAGTATGGGGGTGTCGCTGGAGATGAGGGCACTGACATGCACAGTATGGGAGTGTCGCTGGTGATGGGGGCACTGACATGCACAGTATGGGGGTGTCGCTGGAGATGGGGGCACTGACATGCACAGTATGGGGGTGTCGTTGGAGATGAGGGGCACTGACATGCACAGTATGGGGGTGTCGCTGGAGATGGGGGCTCATGATGGACACAGTATGGGGGTGTCACTGGAGATGGGGGGCTCATTATGGACACAGTATGGGGGTGTCGCTGGAGATGGGGGCACTGACATGCACAGTATGGGGGTGTCTCTGGAGATGGGGGCGCTGACATGCACAGTATGGGGGTGTCGCTGAGATGAGGGCGCTGACATGCACAGTATGGGGGTGTCGCTGGAGATGAGGCGCTGACATGCACAGTATGGGGGTGTCGCTGGAGATGGGGCGCTGACATGCACAGTATGGGGGTGTCGCTGGAGATGAGGGGCACTGACATGCACAGTATGGGGGTGTCGCTGGAGATGGGGGCTCATGATGGACACAGTATGGGGGTGTCGCTGGAGATGGGGCGCTGACATGCACAGTATGGGGGTGTCTCTGGAGATGGAGGCGCTGACATGCACAGTATGGGGGTGTCGTTGGAGATGGGGGCACTGACATGCACAGTATGGGGGTGTCGTTGGAGATGAGGGCACTGACATGCACAGTATGGGGGTGTCGTTGGAGATGAGGGCACTTACATGCACAGTATGGGGGTGTCGCTGGAGATGGGGGCTCATGATGGACACAGTATGGGAGTGTCACTGGAGATGGGGGCTCATTATGGACACAGTATGGGGGTGTCGCTGGAGATGGGGGCACTGACATGCACAGTATAGGGGTGTCTCTGGAGATGGGAGCGCTGACATGCACAGTATGGGGGTGTCGCTGAGATGGGGGCGCTGACATGCACAGTATGGGGGTGTCGCTGGAGATGGGGGCGCTGACATGCACAGTATGGGGGTGTCGCTGGAGATGGGGAGCTCATGATGGACACAGTATGGGGGTGTCACTGGAGATGGGGGCTCATTATGGACACAGTATGGGGTGTTGCTGGAGATGGGGGCACTGACATGCACAGTATGGGGGTGTCGCTGGAGATGGGGGCACTGACATGCACAGTATGGGGGTGTCGCTGGAGATGGGGGCACTGACATGCACAGTATGGGGGTGTCGCTGGAGATGGGGGCACTGACATGCACAGTATGGGGGTGTCGCTGGAGATGGGGGCACTGACATGCACAGTATGGGGGTGTCGCTGAAGATGAGGGCACTGACATGCACAGTATGGGGGTGTCGCTGGAGATGGGGGCACTGACATGCACAGTATGGGGGTGTCGCTGGTGATGGGGGCACTGACATGCACAGTATGGGGGTGTTGCTGGAGATGCGGGCACTGACATGCACAGTATGGGGGTGTCGCTGGAGATGGGGGCACTGACATGCACAGTATGGGGGTGTCGCTGGTGATGGGGGGCACTGACATGCACAGTATGGGGGTGTCTCTGGAGATGGGGGGCACTGACATGCACAGTATGGGGGTGTCGCTGGAGATGGGGGGCTCATGATGGACACAGTATGGGGGTGTCACTGGAGATGGGGGCTCATTATGGACACAGTATGGGGGTGTCTCTGGAGATGGGGGCGCTGACATGCACAGTATGGGGGTGTCGCTGAGATGAGGGCGCTGACATGCACAGTATGGGAGTGTCGCTGAGATGGAGGCGCTGACATGCACAGTATGGGGGTGTCTCTGGAGATAGGGGCGCTGACATGCACAGTATGGGGGTGTCGCTGGAGATGGGGGCGCTGACATGCACAGTATGGGGGTGTCGCTGGAGATGAGGCGCTGACATGCACAGTATGGAGGGTGTCGCTGGAGATGGGGCGCTGACATGCACAGTATGGGGGTGTCGCTGGAGATGGAGGCACTGACATGCACAGTATGGGGGTGTCGCTGGAGATGGGGGCTCATGATGGACACAGTATGGGGTGTCGCTGGAGATGGGGGCACTGACATGCACAGTATGGGGTTGTCGTTGGAGATGGGGGCACTGACATGCACAGTATGGGGGTGTTGCTGGAGATGGGGGCATTGACATGCACAGTATGGGGGTGTCGCTGGAGATGGGGGCACTGACATGCACAGTATGGGGGTGTCGCTGAGATGGGGGCGCTGACATGCACAGTATGGGGGTGTCGCTGGAGATGAGGGCGCTGACATGCACAGTATGGGGGTGTCGCTGGAGATGGGGGGCGCTGACATGCACAGTATGGGGGTGTCGCTGGAGATGGGGGGCGCTGACATGCACAGTATGGGGGTGTCGCTGGAGATGGGGGGCACTGACATGCACAGTATGGGGGTGTCGCTGGAGAGGGGGGGCACTGACATGCACAGTATGGGGGTGTCGCTGGAGATGGGGGCACTGACATGCACAGTATGGGGGTGTCGTTGGAGATGGGGGCATTGACATGCACAGTATGGGGGTGTCGCTGGAGATGGGGGCTCATGATGGACACAGTATGGGGGTGTCACTGGAGATGGGGGCTCATTATGGACACAGTATGGGGGTGTCGCTGGAGATGGGGGGCACTGACATGCACAGTATGGGGGTGTCGCTGGAGATGGGGGGCACTGACATGCACAGTATGGGGGTGTCGTTGGAGATGGGGGGCACTGACATGCACAGTATGGGGGTGTCGCTGGAGATGGGGGCACTGACATGCACAGTATGGGGGGGGCACTGACATGCACAGTATGGGGGGCACTGACATGCACAGTATGGGGGGGCACTGACATGCACAGTATGGGGGGGCACTGACATGCACAGTATGGGGGTGTCGCTGGAGATGGGGGCACTGACATGCACAGTATGGGGGTGTCGCTGGAGATGGGGCACTGACATGCACAGTATGGGGTGTCGCTGGAGATGGGGGCACTGACATGCACAGTATGGGGGGGGGCACTGACATGCACAGTATGGGGGGGGGCACTGACATGCACAGTATGGGGGGGGGCACTGACATGCACAGTATGGGGGTGTCGCTGGAGATGGGGGGCACTGACATGCACAGTATGGGGGTGTCGCTGGAGATGGGGGGCACTGACATGCACAGTATGGGGGTGTCGCTGGAGATGGGGGGCACTGACATGCACAGTATGGGGGTGTCGCTAGAGATGGGGATCGATCCCTTTTCCGCGACCCCCCCCCCCTCGATTCGTCGCTGACATGGGGGCGATTACCTTATTAGATGCCCCCTGATCGCCTCGGGGCAGGTTTTCATGGGCGGTCATCGGTAATGTTCATAGGAAGGTCCATGTCGGTCCTCGGCCCTGTGTGTGTGTGTGTGGGGGGGGGGTCACATCCAGATAAGAGCAGATTGGAGGGAGGGGGCTTCACATCCAGCTGAGACCCTGATAACATGGTGGGCTTCTCATCTCCTACTGTAAACGAAACCAGGAGGCAAAAGGTCAGCGGCATAAAGGAAGGTCAGCGGGGGGCCGCCATGTGGATGTGGCAGCTCTGAGTGACAGTGACGGCTCAGATAACGCTGCGGGCCCCCTGCCAGGAGCCACAATCACAGCCTGATCCCAATCTGTACCTTATCTAAGTCATGAAGACAAACCCCCACCGTAATAGCACATCCCCCACCCCCCACTACTCCCCCGATATAACCCCCCCACTACTCCCCGATATAACCCCCTCCACTACTCCCCCGATATAACCCCCCCACTACTCCTCCGATATAACCCCCCCACTACTCCCCCGATATAACCCCCTCCACTACTCCCCCGATATAACCCCCCCACTACTCCTCCGATATAACCCCCCTCACTACTCCTCCGATATAACCCCCCTCACTACTCCTCCGATATAACTCCCCTCACTACTCCTCCGATATAACTCCCCATAGTTTAGTTTATAAGGCTGAAAAAAGCCGTCCGTCCATCCAGTTCAGCATTTAGGGGAAAGATTCCTTCCCGACTCCAATCAGGCATCAGAATAACTCCCTGGATCAACGAACCCTCTCTAGTAGCTGTAGCCTGTAATATTATTACACTCCAGAAATACATCCAGACCCCTCCTGAATTCCTTTATTGTACTCACCATCACCACCTCCTCAGGCAGAGAGTTCCATAGTCTCACTGCTCTTACAGTAAAGAGTCCATAGTCTCACTGCTCTTACAGTAGAGTCCATAGTCTCACTGCTCTTACAGTACAGAGTCCATAGTCTCACTGCTCTTACAGTATAGAGTCCATAGTCTCACTGCTCTTACAGTAAAGAGTCCATAGTCTCACTGCTCTTACAGTATAGAGTCCATAGTCTCACTGCTCTTACAGTAAAGAGTCCATAGTCTCACTGCTCTTACAGTAAAGAGTCCATAGTCTCACTGCTCTTACAGTACAGAGTCCATAGTCTCACTGCTCTTACAGTAAAGAGTCCATAGTCTCACTGCTCTTACAGTAAAGAGTCCATAGTCTCACTGCTCTTACAGTAAAGAGTCCATAGTCTCACTGCTCTTACAGTATAGAGTCCATAGTCTCACTGCTCTTACAGTAAAGAGTCCATAGTCTCACTGCTCTTACAGTAAAGAGTCCATAGTCTCACTGCTCTTACAGTAAAGAGTCCATAGTCTCACTGCTCTTACAGTAAAGAGTCCATAGTCTCACTGCTCTTACAGTAAAGAGTCCATAGTCTCACTGCTCTTACAGTAAAGAGTCCATAGTCTCACTGCTCTTACAGTAAAGAGTCCATAGTCTCACTGCTCTTACAGTAAAGAGTCCATAGTCTCACTGCTCTTACAGTAAAGAGTCCATAGTCTCACTGCTCTTACAGTAAAGAGTCCATAGTCTCACTGCTCTTACAGTAAAGAGTCCATAGTCTCACTGCTCTTACAGTAAAGAGTCCATAGTCTCACTGCTCTTACAGTAAAGAGTCCATAGTCTCACTGCTCTTACAGTAAAGAGTCCATAGTCTCACTGCTCTTACAGTAAAGAGTCCATAGTCTCACTGCTCTTACAGTAAAGAGTCCATAGTCTCACTGCTCTTACAGTAAAGAGTCCATAGTCTCACTGCTCTTACAGTAAAGAGTCCATAGTCTCACTGCTCTTACAGTAAAGAGTCCATAGTCTCACTGCTCTTACAGTAAAGAGTCCATAGTCTCACTGCTCTTACAGTAAAGAGTCCATAGTCTCACTGCTCTTACAGTAAAGAGTCCATAGTCTCACTGCTCTTACAGTAAGAGTCCATAGTCTCACTGCTCTTACAGTAAAGAGTCCATAGTCTCACTGCTCTTACAGTAAAGAGTCCATAGTCTCACTGCTCTTACAGTAAAGAGTCCATAGTCTCACTGCTCTTACAGTAAAGAGTCCATAGTCTCACTGCTCTTACAGTAAAGAGTCCATAGTCTCACTGCTCTTACAGTAAAGAGTCCATAGTCTCACTGCTCTTACAGTAAAGAGTCCATAGTCTCACTGCTCTTACAGTAAAGAGTCCATAGTCTCACTGCTCTTACAGTAAAGAGTCCATAGTCTCACTGCTCTTACAGTAAAGAGTCCATAGTCTCACTGCTCTTACAGTAAAGAGTCCATAGTCTCACTGCTCTTACAGTAAAGAGTCCATAGTCTCACTGCTCTTACAGTAAAGACTCCATAGTCTCACTGCTCTTACAGTAAAGAGTCCATAGTCTCACTGCTCTTACAGTAAAGAGTCCATAGTCTCACTGCTCTTACAGTAAAGAGTCCATAGTCTCACTGCTCTTACAGTAAAGAGTCCATAGTCTCACTGCTCTTACAGTAAAGAGTCCATAGTCTCACTGCTCTTACAGTAAAGAGTCCATAGTCTCACTGCTCTTACAGTAAAGAGTCCATAGTCTCACTGCTCTTACAGTAAAGAGTCCATAGTCTCACTGCTCTTACAGTAAAGAGTCCATAGTCTCACTGCTCTTACAGTAAAGAGTCCATAGTCTCACTGCTCTTACAGTAAAGAGTCCATAGTCTCACTGCTCTTACAGTAAAGAGTCCATAGTCTCACTGCTCTTACAGTAAAGAGTCCATAGTCTCACTGCTCTTACAGTAAAGAGTCCATAGTCTCACTGCTCTTACAGTAAAGAGTCCATAGTCTCACTGCTCTTACAGTAAAGAGTCCATAGTCTCACTGCTCTTACAGTAAAGAGTCCATAGTCTCACTGCTCTTACAGTAAAGACTCCATAGTCTCACTGCTCTTACAGTAGAGTCCATAGTCTCACTGCTCTTACAGTACAGAGTCCATAGTCTCACTGCTCTTAGAGTAAAGAGTCCATAGTCTCACTGCTCTTACAGTAAAGAGTCCATAGTCTCACTGCTCTTACAGTAAAGAGTCCATAGTCTCACTGCTCTTACAGTAAAGAGTCCATAGTCTCACTGCTCTTACAGTATAGAGTCCATAGTCTCACTGCTCTTACAGTATAGAGTCCATAGTCTCACTGCTCTTACAGTACAGAGTCCATAGTCTCACTGCTCTTACAGTATAGAGTCCATAGTCTCACTGCTCTTACAGTAAAGAGTCCATAGTCTCACTGCTCTTACAGTAAAGAGTCCATAGTCTCACTGCTCTTACAGTAAAGAGTCCATAGTCTCACTGCTCTTACAGTATAGAGTCCATAGTCTCACTGCTCTTACAGTATAGAGTCCATAGTCTCACTGCTCTTACAGTAAAGAGTCCATAGTCTCACTGCTCTTACAGTATAGAGTCCATAGTCTCACTGCTCTTACTGTATAGAGTCCATAGTCTCACTGCTCTTACAGTAAAGAGTCCATAGTCTCACTGCTCTTACTGTATAGAGTCCATAGTCTCACTGCTCTTACAGTAAAGAGTCCATAGTCTCACTGCTCTTACAGTAAAGAGTCCATAGTCTCACTGCTCTTACAGTATAGAGTCCATAGTCTCACTGCTCTTACAGTATAGAGTCCATAGTCTCACTGCTCTTACAGTATACAGTCCATAGTCTCACTGCTCTTACAGTAAAGAGTCCATAGTCTCACTGCTCTTACTGTATAGAGTCCATAGTCTCACTGCTCTTACTGTATAGAGTCCATAGTCTCACTGCTCTTACAGTAAAGAGTCCATAGTCTCACTGCTCTTACTGTATAGAGTCCATAGTCTCACTGCTCTTACAGTAAAGAGTCCATAGTCTCACTGCTCTTACAGTAAAGAGTCCATAGTCTCACTGCTCTTACAGTAAAGAATCCTCTTCTATGTTTGTGTACAAACCTTCTTTCCTCCAGACGCAGAGGATGTCCCCTCGTCACAGTCCTGGGGATAAATAGATGATGGGAGTGATCTCCGTACTGACCCCTGATATATTTATACATAGTTATTAGATCTCCCCTCAGTCGTCTTTTTTCTAAGGTGAATAACCCTAATTGTGATAACCTTTCAGGGTCCTGTAGTTGCCCCATTCCAGTTATTACTTTAGTTTACCTCCTCTGGACCCTCTCCAGCTCTGCTATGTCTGCCTTGTTCACAGGAGACATGTAGTGGTGCGGTGTAGTATGTACGGGTGTCTTGCATTATTCCTTCCCATGTGCATAACCTTACATTTGTCAGTGTGAAACCTCACCTGCCAATATCTCCCCCTTAATACTCCCCCGATATACTGTAACCCTCTCAGTACTACGATAAAACCCCATGAGTACTCTTCGATACAGCCCCCGAGTACTCCCTCATTATAACCCCTGCAGTACTCCTCCAATATAACCCCCCACTACTGCCCCTGATATAACCCCCAAGTACTTCCCCCCCCCCCCTCCCCAAATACTCTCCTGATATGACCCCTTTTACTTCTCTGATACGGCCCCCTTGTCTGAACACAAGGTCGCGGGAGGTGTCCTCATCCATCCACTCCACAGGAGGCTCTGCATCTGTATTTATTACATTTGGTTGTCTCGTCTGTGGTACCCTTTTAGGATAGAAGGGGCTGAGCGCCAAATAAATCCTACCCGCTGAGGAGGGTACGTATAGGCGTTTATACTGTGTATGTGGGGCATGCGGTGTATGGAGTGTGTATTATAGTGTAAGTGGAGTATACGGCGTATATGGGGCGTATACGTTATATGTCTGGTCCCTCATTACACACATCTCCGCTGTATTCTGCAGTTTTAGTGCACTGCACCCCCTCTCCTTCCCTTGTGGTTTGTCACGCGGTTTTGCTGTTTCTCCCGGAGCTGCGGTATACGGATCGTTGTTTGAGTGTTTTTTTGGTGATATTCGGCATACCCCCCCCCCCCTCACATTAACCCTTTTATTTCTCTTCCAGGTTCTGAAAAGTATCGAAATTCTGTTCCCGTTCTTTAAAGGAGATTATATCGGATGGAAGGACTCTGTGCGCCACAACCTGTCCTCCAACGACTGCTTCAGGAAGGTACAATACTCCTCCCCCCGATCCTGTGTGTATGGACGCTGCACAGTACAACTCCCCCCTGTCCAGTGTGTATGGACGCTGCACAGTACAACTCCCCCCTGTCCAGTGTGTATGGGCGCTGCACAGTACAACTCCTCCCTGTCCTGTGTGTATGGATGCTGCACAGTACATCTCCCCCCCTCTCCTGTGTGTATAGACGCTGCACAGTACAACTCCTCCCTGTCCTGTGTGTATGGGCGCTGCACAGTACAACTCACCCCTGTCCTGTGTGTATGGACGCTGCACAGTACAACTCCCCCCTCTCCTGTGTGTATGGGCGCTGCACAGTACAACTCCCGCCTGTCCTGTGTATGGATGATGCACAGTACAACTCCTCCCTGTCCTGTGTGTATGGGCGCTGCACAGTACAACTCCCCCCTGTCCTGTGTGTATGGGCGCTGCACAGTACAACTCCCCCCGATCCTGTGTGTATGGGCGCTGCACAGTACAACTCCCCCCGATCCTGTGTGTATGGGCGCTGCACAGTACAACTCCCCCCGATCCTGTGTGTATGGGCGCTGCACAGTACAACTCCCCCCGATCCTGTGTGTATGGGCGCTGCACAGTACAACTCCCCCCTGTCCTGTGTGTATGGACGCTGCACAGTACAACTCCCCCCTCTCCCATGTGTATGGGCGCTGCACAGTACAACTCCCCCCGATCCTGTGTATGGGCGCTGCACAGTACAACTCCCGCCTGTCCTGTGTGTATGGGTGCTGCACAGTACATCTCCCCCCGATCCTTTGTATGGGCGCTGCACAGTACAACTCCCCCCGATCCTGTGTATGGGCGCTGCACAGTACAACTCCCCCCTCTCCCATGTGTATGGGCACTGCACAGTACAACTCCCCCCGATCCTGTGTATGGGCGCTGCACAGTACAACTCCCCCCGATTCTGTGTGTATGAACGCTGCACAGTACAACTCCCCCCGATCCTGTGTGTATGGACGCTGCACAGTACTCCTCCCCCCGATCCTGTGTGTATGGGCACTGCACAGTACAACTCCCTCGATCCTGTGTGTATGGACGCTGCACAGTACAACTCCCCTGGTCCTGTGTGTATGGACGCTGCACAGTACATCTCCCCCAGTCCCGTGTGTATGGACGCTGCGCAGTACAACTCCCCCCTGTCCTGTGTGTATGGACGCTGCACAGTACATCTCCCCCGGTCCTGTGTGTATGGGCGCTGCACAGTACATCTCCCCTGGTCCTGTGTGTATGGGCGCTGCACAGTACATCTCCCCTGGTCCTGTGTGTATGGGCGCTGCACAGTACATCTCCCCCGGTCCTGTGTGTATGGGCGCTGCACAGTACATCTCCCCCGGTCCCGTGTGTATGGACGCTGCAAAGTACATCTCCCCCAGTACCGTGTGCGTGCACGCTGCACAGTACAACTCCCCCGGTACCGTGTGTATGGGCGCTGCACAGTACATCTCTCCCGGTACCGTGTGTATGGACGCTGCACAGTACAACTCCCCCCTGTCCTGTGTGTATGGGCGCTGCACAGTACAAATTCCCCCTGTCCCATGTGTATTGGCGCTGCATGGTACATCTCCCCCCTCTCCCATGTGTATGGGTGCTGCACAGTACAACTCCCCCCTGTCCTGTGTGTATGGACGCTGCACAGTACAACTCCCCCCTGTCCTGTGTGTATGGGCGCTGCACAGTACAACTCCCCCCTGTCCTGTGTGTATGGGCGCTGCACAGTACAACTCCCCCCTGTCCTGTGTGTATGGGCGCTGCACAGTACATCTCCTCCCTGTCCTGTGTGTATGGGCGATGCACAGTACAACTCCCCCCTGTACTGTGTGTATGGACGCTGCACAGTACAACTCCCCCCTGTCCAGTGTGTATGGACGCTGCACAGTACAACTCCCCCCTGTCCTGTGTGTATGGACGCTGCACAGTACAACTCCCCCCTGTCCTGTGTGTATGGGCGCTGCACAGTACATCTCCTCCCTGTCCTGTGTGTATGGGCGCTGCACAGTACAACTCACCCCTGTCCTGTGTGTGTGGACGCTGCACAGTACATCTCTCCCAGTCCCGTGTGTGTGGACGCTGCACAGTACATCTCCTCCCTGTCCTGTGTGTATGGGCGCTGCACAGTACATCTCCTCCCTGTCCTGTGTGTATGGGCGCTGCACAGTACATCTCCTCCCTGTCCTGTGTGTATGGGCGCTGCACGGTACATCACTCCCGGTACCGTGTGTATGGACGCTGCACAGTACATCTCTCCCGGTACCGTGTGTATGGACGCTGCACAGTACAACTTCCCCCTGTACTGTGTGTATGGATGCTGCACAGTATTTCTCCCCCGGTCCTGTGTGTATGGATGCTGCACAGTACATCTCCCCTGGTACCGTGTGTATGGACGCTGCACAGTACATCTCCCCTGGTACCGTGTGTATGGACGCTGCACAGTACATCTCCCTGGTACCGTGTGTATGGACGCTGCACAGTACATCTCTCCCGGTACCGTGTGTATGGACGCTGCACAGTACATCTCCCCTGGTACCGTGTGTATGGACGCTGCACAGTACATCTTCCCCGGTACTGTGTGTATGGACGCTGCACAGTACATCTCCCCTGGTACTGTGTGTATGGACGCTGCACAGTACATCTCCCCTGGTACTGTGTGTATGGACGCTGCACAGTACTTCTCCCCCAGTACTGTGTGTATGGACGCTGCACAGTACATCTCCCCCGGTCCTGTGTGTATGGATGCTGCACAGTACATCTCCCCTGGTACCGTGTGTATGGACGCTGCACAGTACATCTCCCCTGGTACCGTGTGTATGGACGCTGCACAGTACATCTCCCCTGGTACCGTGTGTATGGACGCTGCACAGTACATCTCTCCCGGTACCGTGTGTATGGATGCTGCACAGTACATCTCTCCTGGTACCGTGTGTATGGGCGCTGCACAGTACAACTCCCCTGGTACTGTGTGTATGGACGCTGCACAGTACATCTCCCCTGGTACCGTGTGTATGGACGCTGCACAGTACATCTCCCCTGGTACCGTGTGTATGGACGCTGCACAGTACATCTCCCCTGGTACCGTGTGTATGGACGCTGCACAGTACATCTCCCCTGGTACCGTGTGTATGGACGCTGCACAGTACATCTCTCCCGGTACCGTGTGTATGGACGCTGCACAGTACATCTTCCCTGGTACCGTGTGTATGGACGCTGCACAGTACATCTCCCCTGGTACCGTGTGTATGGACGCTGCACAGTACATCTCCCCTGGTACTGTGTGTATGGACGCTGCACAGTACATCTCCCCTGGTACTGTGTGTATGGACGCTGCACAGTACTTCTCCCCCAGTACTGTGTGTATGGACGCTGCATACTCTAAAGGGTGCTGTTTGAGAAATGTCCCCTCAGGTGTAGATTGTCTTTGTTGCCGTTCTTTTGGACAATCCCCCGAAGCCCCTCCAGACATTCGTCAGCCGGACATTTGTACTGCAATTGGGAGCTTCACCAACAGTCACTTAAGGTGTACGGCTAGCTATAGTCCTGGCCCCATCCACAGAATGAGTGGCCCCAGACATGGTCTTCCTCTGTCATCATAGCCCACAGGACCCCCGCCTTGGTTCTTGTGCAGACCATTCTATATATGTTTGGGGTCTTCCTTAATTCCACATAAGGGTATGATATGTCCTCATGACTTTCTTGCAGGTGCTGAAGGACCCCGGAAAGCCTCAGGCCAAAGGAAATTTCTGGACGGTGGACGTGAGCCGGATCCCTGTGGAAGCCATGAAGCTACAGAACACGGTCATGGCTCGGGATGGAACCGAGAACTTTGTCCAGGACTTGTCTCCGTTCATTCTGCATAATTACAAGTATGGTGGCAGTGGGCACCTGTACCAGCAGATGCCTGGCAGTAACTACTCCAGTGCCAGCTCTGTGGGCGAAGACTCTCATCTCCACTCAGCCGGCAAACTCAACAGCTCTTTCATGATTGAATCTTTGCTTCATGATCTCCAAGAGGTTGATCTTCCAGATGTTTCAAAGACTGTGGAGAACCAAAAACAAGACCGCTCCCTGACCAACAACGTGTGGGCTCCCAGCCCCCGTCTGTATGACTCCTCGTACTCCCTCCAGAGCTCCAGTAGCCCCAGCCTTCCCACCAATCACTCCATCTACTCCTCGTCCAGCACCAGTCTTTCCACCATGTCTCCTCTCAGCTGTGACGAGAATCCTGAAAATTCTAGGGAGGTTCCCCGGACTCCTCCACGAAGAGTCATAAAACGTAAAAGAGAAGATGAGAGTAGTAGTAGTTCAGATTCAAGTACTGACAGGTCTTCTCCATGTGGACCCCAAACTAAAGCCTCGTTTATTCCCTCAGATTTGCCAACATCTTACACCAAGTGTGTACAGCCCAACGTGGTGGCTCCCCCCAATGTTCTCCCCTTCTTCCCTTTTCCCCAGTATACCTACTATAACTATGGACCCTCCCCGTACATGACTCCTCCGTATTGGGGAGTCCTGCCACAAACAACCAACCCTAGGCCTGAGCAGCCGAGCTCAGCCCCCACACTGGATTTTGATAGCATGTTGAGGGTTGTACCACCCAACAAAAGTGTGTTTGATGTTCTAAAGAGTCACCCAGGAGATCTGGTTCACCCGGCCTTCCTGAGACAATGCTTGCCGAACTCCAGCAGTCCGTGCCCAGGGCAAAGTCTCCTGTAATACCATGTTGTGTACTGCGGACCTCCACGTATGACAGATGTCTTCGTGGGGTTGTGCGCCAAACAATAATGACCAGTGGGTGTGAATAGTGACCATGACTGCATATAGTGACCGCCACCGCTGTATTTCGGACAATCAGGAGAGCTTCCCTCCTTGTTGAAGAGTCCAGGATTTGGCACAAAAAACTTGGTCGTTAAGTTGAATTTATTGATTTTTTTTTTTTTCTGACAGCTGAGAATTTGGTGTAAGATGAACGTCTGATATTTCTGGATGTTGGATGCAATATATATATATTTTTATAAAGCTTGTGCAATAACTAGGTCTCCACTGTGCCACTGTAGTGGTCTAGACCTGGACCTGTCATACACATGACATGATCAATGACCTGGAGACGCTGTCCTTCTAGAAGGGGACCGTCTGACATGTGGCCATTGTCCTTCCAGAAGTGGGGAACCTTGACCGCTGTCCTCCTAGGAAGAATGACCTATGATGTGTGACTGTCCTTCCAGGATTGGGGGACCTATGATTTGTGACTGCTGTCCTTCTTGAAGGGGAACCCTATGACACGTGGCCATTGTCCTTTTAGGAGGGACCCATGACGTGTGACCACTATCTTTCTAGGATTCGAGGACCTATGATGTGTGACCGTTGTCCTTATAGGAGAAAGGACCTATGATGTGTGACTTCTGTCCTTCTAAAAGGAGGGACCTATGACGTGTGACTGCTGTCCTTGTAGGAGGGACCTACAGTGTTTGACCGCTGTCCTTCTAGAAGGAGGGACCTATGATGTGTGACTGCTGTCCTTCTAGGAGGAGGGACCTATGATGTGTGACTGCTGTCCATGGAGGAGAGACCTATGATGTGTGACTGCTGTCCATGGAGGAGGGACCTATGATGTGTGACTGCTGTCCATGGAGGAGGGAACTATGATGTGTGACTGCTGTCCTTGGAGGAGGGACCTATCATGTGTGACTGCTGTCCTTGGAGGAGGGACCTATGATGTGTGACTGCTGTCCTTGGAGGAGGGACCTATGATGTGTGACTGCTGTCCTTGGAGGAGGGAACTATGATGTGTGACTGCTGTCCTTGGAGGAGGGACCTATGACATGTAAACGCTGTCCTTCGAAGAGTAGGGACCTATCATGTGTGACTGCTGTCCTTCTAGGTGGAGGAACCTATGACGTGTGACCGTTGTCCTTATAGGAGAAGGGACTTATCATGTGTGACTTCTGTCCTTCTAAAAGGAGGGACCTATGACGTGTGACCGCTGTCCTCCTGGGGTGGGAAGGGATCTATCACTTGTTCTCCTGTCATTTTGAGGCGGGCAGAAAGCTTTTGTAAATATGTTAAAGTATTTTTGTAGTTTGGAAACATTTTGAACCTTTGGTCATTGGGTCGCTGTTCAGATGTGAGGTCTGCTCCACCTGTGTGGTGTCCATAAACCGGTGCAGGTCCTGTACCCCACCCCAAGCAGAATAATATTGGCTATGGGGTGCCCTTTCTAGCCGAGCAGCTGATAACATGATGGATCAGGGAGATGATGGGTGACCTCCTGGAGTGACCACTCATGACCCTGCTAATCTGGAGGTCTTCAGTTCCCCTGGGTGATGCTGATCTTCATCCACGATCTACTACTCTTCCTCCTCATATGTTTTTATTGTAAATATCAGACTTTTTAGATGTTTTATTAATTTGCACTTTATCTGCTTGCACTTTATCTTGATTTTTTAATAAATGGCAGTAGATTTTATGACCTTGTCTACAGGAGTGTTTATATACGGTGCGACTGAGCCCCTGGTTGAAGTGGTTACTGCACCGAAGCAGGTAGCAAGAGGGTTGGGGACTGTAAAGGATAGACAGAAGGAAGGGTGAGCGGGGCTAGTGAGGTTAATAAGGGGGAAGGTTTAGGGACCATTATAAGGGGGTCACGAGTGTGTGTGTGTGTGGGGGGGGGGGGGGGGTTCTCTTCAGTGGGAGCTGTTTTTGGTTGCTTTGGTTTTAAGAAGTCAGTCGATGGGATTCTGGGAATGGCACCGGCCCTAGATCTTGTGCTGGCTGCTCCCAATGTAAGGTGCACTTCCATGGATGACCATCAGAAGGTGCTATTCTACTGATCATGCGACTCAGGGTGGTGGCATTCTGTTTCTGTCCGGATTGTCTTCTCCAGGAATATGTCACAGCATAGAAGGAAGAGATGGTCTTCTCTAGGTCGGGATGTCCACTGTGGACCTAATAGACACCACAGGAGATAACACTGGGTGGACAGGTTCCTATTCATCCAATTCCCGTCCTTCATCTTCCTGTGGTTGGGTTCCATAGTAACATAGGGGTTATTTTTTAAGATTGGTGTTCTAGACGCCGGTCTTAATACCGCTTTGTGCTTGCCGCGGCGTCCTCTACATAACTTCCGTGTATCCACCGCCGGTCAGTTTGTGCCATAGAATTAGACAATTTTCTATCCTAGGTGAAGAAAATGATGAGAGAGACTGCCCGTCCCCTTCCCCGCCCACGTTTTTAGATCTGGTGTGAGCGTCGAAATATCGCAGATTGCAGCTCAATTAACCTTTGCGCTGCAATCTGCACCAGATATACGCCAAAAATTGGCATCTATCTCATAATAAAGGACTTAGGCTACATGCACACCACAGCTGTATTTTGCGTCCGCAAAAAAAACAGATGCAGCATCCGTTTTTTTCCACCGATCCCTTGTAATAAATGCCTATCCTTGTCCGCAAATGTGAAAAAAGTAGGACATGCAATTTTTTTTTTTTTGCTGAAGGGAAATGCAGTGTCCCAGGGGGTCAGTAGTGTAGCTTTAGGTATGCTGGGCTTTGTAGTGCAGGGCAACCCACTAACCTGGGACTGACTGTCGTCTTCAATCAGGTCAGCACTGGAACAGGCAGGTGATGGATGTCGTGACGCCAGTGCCAATTGAACGGTGGCACACCGTGTAGTGACAGGTGGAATAATTGAGGAGTCTCTGTATCTTTAAATAACGGGATAACTTTACTGAACGTAGTTGCAGACAGATGTACAGTCATCAGGTACAGCTCCAGAATGTTCCACACGTTACAATACAGTCACAGAAGTGGTTCAAGTTAGTGATCACAGTCCCAAAGGGCCATCCTCAAGACAGGCCTCCTAAGATCGGGCTTTAATCTTACTCTTAATGCAGCAACACACTTCAGGCAACTGTCCTCTCTCTCCAGGGATACTTGTCCTGCTTGCAGCTCGACTAAGGAGGCAACACTTCTCCACTAGTACTAGGGTCTGGACTGCTCCTCCTAGGGCATGAATCTTCCTAGGCTGGACCCCCACAGGCGAGAGGGCCTGGGCTGACTTCAGTGGGTACAAGGCCTGGGCTGACTTCAGCGGGTACAAGGCCTGGCCTTGCCTTCACAGGCTCATGGCCTGCACTTTACTTAGACACAGTCTAATCTGCCTTTCCTTCCCCTGACTGGGCCTTATATAAACTAGGGCTCCCTAGCTCCCTCTAGTGACCTAGAGCTGGAATGACACCCCTAGCAGGCCTGCACATGGCACATTTCACAGTAACAGGGAAATACACAGCATTGCATTACATGAAGATACATTACACCAATCTCCTCAACTCCTGAGGGGAACGACCGCACACAAGTGACCCTTCTGTAGTGACGGGCATTACAGCTCCCGTACACTACACAAGTAATTATCGAACAGGTGATAAAATGTGTAATTTTGTAAGTTTTTATACCCTTTGCATCTGTAAACTCCCGGGCTCGTTCCATGCTTGGACACGCCACATATTTACCAAAGGGTTTAAAACCCCACAGTGGTCCAACATTCCCAGTGATTATTTGTAACGGCTTAGGTTCTCGGTAGCTTCTTACCTTACTGCGTAGAGTATCCGCTCCACGTGCTGTAATTGAAGGCTATGACGGTAGCATTTTGCCGACAATTGGGTCAGTAGGTAGGACCTGCCATGCCTGACGACAATGGTAGGCATCTCATCCCAACGAGAGTGGTAAGTTGTTATGTACCCGATCCTATTATCCGTGACTTTATCCTTTTTTCGGTTGTAAAAGGCCAACCTGTTTCTGTGATTTGCCTTCTCGATTGATCTTCGGCTGTATCCTCTTCTAAGAAGTCGATTCGTGAGGTCTTTTGCCTGATCCTCAAATGTATTGTCATCGGAACAGATCCTCCGCATTCGTAGAAATTGTCCAACAGGAATGGCGTTGATGGTATGGGATGTGAAGAAGAGGCATGTAAGCATGCATTGACCGAGGCGTCCTTACGGTATACATTGGCCGTAATATGCCCACTAGTGTCTTCAGCTCTTATAACATCCAAGAAATAGATTTTATTTTTGTGGCAAGTGTGATGAGTCTGATGTCCCTGGGATTCTTGTTCAGGGCCGTAAAGAAATTTTGAAGCTGCGCCTCGGTGCCCTGCCAGATAAGGAAAACGTCATCAATGTACCGCGCCCAAAAAATGGCGCGGTCCATGATGACGTGCCCATCTGACCCGGCACCGGGAGCACCAGACATAAACAGGCCTCTCTCCCACAGCCCCAGGAACAAATTGGCATATGGGGCGCACAAGCTGTAGGAAGAAAGATCCATTAAAAGTAAAAAAATTCCTGTTTAACACAAACCGTAAAAGTTGTAGCAAAAAATTAACATTTTTTTTTCATGTTATTGGCCCTGAGAAAGAATAGGAGTTTATACACCTCCAAACAATTATATATACAAACCAACTGAGAGGCGGCATGAAGCCGGATGTGCTCAACCCAAGATGCAGTTGTGCCTATATACACAGGGGAGCAGATCCTGCACTTGTGGCCCGTTGCTAATGGCGATCCCCAGCAAAAATGCATACGGTGGAGGACGGTGAGTGTTAGGTCCCGAGCTACTTGAGAGACCTTGGCGCGGCGCTCGGGCTTAGACATGTCCTCCACAGCAGGACATGTTGACTAATCTCTCAATTTTAACATCAGTTTGAGGGCTTAGTAAGACCGCAGTGTGCACCCCTCCTGTCATTTGGTATTGCTAGTAGTAGTATTACTGTGTAGGGTAGCAGTAGAATTACTGTCTATAGGGTAGTAGTAGTATTACTGTGTATAGGGTAGCAGTAGTGTTACTGTGTCTAGGGTTTTAGTTGTATTACTATGTACCGGGTAGTAGTTGTATAACCGTGTATAGGGTAGTAGTAATATTACTATGTATAGGGTAGTGGTAGTATTACTGTGTAGGGTAGCAGTAGTGTTACTGTATATAGGGTGGTAGTAGTATTACTGCGTATTGGTTAGTGGTAGTATTACTGTGCATGGGGTAGAAGTAGTATTACTGTGTCTAGGGTAGAAGTAGTATTACTGTGTCTAGGGAATTAGTTGTATTGCTATGTATCGGGTAGTGGTTGTATTACTATATATATACTATATGTATAGAGTAGTAGCATTACTGAGTATAGAGTAGTAGTATTACCGTGTATAGGGTAGTAGTAGTATTACAGTGGATAGTAGTATTACTGTGTAGGGTAGCAGTAGTATTACTGTGTATAGGGTAGCAGTAGTATTACTGTGTATAGGGTAGCAGTAGTATTACTGTATATAGAGTAGTAGTATTACTGTATATAGGGTAGTAGTAGTATTACTGTATATAGGGTAGTAGTAGTATTACTGTGTATAAGGTAGTAGTATTACTGTATATGGGGTAGCAGTAATATTACTCTGTATAGGGTAGTAGTATTACTGTGTATAGGGTAGTAGTATTACTGTGTATAGGGTAGTAGTAGTATTACTGTGTATAGGGTAGTAGTAGTAGTATTACTGTGTATAGAATAGTAGTAGTATTACTCTGTATAGGGTAGTAGTAGTAGTATTACTGTGTATAGGGTAGTAGTAGTATTACTGTGTATAGGGTATTAGTAGTAGTAGTATTACTGTGTATAGGGTAGTAGTAGTAGTATTACTGTTTATAGTTTATAGGGTAGCAGTAGTATTACTGTGTATAGGGTAGCAGTAGTATTACTGTGTATAGAGTAGTAGTATTACTGTATATAGGGTAGTAGTAGTATTACTGTATATAGGGTAGTAGTAGTATTACTGTGTATAGGGTAGTAGTAGTAGTATTACTGTTTATAGAAAAGTAGTAGTATTACTCTGTATAGGGTAGTAGTAGTATTACTGTGTATAGGATAGTAGTAGTATTACTGTGTATAGGGTGGTAGTAGTAGTATTACTGTGTATAGAATAGTAGTAGTATTACTGTGTATAGGGTAGTGGTAGTATTACTGTGTATAGAGTAGTAGTAGTATTACTGTGTATAGGGTAGAAGTACTATTACTGTGTATAGAGTAGTAGTATTACAGTGTATAGGGTAGTGGTAGTATTACTGTGTATAGGGTAGTGGTAGTATTACTGTGTATAGGGTAGTAGTAGTAGTATTACTGTTTATAGTTTATAGGGTAGCGGTAGTATTACTGTGTATAGGGTAGCAGTAGTATTACTGTGTATAGAGTAGTAGTATTACTGTATATAGGGTAGTAGTAGTATTACTGTATATAGGGTAGTAGTAGTATTACTGTGTATAGGGTAGTAGTATTACTGTATATGGGGTAGCAGTAATATTACTCTGTATAGGGTAGTAGTATTACTGTGTATAGGGTAGTAGTATTACTGTGTATAGGGTAGTAGTAGTATTACTGTGTATAGGGTAGTCGTAGTATTACTGTGTATATGGTAGTGGTAGTATTACAGTGTATAGGGTAGTGGTAGTATTACTGTGTATAGGGTAGTAGTATTACTGTGTATAGGGTAGAAGTAGTATTACTGTGTATAGGGTGGTAGTATTACAGTGTATAGAGTAGTAGTAGTAGTAGTATTACTCTGTATAGGGTAGTAGTAGTATTACTGTGTATAGGATAGTAGTAGTATTACTGTGTATAGGGTGGTAGTAGTAGTATTACTGTGTATAGAATAGTAGTAGTATTACTGTGTATAGGGTAGTGGTAGTATTACTGTGTATAGGGTGGTAGTATTACAGTGTATAGAGTAGTAGTAGTAGTATTACTGTGTATAGGGTAGAAGTAGTATTACTGTGTATAGGGTGGTAGTATTACAGTGTATAGGGTAGTAGTATTACTGTGTATAGGGTAGAAGTAGTATTACTGTGTATAGGGTGGTAGTATTACAGTGTATAGAGTAGTAGTATTACAGTGTATAGGGTAGTAGTAGTATTACTGTGTATAGGGTAGTAGTATTACTGTGTATAGGGTAGTAGTATTACTGTGTATAGGGTAGAAGTAGTATTACTGTGTATAGGGTAGCAGTAGTATTACTGTGTATAGGGTAGTAGTAGTTTTACAGTGTATAGGGTAGAAGTAGTATTACTGTGTATAGGGTAGTAGTATTACTGTGTATAGAGTAGTAGTATTACTGTGTATAGGGTAGAAGTATTACTGTGTATAGGGTAGTAGTAGTATTACTGTGTATAGAGTAGTAGTATTACTGTGTATACGGTAGTAGTATTAGTGTATAGGGTAGTAGTAGTATTACTGTGTATAGGGATGTAGTATTACTGTGTATAGAGTAGTAGTATTACAGTGTATAGGGTAGAAGTAGTATTACTGTGTATAGGGTAGTAGTATTACAGTGTATAGGGTAGAAGTAGTATTACTGTGTATAGGGTAGTAGTAGTATTACTGTGTATAGGGATGTAGTATTACTGTGTATAGAGTAGTAATATTACTGTGTATAGGGTAGCAGTAGTATTACTGTGTATAGAGTAGTAGTAGTATTACTGTGTATAGGGTAGTAGTATTACAGTGTATAGGGTAGTAGTAGTAGTATTACTGTGTATAGGGTAGAAGTAGTATTACTGTGTATAGGGTAGAAGTAGTATTACTGTGTATAGGGTAGAAGTAGTATTACTGTGTATGGGGTAGATGTAGTATTACTGTGTATAGGGTAGATGTAGTATTACTGTGTATAGGGTAGTAGTAGTTTTACAGTGTATAGGGTAGAAGTAGTATTACTGTGTATAGGGTAGTAGTATTACTGTGTATAGGGTAGTAGTAGTATTGTGTATAGAGTAGTAGTATTACTGTGTATAGGGTAGAAGTAGTATTACTGTGTATACAGTAGTAGTATTACAGTGTATAGGGTAGAAGTATTACTGTGTATAGGGTAGTAGTAGTATTACTGTGTATAGAGTAGTAGTATTACTGTGTATAGAGTAGTAGTATTACTGTGTATAGAGTAGTAGTATTACAGTGTATAGGGTAGAAGTAGTATTACTGTGTATAGAGTTGTAGTATTACAGTGTATAGAGTAGTAGTAGTATTACTGTGTATAGGGTAGTAGTATTACAGTGTATAGGGTAGTAGTAGTATTACTGTGTATAGGGTAGTAGTATTACTGTGTATAGGGTAGTAGTATTACTGTGTATAGAGTAGTAGTAGTATTACTGTGTATAGAGTAGTAGTAGTATTACTGTGTATAGGGTGGTAGTATTACAGTGTATAGGGTAGTAGTAGTATTACTGTGTATAGGGTAGTAGTATTACAGTGTACAGGGTAGTAGTAGTATTACTGTGTATAGGGTAGACGTAGTATTACTGTGTATAGGGTGGTAGTATTACAGTGTATAGGGTAGTAGTAGTAGTATTACAGTGTATAGGGTAGTAGTAGTATTACAGTGTATAAGGTAGTAGTAGTATTACAGTGTATAGGGTAGTAGTATTACTGTGTATAGAGTAGTAGTATTACTGTGTATAGGGTAGTAGTATTACAGTGTACAGGGTAGTAGTAGTAGTACTGTGTATAGGGTGGTAGTATTACAGTGTATAGGGTAGTAGTAGTATTACAGTGTATAGGGTAGTAGTATTACTGTGTATAGGGTAGTAGTATTACTGTGTATAGAGTAGTAGTATTACAGTGTATAGGGTAGAAGTATTACAGTGTATAGGGTAGAAGTATTACAGTGTATAGGGTAGAAGTATTACTGTGTATAGGGTAGTAGTATTACTGTGTATAGAGTAGTAGTATTACTGTGTATAGGGTAGAAGTATTACTGTGTATAGAGTAGTAGTATTACAGTGTATAGGGTAGAAGTATTACTGTGTATAGGGTAGTAGTAGTATTACTGTGTATAGAGTAGTAGTATTACAGTGTATAGGGTAGAAGTATTACTGTGTATAGGGTAGTAGTATTACAGTGTATAGGGTAGAAGTAGTATTACAGTGTATAGGGTAGTAGTAGTATTACTGTGTATAGGGATGTAGTATTACTGTGTATAGAGTAGTAGTATTACAATGTATAGGGTAGAAGTAGTATTACTGTGTATAGGGTAGTAGTATTACAGTGTATAGGGTAGTAGTAGTATTACTGTGTATAGGGATGTAGTATTACTGTGTATAGAGTAGCAGTAGTATTACTGTGTATAGAGTAGCAGTAGTATTACTGTGTATAGAGTAGTAGTATTACAGTGTATAGGGTAGTAGTAGTATTACTGTGTTTAGGGTAGTAGTAGTAATACTGTGTATAGGGTAGTAGTATTACGGTGTATAGGGTAGTAGTAGTATTACTGTGTATAGGGTAGTAGTATTACGGTGTATAGGGTAGTAGTAGTAGTATTACTGTGTATAGGGTAGATGTAGTATTACTGTGTATAGGGTAGAAGTAGTTTTACAGTGTATAGGGTAGAATTAGTATTACTGTGTATAGGGTAGTAGTATTACTGTGCATAGGGTAGTAGTATTACTGTGTATAGAGTAATAGTATTACTGTGTATAGGGTAGAAGTAGTATTACTGTGTATAAGGTAGTAGTATTACAGTGTATAGGGTAGAAGTATTAATGTGTATAGGGTAGAAGTATTACAGTGTATAAGGTAGAAGTAGTATTACTGTGTATAGGGTTGTAGTATTACAGTGTATAGAGTAGTAATATTACTGTGTATAGGGTAGCAGTAGTATTACTGTGTATAGAGTAGTAGTATTACAGTGTATAGGGTAGTAGTAGTATTACTGTGTTTAGGGTAGTAGTATTACTGTGTATAGGGTAGTAGTATTACGGTGTATAGGGTAGTAGTAGTATTACTGTGTATAGGGTAGATGTAGTATTACTGTGTATAGGGTTGTAGTATTACAGTGTATAGAGTAGTAATATTACTGTGTATAGGGTAGCAGTAGTATTACTGTGTATAGAGTAGTAGAAGTATTACTGTGTATAGGGTAGTAGTATTACAGTGTATAGGGTAGTAGTAGTATTACTGTGTATAGGGTAGAAGTAGTATTACTGTGTATAGGGTAGTAGTATTACTGTGTATAGAGTAGTAGTAGTATTACTGTGTATAGGGTGGTAGTATTACAGTGTATAGGGTAGTAGTAGTATTACTGTGTATAGGGTAGTAGTAGTATTACAGTGTATAGGGTAGTAGTAGTATTACAGTGTATAGGGTGGTAGTATTACAGTGTATAGGGTAGTAGTAGTATTACTGTGTATACGGTAGTAGTATTACAGTGTATAGGGTAGTAGTATTACAGTGTATAGGGTAGAAGTATTACAGTGTATAAGGTAGAAGTAGTATTACTGTGTATAGGGTTGTAGTATTACAGTGTATAGAGTAGTAATATTACTGTGTATAGGGTAGCAGTAGTATTACTGTGTATAGAGTAGTAGTATTACAGTGTATAGGGTAGTAGTAGTATTACTGTGTTTAGGGTAGTAGTATTACTGTGTATAGGGTAGTAGTATTACGGTGTATAGGGTAGTAGTAGTATTACTGTGTATAGGGTAGATGTAGTATTACTGTGTATAGGGTTGTAGTATTACAGTGTATAGAGTAGTAATATTACTGTGTATAGGGTAGCAGTAGTATTACTGTGTATAGAGTAGTAGAAGTATTACTGTGTATAGGGTTGTAGTATTACAGTGTATAGAGTAGTAATATTACTGTGTATAGGGTAGCAGTAGTATTACTGTGTATAGAGTAGTAGTAGTATTACTGTGTATAGGGTAGTAGTATTACAGTGTATAGGGTAGTAGTAGTATTACTGTGTATAGGGTAGAAGTAGTATTACTGTGTATAGGGTAGTAGTATTACTGTGTATAGAGTAGTAGTAGTATTACAGTGTATACGGTAGTAGTATTACAGTGTATAGGGTAGTAGTAGTATTACAGTGTATAGGGTAGTAGTATTACAGTGTATAGGGTAGTAGTATTACAGTGTATAGGGTAGTAGTATTACAGTGTATAGGGTAGTAGTAGTATTACTGTGTATAGGGTAGTAGTATTACAGTGTATAGGGTAGTAGTATTACAGTGTATAGGGTAGAAGTAGTATTACAGTGTATAGGGTAGTAGTAGTATTACAGTGTATAGGAGTATTACTGCGCGGCAGGTGTACACGTCTGGACAATGCCTCTTTCATGGTGAGACACAGCAGTCATTGTCCCGGCAGGGAATGTCAGGAATGTGTTATTGGGGCCCCTCACCTGTCATTACTGGGAATTGGTCTCTAATGACAGGGGGCCACATAATGGGGGGGGGGGGGGGGTCTGAGCTGTTCCCAGATCTGTTCTAATGATCAGAAGTATATCATCCGGACAGAGAGGGTGGGTACATATAACCCAGTGGAACCCTCCAGGAGACCACCCCTCACCCGGAGAGATCATGCTATGTGTACCGCCATCATACATACAATGCTACACAGCGCCGTGTGCTAGAACATTGTCTATAATGTAATATAATAAAGTATAATACAATACTACACAACACCATGTAATATAAAATAATAAAGTATAATACAATATTATATAATACTACATGTTACTATGTAATATAAAATACACTGTAATACAATACTGCACATCGCCATATAATATAAAATAAATAAATAGCATAGCATATAATATAATACTGCATAGCACCATGCAATATAAAATGCAGTACAGTACAATACTACACATCACCATGTAATGCAGCATAATGCGGTATAATACAATACTGCACAGCACCATAAAGTATTACAGATTAATACAATTCTGTGTATAAAGTCATTAAAATATGATATTAATAATAAAAATACATTATTTACATTATCACTATCCCAGTAGGTACCAGGAACAGTAATAATACTAAAACTATAGGCTGGTAAGTGTAACATCTGTTGTTGGTAAACTGTTTGCAGGTTTTCTGAGAGATGCTATCTTAGAGGATCTCAATGAAAATAAGCAAATACCGCCATATCAGCATGGCTTCATGAGGGATCGGTCATGTTAGACTAATCTAATCAGCTTCTATGAGGAGGTAAGTTCTAGACATGACAGCGGCGAATCAATGGATGTCGTATATCTGGACTTCTCCAAAGCATCTGACACTGTACCACATAAAAGGTAAGTATATAAAATGAGGATGCTCGGACTGGGAGAAAATGTCTGTAAGTGGGTAAGTAACTGGCTGAGTGACAGAAAACAGAGGGGGGTTATTAACGGTACACACTCAGATTGGGTCACTGTAACTAGTGGGGTACCTCAGGGGTCAGTACTGGAGGGGTCACTGTCACTAGTGGGGTACCTCAGGGGTCAGTACTGGAGGGGTCACTGTCACTAGTGGGGTACCTCAGGGGTCAGTACAGGAGGGGTCACTGTCACTAGTGGGGTACCTCAGGGGTCAGTACTGGAGGGGTCACTGTCACTAGTGGGGTACCTCAGGGGTCAGTACTGGAGGGGTTACTGTCACTAGTGGGGTACCACAGGAGTCAGTACTGGAGGGGTCTCTGTCACTAGTGGGGTACCTCAGGGGTCAGTACAGGAGGGGTCACTGTCACTAGTGGGGTACATCAGGGGTCAGTACTGGAGGGGTCACTGTCACTAGTGGGGTACCTCAGGGGTCAGTACTGGAGGGGTTACTGTCACTAGTGGGGTACCTCAGGGGTCAGTACTGGAGGGGGTCACTGTCACTAGTGGGGTACCTCAGGGGTCAGTACAGGAGGGGTCACTGTCACTAGTGGGGTACATCAGGGGTCAGTACTGGAGGGGTCACTGTCACTAGTGGGGTACCTCAGGGGTCAGTACTGAGGGGGTCACTGTCACTAGTGGGGTACCTCAGGGGTCAGTACAGGAGGGGTCACTGTCACTAGTGGGGTACATCAGGGTCAGTACTGGAGGGGTCACTGTCACTAGTGGGGTACCTCAGGGGTCAGTACTGGAGGGGTCACTGTAACTAGTGGGGTACCTCAGGGGTCAGTACTGGAGGGGTTACTGTCACTAGTGGGGTACCTCAGGGGTCAGTACTGGAGGGGTTACTGTCACTAGTGGGGTACCTCAGGGGTCAGTACTGGAGGGGTCACTGTCACTAGTGGGATATCACGGTGGTCAGTACTGGAGGGGTTACTCTCACTAGTGGGGTACCTCAGGGGTCAGTACTGGAGGGGTTACTGTCACTAGTGAGGTACCTCAGGGGTCAGTACTGGAGGGGTTACTGTCACTAGTGGGGTACCACAGGGGTCAGTACTGGAGGGATCACTGTCACTAGTGAGGTACCTCAGGGGTCAGTACTGGAGGGGTTACTGTCACTAGTGGGGTACCACAGGGGTCAGTACTGGAGGGATCACTGTCACTAGTGGGGTACCTCAGGGGTCAGTACTGGAGGGGTCACTGTCACTAGTGGGGTACCTCAGGGGTCAGTACTGGAGGGGTTACTGTCACTAGTGGGGTACCTCAGGGGTCAGTACTGAAGGGGTCACTAGTGGGGTACCACAGGAGTCAGTACTGGAGGGGTCTCTGTCACTAGTGAGGTACCTCAGGGGTCAGTACTGGAGGGGGTCACTGTCACTAGTGGGGTACCTCAGGGGTCAGTACAGGAGGGGTCACTGTCACTAGTGGGGTACCTCAGGGGTCAGTACTGGAGGGGTCACTGTCACTAGTGGGGTACCTCAGGGGTCAGTACAGGAGGGGTCACTGTCACTAGTGGGGTACCTCAGGGGTCAGTACTGGAGGGGTCACTGTCACTAGTGGGGTACCTCAGGGGTCAGTACTGGAGGGGTTACTGTCACTAGTGGGGTACCACAGGAGTCAGTACTGGAGGGGTCTCTGTCACTAGTGGGGTACCTCAGGGGTCAGTATTGGGCCCTATTCTCTTCAATACATTTATTAATGATCCTGTAGAAGGCCTGCACAGTAATATATCTATTTTTACAGATAGTAACATAGTAACATAGTATATAAGGCCGAAAAAAGACATTTGTCCATCCAGTTCGACCTGTTTCCTGCAAGTTGATCCAGAGGAAGGCAAAAAAAACCCTGTGAGGCAGAAGCCAATTTTCCCCACTTAAGGGGAAAAAATTCCTTCCCGACTCCAATCAGGCATCAGAATAACTCCCTGGATCAACGACCCATCTTTAGTAGTTATAGCCTGTAATATTATTACACTCCAGAAATACATCCAGGCCCCTCTTGAATTCCTTTATTGTACTCACCATCACCACCTCCTCAGGCAGAGAGCTCCATAGTCTCACTGCTCTTACAGTAAAGAGTCCATAGTCTCACTGCTCTTACAGTATAGAGTCCATAGTCTCACTGCTCTTACAGTATAGAGTCCATAGTCTCACTGCTCTTACCGTAAAGAGTCCATAGTCTCACTGATCTTACAGTATAGAGTCCATAGTCTCACTGCTCTTACAGTATAGAGTCCATAGTCTCACTGCTCTTACAGTAAAGAGTCCATAGTCTCACTGCTCTTACCGTAAAGAGTCCATAGTCTCACTGATCTTACAGTACAGAGTCCATAGTCTCACTGCTCTTACAGTATAGAGTCTATAGTCTCACCGCTCTTACAGTAAAGAGTCCATAGTCTTACTGCTCTTACCGTGAAGAACCCTTTTCTATGTTTGTGTACAAACCTTCTTTCCTCCAGACGCAGAGGATGTCCCCTCGTCACAGTCACAGTCCTGGGGATAAATAGATGATGGGAGTGATCTCTGTACTGACCCCTGATATATTTATACATAGTTATTAGATCTCCCCTCAGTCGTCTTTTTTCTAGAGTGAATAACCCTAATTTTGATACCCTTTCGGGGTACTGTAGTTGCCCCATTCCAGTTATTACTTTAGTTGCCCTCCTCTGAACCCTCTCTAGCTCTGCTATGTCTGCCTTGTTCACGGGAGCCCAGAACTGTACACAGTATTCCATGTGTGGTCTGACTAGTGATGTGTAAAGTGGTAGGACTATGTTCTCATCACCGCCATCTATGCCCCTTCTGATGCAACCCATTATCTTATTGGCCTTAGCAGCAGCTGCCTGACACTGGTTTTTACAGCTTAGTTTGTTATTTATTAAAATTCCTAGATCCTTTTCCATGTCAGTGTTACCGAGTGTTTTACCATTTAGTATGTACGGGTGACTTGCATTATTCCTTCCCATGTGCATAACTTTACATTTGTCAGTGTTAAACCTCATCTGCCATTTCTCTGCCCAAGACCCCAATCTATCCAGATCCCTCTGTAGCAGAAAACTGTCCTCTGCAGTGTTAATTACTTTACACAGTTTAGTGTCATCTGCAAAAATTGATATATTACTGTGCAAGCCTTCTACAAGATCATTAATAAATATATTGAAGAGAATAGGGCCCAATACTGACCCCTGAGGTACCCCACTAGTGACAGTGACCCAATCTGAGTGTGTACCGTTAATAACCACCCTCTGTTTTCTGTCACTCAGCCAGTTACTTACCCACATACAGACATTTTCTCCCAGTCCGAGCATCCTCATTTTATATACTAACCTTTTATGAGGTACAGTGTCAAATGCTTTGGAGAAGTCCAGATATACGACATCCATTGATTCGCCGCTGTCAAGTCTAGAACTTACCTCCTAATAGAAACTGATTACATTCGTTTGACATGACCGATCCCTCATGAAGCCATGCTGATATGGTGTAATTTGCTTATTTTCATTGAGATACTCCAAGATAGCATCTCTTACAAAACCTTCAAACAGTTTACCCACAACAGATGTTAAACTTACCGGCCTATAATTTCCAGACTCTGTTTTTGGACCCTTTTTGAATATTGGCACCACATTTGCTATACGCCAGTCTGGTGGAACATTCCCTGTCAGTATGGAGTCCGTGAATATCAAAAATAAGGGTCTGGCTAGGACATCACTTAATTCCCTTAGGATACGGGGGTGTATGCCATCGGGTCCTGGCGATTTGTCTATTTTAATCTTTTTAAGTCGCTGCTGTACTTCTTCCTGGGTCAGACAGGGCACTTTTAAAGGGGAATTTACTTTTACATTTTGCATTTCATCTGACAGTTTATTTTCCTCAGTGAAAACAGTGGTGAAGAAAATATTTAATAGCTTGGCTTTATCCTCATCGCTTTCTGCAACTCCCCTCATTGCTATGTAGAGGGCCGACTCCTTCAGGTTTATATTTTTTACCATTTATATAATTGAAAAACATTTTAGGGTTAGTTTTGCTCTCTTTGGCAATTAATCTCTCAGTCTCTAGTTTGGCAGTTTTTATTAGTTTTTTACATATTCTATTTTTTTCCTTATAGTTTATCAGTGCTTCCTGGCTCCCCTCCTGTTTTAGTGATTTATATGCTTTCTTTTTGTCATTTATTGCTTTTTTTACGGTTCTATTTATCCACATTGGTTTCTTCTTATTTCTTAGCCTTTTATTTCTATAAGGTGTGCATCGATCACAATTTGATGTTATAATGCTTTTAAAAATCTCCCATTTTGTGGTTGTAAAAGATGACACTAAACTGTGTAAAGTAATTAACACTGAAGAGGACAGTATACTGTATATATACTACAGAGGACAGTATACTGTATATATATACTACAGAGGACAGTATACTGTATATACACTACAGAGGACAGTATACTGTATATACACTACAGAGGACAGTATACTGTATATACACTACAGAGGACAGTATACTGTATATATATACACTACAGAGGACAGTATACTGTATATATACTACAGAGGACAGTATACTGTATATATATACTACAGAGGACAGTATACTGTATATATACTACAGAGGACAGTATACTGTATATATATACTATAGAGGACAGTATACTGTATATATATACTACAGAGGACAGTATACTGTGTATATACTACAGAGGACGGTATACTGTATATATATACTACAGAGGACAGTATACTGTATATATATATATATACTACAGAGGACGGTATACTGTATATACACTACAGAGGACAGTATACTGTATATATACTACAGAGGACAGTATACTGTATATACACTACAGAGGACAGTATACTGTATATATACTACAGAGGACAGTATACTGTATATATACTACAGAGGACGGTATACTGTATATATACTACAGAGGACAGTATACTGTATATATACTACAGAGGACAGTATACTGTATATACACTACAGAGGACAGTATACTATATATATACTACAGAGGATAGTATACTGTATATATACTACAGAGGGCAATATACTGTATATATACTACAGAGGATAGTATACTGTATATATATATATATACACTACAGAGGACAGTATACTGTATATACACTAAAGAGGACAGTGTACTGTATATATATACACTACAGAGGACAGTATACTGTATATATATACTACAGAGGACAGTATACTATATATACACTACAGAGGACAGTATACTGTATATATACTACAGAGGACAGTATACTGTATATATACTACAGAGGACAGTATACTGTATATACACTACAGAGGACAGTATACTGTATATATACTACAGAGGACAGTATACTGTGTATACACTACAGAGGACAGTATACTATATATATACTACAGAGGATAGTATACTGTATATATACTACAGAGGACAGAATACTGTATATACACTAAAGAGGACAGTATACCATATATATATACTACAGAGGACAGTATACTGTATATACACTACAGAGGACAGTATACTGTATATATACTACAGAGGACAGTATAATGTATATACACTACAGAGGACAGTACACTGTATATATACTACAGAGGACAGTACACTGTATATACACTACAGAGGACAGTACACTGTATATACACTACAGAGGACAGTATACTGTATATACACTACAGAGGACAGTATACTGTATATACACTACAGAGGACAGTATACTGTATATACACTACAGAGGACAGTATACTTTATATATACTACAGAGGGCAGTATACTGTATATACACTACAGAGGACAGTATACTTTATATATACTACAGAGCGCAGTATACTGTATATATACTACAGAGGACAGTATACTGTATATACACTACAGAGGACAGTATACTGTATATATACTACAGAGGACAGTATACTGTGTATACACTACAGAGGACAGTATACTATATATATACTACAGAGGATAGTATACTGTATATATATACTACAGAGGACAGAATACTGTATATACACTACAGAGGACAGCATACTGTGTATATATATATACTACAGAGGACAGTATACTGTATATACACTACAGAGGACAGTATACTGTATATATACTACAGAGGACAGTATACTGTATATATACTACAGAGGACAGTATACTGTATATATACTACAGAGGACAGTATACTGTATATATACTACAGAGGACAGTATACTGTATATACACTACAGAGGACAGTATACTTTATATATACTACAGAGGGCAGTATACTGTATATACACTACAGAGGACAGTATACTTTATATATACTACAGAGCGCAGTATGCTGTTTTTATACTACTGAGGACAGTATACTGTATATACACTACAGAGAACAGTATACTGTATATATACTACAGAACACAGCATACTGTATATATATACTACAGAGGACAGTATACTGTACATATACTACAGAGGACAGTATACTGTATATATACTACTGAGGACAGTATACTGTATGTATATATACTACAGAGGACAGTATACTGTATGTATACTACAGAGGACAGTATACTGTATATATATACTACAGAGGACAGTATACTGTATATATATATATACTACAGAGGACGGTATACTGTATATATACTACAGAGGATAGTATACTGTATATATATATACTACAGAGGACAGAATACTGTATATACACTACAGAGGACAGTATACTGTATATATATACTACAGAGGACGGTATGCTGTATATACACTACAGAGGACAGTATACTGTATATACACTAGAGGACAGTATACTGTATATACACTACAGAGGACAGTATACTGTATATATACTACAGAGGACAGTATACTGTGTATACACTACAGAGGACAGTATACTATATATATACTACAGAGGATAGTATACTGTATATATACTACAGAGGATAGTATACTGTATATATATATACACTACAGAGGACAGTATACTGTATATACACTAAAGAGGACAGTATACCGTATATACACTAAAGAGGACAGTATACCATATATATACTACAGAGGACAGTATACTGTATATATATACTACAGAGGACGGTATACTGTATATATACTACAGAGGATAGTATACTGTATATCTATACTACAGAGGACAGTATACTGTATATCTATACTACAGAGGACAGTATACTGTATATCTATACTACAGAGGACAGTATACTGTATATACACTACAGAGGACAGTATACTGTATATATACTACAGAGGACAGTATACTGTATATACACTACAGAGGACAGTATACTGTATATATACTACAGAGGACAGTATACTGTGTATACACTACAGAGGACAGTATACTATGTATATACTACAGAGGATAGTATACTGAATATATACTACAGAGGATAGTATACTGTATATATACTACAGAGGATAGTATACTGTATATATACTACAGAGGATAGTATACTGTATATACACTACAGAGGACAGTATACTGTATATACACTACAGAGGACAGTATACTTTATATATACTACAGAGGGCAGTATACTGTATATACACTACAGAGGACAGTATACTTTATATATACTACAGAGCGCAGTATACTGTATATATACTACTGAGGACAGTATACTGTATATACACTACAGAGAACAGTATACTGTATATATACTACAGAACACAGCATACTGTATATATATACTACAGAGGACAGTATACTGTATGTATATATACTACAGAGGACAGTATACTGTATGTATACTACAGAGGACAGTATACTGTATATATACTACAGGGGGCAGTATACTGTATATATATATATATACTACAGAGGACGGTATACTGCATATATACTACAGGGGGCAGTATGCTGTATATATATATACTACAGAGGACAGTATACTCTATATACACTACAGAGGACAGTATACTGTATATATATACTACAGAGGACGGTATACTGTATATATACTACAGGGGGCAGTATACTGTATATATACTACAGAGGATAGTATACTGTGTATATATACACTACAGAGGACAGTATACTGTATATATATACTACAGAGGACTGTATACTGTATAGATACACTACAGAGGACAGTATACTGTATATATATATATATATATATACTACAGAGGACAGTATACTGTATATATACTACAGAGGTCAGTATACTGTATATACTACAGAGGTCAGTATACTGTATATATACTACAGAGGATAGTATACTGTATATATATACTACAGAGGACAGTATACTGTATATATATACTACAGAGGACAGTATACTGTATATATACTACAGAGGACAGTATACTGTATATATACTACAGAGGTCAGTATACTGTATATATACTACAGAGGACAGTATACTGTATATATACTACAGAGGTCAGTATACTGTATATATACTACAGAGGTCAGTATACTGTATATACTACAGAGGTCAGTATACTGTGTATATACACTACAGAGGACTTTATACTATACATATATACTACAGAGGACAGTATACTGTATATATACTACAGATGACAGTATATGTTATATATATACAGTGCTGCCCATAATTATTCATACCCCTGGTAAATTTTGACTTAAAGTTATTTTTATTCAACCAGCAAGTAATTTTTTGACGGGAAATGACAGATGTGTCTCCCAAAAGATAATAGGACGATGTACAAGAGGCATTATTGTGGAAAAAATACATTTCTTAGCTGTTTTTAGGTTCCAGTGGCTACAGTGCAACGTATTATTAAAAAATACAAGATGCTCCGCACTGTGGAAAATCTCAGAGGACGTGGTCGGAAGCCAAAGCGACACCTGTGCTGGCCAGGAGGATAGTTAGAATCCAAGGATCACCACCAAGGCTATCCTGGTGAATCTGGGCTCTGCTGGTGGCAATGTCTGAAGGCAGACAATGCAACAGACACCGCACACTGCTGGGTTCCACGGATGCAGACCACGGAGGACGCCACTTCTCCAGATAAGGCACACAAAAGCTCATCTGGACAAAGAAGAAGACTTCTGGTCTTCTGTGTTATGGTCAGATGAAACATAAATTTAATTGTTTGGTCAGAATGATGTTTCCTTCATTTGGCGTAAAAAAAGGAGAAGCCGTCAACCGAAAGAACACCATCCCCACTGTCAAACAAGGTGGTGGGAACCTAATGCTTCGGGGGTGTTTTTCAGCTAATGGACCAGGAAACCTAATCACAGTAAACGGCACCATGAAAAAAGAGCAATACACGGGGATTCTCAACGACAACATCGGGCAGTCTGCAGAGAAACCTGGCCTTGGCCACCAGTGGACATTTCAGCAAGACAATGACCCAAAACACACAGCAAAAGCGGTGAAGAAATGGTTGGCAGACAACAACAGTAACGTTCTGGAGCCCCGCCAGAGTCCAGTCTGGAAGCCAACTGAGAATCTGTGGAGGGAGCTAAAGATCAGGGTGATGGAAGAAGACCCTCCAACCTGAAAGATTTGGGGCTCATTGCTAAAGATCAGGGGGGATGGAAGAAGACCCTCCACCCTGAAAGATTTGGGGATCAATGCTAAAGATCAGGGGGATGGAAGAAGACCCTCCAACCTGAAAGATTTGGGGCTCAATGCTAAAGATCAGGGGGATGGAAGAAGACCCTCCAACCTGAAAGATTTGGGGCTCAATGCTAAAGATCAGGGGGATGGAAGAAGACCCTCCAACCTGAAAGATTTGGGGCTCAATGCTAAAGATCAGGGGGATGGAAGAAGACCCTCCAACCTGAAAGATTTGGGGCTCAATGCTAAAGATCAGGGGGATGGAAGAAGACCCTCCAACCTGAAAGATTTGGGGCTCATTGCTAAAGATGAATGGGCAAAAATTCCTGTGGAGACCTGCAAAAAAGCTGGTCTGCAATTATAGGAAGCGTTTGATTGCAGTGATAGCCAATAAAGGCTTTTCCATTGATCATTGAGAAGGGTATGAAGAATTTTGGACTGAACACTTTTTGCTCAAATGTAAATAAAAGCTGAGAAATGTCTGTTTTCCACAATAATGCCTCTTGTACATCGTCCTATTATCTTTTGGGAGACACATCTGTCATTTCCCGTCAAAAAATTACTTGCTGGTTGAATAAAAGTAACTTTAAGTCAAAATTTGCCAGGGGTATGAATAATTTTGGGCAGCACTGGATATGAGCTAACTAACTATTGTAATGACACAGGAAAGCACAGAGCACAGCAATGACACTGTAATAAACTGCAGAAAATGGCTGCTGGGGAGGTTCTTATATAGTAAGGGGTCGGCAACTTTTCTATTGGTTGCTAGGGATGTTGCAAAGCTCTAACAAAGATATCGCAGCCTTTCCATTGGCCCACAAGAAGGGAGGTAACTGAGGCGGTGTAAGCTGAAGTCCACCATCAGGAGAGGCGGTGTAAGCTGAAGTCTACCATCAGGAGAGCCGGTGTAAGCTGAAGTCCACCATCAGGAGAGGCGGTGTAAGCTGAAGTCCACCATCAGGAGAGCCGGTGTAAGCTGAAGTCCACCTTCAGGAGAGGCGGTGTAAGCTGAAGTCTACCATCAGGAGAGCCGGTGTAAGCTGAAGTCCACCTTCAGGAGAGGCGGTGTAAGCTGAAGTCCACCTTCAGGAGAGGCGGTGTAAGCTGAAGTCCACCATCAGGAGAGGCGGTGTAAGCTGAAGTCCACCTTCAGGAGAGGCGGTGTAAGCTGAAGTCCACCATCAGGAGAGCAGTGTAAGCTGAAGTCCACCATCAGGAGAGGCGGTGTAAGCTGAAGTCCACCATCAGAAGAGGCGGTGTAAGCTGAAGTCCACCATCAGGAGAGGCGGTGTAAGCTGAGGTCCACCATCAGGAGAGGCTGTGTAAGCTGAAGTCCACCATCAGGAGAGGCGGTGTAAGTAGAAGTCCACCATCAGGAGAGGCGGTGTAAGCTGAAGTCCACCATCAGGAGAGGCGGTGTAAGCTGAGGTCCACCATCAGGAGAGGCTGTGTAAGCTGAAGTCCACCATCAGGAGAGGCGGTGTAAGTAGAAGTCCACCATCAGGAGAGGCGGTGTAAGCTGAAGTCCACCATCAGGAGAGGCGGTGTAAGCTGAGGTCCACCATCAGGAGAGGCGGTGTAAGCTGAAGTCCACCATCAGGAGGCGGTGTAAGCTGAAGTCCACCATCAGGAGAGGCGGTGTAAGCTGAAGTCCACCATCAGGAGAGGCGGTGTAAGCTGAAGTCCACCATCAGGAGAGCGGTGTAAGCTGAAGTCCACCATCAGGAGAGGCGGTGTAAGCTGAAGTCCACCATCAGGAGAGGCGGTGTAAGCTGAAGTCCACCATCAGGAGGCGGTGTAGGCTGAAGTCCACCATCAGGAGAGGCGGTGTAAGCTGAAGTCCACCATCAGGAGAGGCGGTGTAAGCTGAGGTCCACCATCAGGAGAGGCGGTGTAAGCTGAGGTCCACCATCAGGAGAGGCGGTGTAAGCTGAAGTCCACCATCAGGAGAGGCGGTGTAAGCTGAAGTCCACCATCAGGAGAGGCGGTGTAAGCTGAAGTCCACCATCAGGAGGCGGTGTAAGCTGAAGTCCACCATCAGAGAGGCGGTGTAAGCTGAGGTCCACCATCAGGAGAGGCGGTGTAAGCTGAGGTCCACCATCAGGAGAGGCGGTGTAAGCTGAAGTCCACCATCAGGAGAGCGGTGTAAGCTGAGGTCCACCATCAGGAGAGGCGGTGTAAGCTGAAGTCCACCATCAGGAGAGGCGGTGTAAGCTGAAGTCCACCATCAGGAGAGGCGGTGTAAGCTGAAGTCCACCATCAGGAGGCGGTGTAAGCTGAAGTCCACCATCAGGAGAGGCGGTGTAAGCTGAAGTCCACCATCAGGAGAGGCGGTGTAAGCTGAAGTCCACCATCAGGAGAGGCGGTGTAAGCTGAAGTCCACCATCAGGAGAGGCGGTGTAAGCTGAAGTCCACCATCAGAGAGGCGGTGTAAGCTGAAGTCCACCATCAGGAGAGGCGGTGTAAGCTGAGGTCCACCATCAGGAGAGCGGTGTAAGCTGAGGTCCACCATCAGGAGAGGCGGTGTAAGCTGAGGTCCACCATCAGGAGAGGCGGTGTAAGCTGAAGTCCACCATCAGGAGAGGCGGTGTAAGCTGAGGTCCACCATCAGGAGAGGCGGTGTAAGCTGAAGTCCACCATCAGGAGAGGCGGTGTAAGCTGAAGTCCACCATCAGGAGGCGGTGTAAGCTGAAGTCCACCATCAGGAGAGGCGGTGTAAGCTGAAGTCCACCATCAGGAGAGGCGGTGTAAGCTGAAGTCCACCATCAGGAGGCGGTGTAAGCTGAAGTCCACCATCAGGAGAGGCGGTGTAAGCTGAAGTCCACCATCAGGAGAGGCGGTGTAAGCTGAAGTCCACCATCAGGAGAGGCGGTGTAAGCTGAAGTCCACCATCAGGAGAGGCGGTGTAAGCTGAAGTCCACCATCAGGAGAGGCGGTGTAAGCTGAAGTCCACCATCAGGAGGCGGTGTAAGCTGAAGTCCACCATCAGGAGAGGCGGTGTAAGCTGAAGTCCACCATCAGGAGAGGCGGTGTAAGCTGAAGTCCACCATCAGGAGAGGCGGTGTAAGCTGAAGTCCACCATCAGGAGAGGCGGTGTAAGCTGAAGTCCACCATCAGGAGAGGCGGTGTAAGCTGAAGTCCACCATCAGGAGAGGCGGTGTAATCTGAAGTCCACCATCAGGAGAGGTAGTTTAATCCACCCATACTTTACCACCTTCACCAATGTAAACACACCATTGCACATTTGCTTCCAGATCATTGAACGTGCCGCACAACCACGCCGAGGGGTCGGTGACAGGAACAGATTATTGATGAAGCAGGAGGCCTACTGGATGCACCGACCCCAGAACCAATGGGCCTTCCTCACGACTATGAACCTTCGGTGACAATTATAACATGTTTCTGATTAATATCGAAACGATCTGGACTTTATGTGAGAAGAATGTGACATGGACATTGTGAGATCACTTCTGACTTCACGGCCCACACACTCTCTTCTCACTCATGTTTTACTTTTGTTGATTGGTTGTGATGGCAACATGACGTCCCACTTGTTGGCGGGTTATTTCAATGTACTTGGCGCTGGGGTGTTTGTTACTGACTGAGCAAGCCACAGATTGTGCCGAAACGCGTCAAATTTCACCAATATGTGGCAATAAATGATTTATGCAAGAAGACTGCAGGTGAGTGGGGGTCCTTCATTACTACTGTTCTCACGGGACGCCTTCCCCCAGGACACGTGCACCACACCGCCATTACCAGCGTGCCGACTCATACACACTGAAACTATCACTGAAATAATGACTTGAAATAACAATGGGGGGCATTCCCTTGTAAAATACCTTAGGGTTCCCAGATAAGGACTCAAGGTGAGATACCTTACCGAGTAATGTTGTGCAGGTCGAGGCAGAACACTAGTAAATGACGCGGTCTCTCCTGGGGAGAGGATCGGTCAGGCTGCTGCGCTCGTTCGTCGAGATCCTCCAGGCAGATCCAGAATCCACATAGGAACATGTTTGCTCAACAAGGAGCAGAAAAAGAAAACAGAAGCGCGCCGCTCCGCTAGCTAGAAGATTATTTATTAAAAACATACATAAAACACTATAAATAAAAGCTACGCGTTTCAGCGGCGGCCGCTGCCTTCATCAGGCTGTAGGGACAGAAGAAAATACAGAGATGTAAATAGGACTGACCACAACCAGCGGTAATCAGGCCAATCAGAATACAAAGACACCCAGATGACGTGGAGCCGACTCAAATAGAACAAGCAGGATCCGAAATAATCTAAACATAATCGGCCCATAACTTAATATAATTCATGTGGATCCAGATCTCCACAAATATATCCGGGCATGAGACGCACCTGGGAGTAGTGCAGAACACTGCCAATCTATAAACCATTGTAATGTACACCCATATAATGGATGTTCACCTAAAGTGCAACCTAAAGTGCAACGTGCATAAAGTCACATACAAGGATATACCACCCCAAGGGAAATTCAGTGACAGGAAGGTGAATCTGATAGATCACCAAGTGGATTCATAAAACATGTATAAACCCCCCCCCCCCCCAAAAAAAAACATAACAATAAAAAATTATATAAAAAATATACTAATAATAATGTTATCAGTCTTCAGACGACTTCCTGATCAGCGCAATCGTCCCAGTCAGACCATTAGGAAACGAGTGATTTAGCTGGAACATCCGGAAGGATTCTCTGTTCACCGGTCTCTGGATGGAGTGGATTCGGGGATATGTTCCAGAACGGTTAGACACAGGCGCTCTGGATCCTTAGAGTGCGGCTGGGAGAAGTGGCGGGACGCGCTGTGTGTGAACAGGCCCCTTTCTGATATTATAGCGTTGATTATTCAGCCTGGTTCTCATAGGCGGAGTAGTGCGGCCAACGTACTGGATATTACACGGACATGACAGCGAATCGATGACAGGACCGCTACCGCAATTTACATGGCTGCGAATTTTAAATACTTCCCAGTAGAAACTGAGGAGAGTGTGTCCACGAGGAGAATGTGTCCACGAGGAGAAAGTGCCCAGGAGGAGAACATGCCCACGAGGAGAATGTGTCCATGAAGAGAATGTGTCCACGAGGAGAATGTGTCCACGAGGAGAATGTGTCCACGAGGAGAATGTGTCCACGAAGAGATTGTGTCCACGAGGAGAGTGTGTCCACGAGGATAAAGTGCCCAGGAGGAGAACATGCCCACGAGGAGAATGTGTCCATGAAGAGAACATGTCCACGAAGAGAACATGTCCACGAGGAGAATGTGTCCACGTAAATATTGTGTCCACGAGGACAAAGTGCCCAGGAGGAGAACATGCCCACGAGGAGAATGTGTCCATGAAGAGAACGTGTGCACGAAGAGAACATGTCCACGAAGAGATTGTGTCCACGAAGAGATTGTGTCCACGAGGAGAATGTGTCCATGAAAAGATTGTGTCCACGAGGAGAATTAGTCCTTGAGGAGAACATGTCCACGAGTAGAATGTGTCCACGAGGAGAATGTGTCCATGAGGAGAAAGTGTCCACAAAGAGATCGTGTTCACGAAGAGATCGTGTTCACGAAGAGATCGTGTCCACGAAGAGTACGTGTCCACGAGGAGAACGTGTCCACGAGGAGAACGTGTCTACGAGGAGAAAGTGCCCAGGAGGAGAACATGCCCACGAGGAGAATGTGTCCATGAAGAGAACGTGTCCACGAAGAGAACATGTCCACAAGGAGAATGTGTCCACGAAAAGATCGTGTCCATGAGGAGAATTAGTACACAAGCAGAATATGTCCACAAGGAGAACATGTCCACAAGGAGAACATGTCCACGAGAAGAATGTGTCCACGAGTAGAATGTTTCTACGAGGAGAAAGTGCCCAGTAGGAGAACATGCCCACGAGGATAAAGTAGCCATGAGAAGAATGTGTCCATGAAGAGAACGTGTCCACGAGGAGAAAGTGCCCAGGAAGAGAACATGCCCACGAGGAGAAAGTAGCCACGAGGAGAATGTGTCCATGAAGAGAACGTGTCCACGAAGAGAACATGTCCACGAGGAGAATGTGTCCATGAAGAGATCGTGTCCACGAGGAGAATGTATCCACGAAAAGATTGTGTCCACGAGGAGAACATATCCACGAGGAGAATGTGTCCATGAGGGGAAAGTATCCACAAAGAGATCGTGTTCACGAAGAGATCGTGTCCACGAAGAGTACATGTCCACGAGGAGAACGTGTCCACGAGGAGAACGTGTCTACGAGGAGAAAGTGCCCAGGAGGAGAACATGCCCATAAGGAGAATGTGTCCATGAAGAGAACGTGTCCACGAAGAGAACATGTCCACAAGGAGAATGTGTCCACGAAAGGATCGTGTCCACGAGGAGAATTAGTACACGAGCAGAACATGTCCACAAGGAGAATGTGTCCACGAGTAGAATGTTTCTACGAGGAGAAAGTGCCCAGGAGGAGAACATGCCCACGAGGAGAAAGTAGCCATGAGGAGAATGTGTCCATGAAGAGAACGTGTCCACGAGGAGAAAGTGCCCAGGAAGAGAACATGCCCATGAGGAGAAAGTAGCCACGAGGAGAATGTGTCCATGAAGAGATCGTGTCCACGAGGAGAATGTGTCCACGAAAAGATCGTGTCCACGAAAAGATCGTGTCCACGAGGAGAACATATCCACGAGGAGAATGTGTCCACGAGGAGAATTTGTCCACGAGGAGAATTTGTCCACGCCAGTTGAGACACTATTACAACAGACGCACAATGAACTGCGGCACTTATGCAGTGTCCTGAAACACGCTGCCTAACACTGTGCTTGTATATGAGTTCCATTAAAGTTGCATAGGGAGGGGGAGGTTCTAACAAGTCTCCCAGGGCTGACTCCGCCCCTCACACCGTGCAGAGGAGAAGGAGAAGTAAGTCTCTGTGTGATGTCTGAGGACAAGGCTGCACCTCAGCAGCCATCGTGGAGAGTTACAAAAACTCCATAGTTAGTTCCCTGCACGAGCCCAAAGAAGGGAAAGATTACAGAAGAACCGGACAACTCACAGGTAGGAAGGTCACCGTCGTTTATCAGGCTCTGGACTCCTTTGCTTTAGGTGGAGAGACTCTAAGCTACAAGCTGCCCACCATAACCAGAGACAGAAAGGCCACCTGTCTAGGGTGACCACGTGTCCCGGATCGCCCGGGACAGTCCCGCAATTGGAGAGTCTGTCCTGGGTCCCGGTCACCCTCATTGTCCCGGAATGACCTGAGCCGCCGTCGACCGCTGCTCATCTCCAGTCATCTGTATCGCCGTCCTCCGGATACAGACGGCTGTGCACTTGTGCAGCAGGGCAGTGGAGGGAGAGGTGTGTCCCTTCCCCTTCCTCTGATAGGCTGCACTAGGCCGGCGCAGGCGGTGCGATGACGTAATCGCGGCGCCTGACTCGAGCCCTGAGCCGTACAGCGTGGGACACAGCCTGCAGCACTCACATCGCAATTCGCTGCCAAGGAGGTAAGTATAAGTGTTTTTTTTTTTTGTTGTTGTCAATACTGTACTGGTGGCTACTGGGCCTGGCACATGATGATGGGGGGGCTCTATGCCTACTTGGACATGATAGTGGGGGGCCCTATGGCTACTGGCAGTCTGGCACTTATAGGGGGGCCTATGGCTACTGGCACATGTTGATGGGGGGGCCTAATATGGCTACTTGGACATGATAGTGGGGGCTCTATGCCTACTGGCACATTATAGGGGGGACCTATGGCTACTGGCAGTCTGGCACTTATAGGGGGGGCCTATGGCTACTGGCACATGTTGATGGGGGGGCTCAGGATACTGGCACATGATGGGGGGGGTCTATGGCTACTGACACATGATGGGGGCTCAGGCTACTGGCACATAATAGGGAGCTCTGGCTACTGGCACATAATAGGGGGCTCTGGCTACTGGCACATGTTGATGGGGGGCCTAATATGGCTACTTGGACATGATAGTGGGGGGCTCTATGCCTACTGGCACATTATAGGGGGGCCTATGGCTACTGGCACATGTTGATGGGGGGGGGGGCTCAGGATACTGGCACATGATGGGGGGGGGTCTATGGCTACTGACACATGATGGGGGGGCTCAGGCTACTGGCACATAATAGGGGGGGCTCTGGCTACTGGCACATGATAGGGGGGGCTCTGGCTACTGGCACATGATAGGGGGCTCTGGCTACTGGCACATGATAGGAGGGCTCTGGCTACTGGCACATTATTAGCGGACATCTATGGGGGCACTTATTACTGGCACATTGGGGGCACTTCTTACTGGCACATTATTGGTGGGCACAATAGGGGCATCTACTGAGGCCACAAAGGACGGTTATTTTATATGGGGGCTCCGTGTAGGGGCATTTTATACTGGGACACATTATGGTGGGTACTATGGGGAAGGTGGGAGAGGAGTACTATGGGGTCATCTACGGGGGCACTGAGAAGGGATATTTTATACTTACAAATTATGGGGGACACTAAGGGCATCTACTGGGGCACTATATATGGGGAATTTTATACTGGTACATTATGGGGGGCACTATGGGGGCATTTACTGGGGGCACTATATAGGGGTATTTTATACTGGCACATTATGGGGGCACTATGGCACTAAGAAATACTGAAAAATGTACCGGCAGATATGTTTTTGCCAGTCTCAAGTATAAGTTTGACGAAATGCAGTAAGTGTCCCTGAATGGCAGTTAGGAAATGTGGTCACCTACACCTGTCAGGAGATAGTATTCCTAGAAGAGGATAAAGAAGGATATGACTACAGTACGGCAGACATAGTCCACCCCTCCAGCCAGGAGAAACAAGGGAGAACGAGTGATTGTTATACAGTGAAACTGCCCCTTATGCAACTTCTGGGAACTGATCTGAATCACCGTAAAAGCTGCTTTAATGTAAATGACTTTTGTGCACATTGATGACCTTTGGATCGGCTTCAGTAAAGTACTGGGAATTTGTTAAGAAACTTGGTCTCCTTATTCTACATCATCTCCGAATTGCACCTCACGGTGCTGGCGTCACGAACACAGGAGTCCAGCCACCAAAGCACCCTAAGCGTCATCCACTACCATCAAAGGGACCTCAACTTCCATCTGGCTGGTGTTCCCTGCAATAGAGAGTGCCCCGGAGGATTTGGTGCTGTCTTCCTCATCACTGCACGCCGACCCAAGGAGCTGCAAAACCGTGATACGACTACTACCCCCATCAGCACCCTGTGCACTCACATACTGCCCCTGCGGTCCAGTCCACTGCACTTATACCATCCGATAGGTCGCACTGCAGGTGGAGAGGATGAGTTACATGTGGATCTCAAGGCAGCAGGAGCCAGGAGGCCCATTAGGTTCTGAAATCTCCTGAATGTGATCCCAGGTGTAGGACCAGTATTTATGGAGTATCCCCCGAATCGCTTTATGCAATCTATTGAAAGTAGTCTGGAAACTACACTGAGATTCTGGTGATGGATTTGGACTCTTGGACATAAGGCGTTCTGTCTGAGACCAGGCGCTGGCTCTGTCCAGTGCAGAATGGACTTTCATCCGGAAAGCGCTTCTTAAGGAGCGCCGACTGCAGGTGGAAATCAGAGTCACGAAAACAATTCTAGTGGATCCCCCAAAACAGTTCATATGGGGGGCTCTGTATCCGGGGGGTGAAGTGTCCTCTGCACCGGATGTAGCTATGGACGTCTAGACTCTTATAATATGTCAGTAATATCATTGGGGGGTCCCCAGAACTGTCCATATGGGGGGCTCTGTATCCGGGGGTGAAGTGTTCTCTGCACCGGATGTAGCTATGGACGTCTAGACTCTTATAATATGTCAGTAATATCATTGGGGGGTCCCCAGAACTGTCCATATGGGGGGCCCTGTATCCGGGGGTGAAGTGTCCTCTGCACCGGATGTAGCTATGGACGTCTAGACTCTTATAATATGTCAGTAATATCATTGGGGGGTCCCCAGAACTGTCCATATGGGGGGCCCTGTATCCGGGGGTGAAGTGTCCTCTGCACCGGATGTAGCTATGGACGTCTAGACTCTTATAATATGTCAGTAATATCATTGGGGGTCCCCAGAACTGTCCATATGGGGGCCCTGTATCCGGGGGTGAAGTGTCCTCTGCACCGGATGTAGCTATGGACGTCTAGACTCTTATAATATGTCAGTAATATCATTGGGGGTCCCCAGAACTGTCCATATGGGGGCCCTGTATCCGGGGGTGAAGTGTCCTCTGCACCGGATGTAGCTATGGACGTCTAGACTCTTATAATATGTCAGTAATATCATTGGGGGTCCCCAGAACTGTCCATATGGGGGCCCTGTATCCGGGGGTGAAGTGTCCTCTGCACCGGATGTAGCTATGGACGTCTAGACTCTTATAATATGTCAGTAATATCATTGGGGGTCCCCAGAACTGTCCATATGGGGGCCCTGTATCCGGGGGTGAAGTGTCCTCTGCACCGGATGTAGCTATGGACGTCTAGACTCTTATAATATGTCAGTAATATCATTGGGGGTCCCCAGAACTGTCCATATGGGGGCCCTGTATCCGGGGGTGAAGTGTCCTCTGCACCGGATGTAGCTATGGACGCCTAGACTCTTATAATATGTCAGTAATATCATTGGGGGTCCCCAGAACTGTCCATATGGGGGCCCTGTATCCGGGGGTGAAGTGTCCTCTGCACCGGATGTAGCTATGGACGCCTAGACTCTTATAATATGTCAGTAATATCATTGGGGTCCCCAGAACTGTCCATATGGGGGCCCTGTATCCGGGGGTGAAGTGTCCTCTGCACGGATGTAGCTATGGACGCCTAGACTCTTATAATATGTCAGTACATCATTGGGGGTCCCCAGAACTGTCCATATGGGGGGCCCTGTATCCGGGGTGAAGTGTCCTCTGCACCGGATGTAGCTATGGACGTCTAGACTCTTATAATATGTCAGTAATATCATTGGGGTCCCCAGAACTGTCCATATGGGGGCCCTGTATCCGGGGTGAAGTGTCCTCTGCACCGGATGTAGCTATGGACGTCTAGACTCTTATAATATGTCAGTAATATCATTGGGGGTCCCCAGAACTGTCCATATGGGGGCTCTGTATCCGGGGTGAAGTGTCCTCTGCACCGGATGTAGCTATGGACGCCTAGACTCTTATAATATGTCAGTAATATCATTGGGGGTCCCCAGAACTGTCCATATGGGGGGCCCTGTATCCGGGGTGAAGTGTCCTCTGCACCGGATGTAGCTATGGACGTCTAGACTCTTATAATATGTCAGTAATATCATTGGGGGTCCCCAGAACTGTCCATATGGGGGCCCTGTATCCGGGGTGAAGTGTCCTCTGCACCGATGTAGCTATGGACGTCTAGACTCTTATAATATGTCAGTAATATCATTGGGGGTCCCCAGAACTGTCCATATGGGGGCCCTGTATCCGGGGGTGAAGTGTCCTCTGCACCGGATGTAGCTATGGACGTCTAGACTCTTATAATATGTCAGTAATATCATTGGGGGTCCCCAGAACTGTCCATATGGGGGCCCTGTATCCGGGGGTGAAGTGTCCTCTGCACCGGATGTAGCTATGGACGCCTAGACTCTTATAATATGTCAGTAATATCATTGGGGGTCCCCAGAACTGTCCATATGGGGGCCCTGTATCCGGGGTGAAGTGTCCTCTGCACCGGATGTAGCTATGGACGTCTAGACTCTTATAATATGTCAGTAATATCATTGGGGGTCCCCAGAACTGTCCATATGGGGGCCCTGTATCCGGGGGTGAAGTGTCCTCTGCACCGGATGTAGCTATGGGCGTCTAGACTCTTATAATATGTCAGTAATATCATTGGGGGTCCCCAGAACTGTCCATATGGGGGCCCTGTATCCGGGGGTGAAGTGTCCTCTGCACCGGATGTAGCTATGGACGTCTAGACTCTTATAATATGTCAGTAATAATATCATTGGAGGGTCCCCAGAACTGTCCATATGGGGGCCCTGTATCCGGGGGGTGAAGTGTCCTCCGCACCGGATGTAGCTATGGGCGTCTAGACTCTTATAATATGTCAGTAATATCATTGGGGGGTCCCCAGAACTGTCCATATGGGGGGCTCTGTATCCGGGGGTGAAGTGTCCTCTGCACCGGATGTAGCTATGGACGTCTAGACTCTTATAATATGTCAGTAATATCATTGGGGGGTCCCCAGAACTGTCCATATGGGGGGCCCTGTATCCGGGGGTGAAGTGTCCTCCGCACCGGATGTAGCTATGGACGTCTAGACTCTTATAATATGTCAGTAATATCATTGGGGGTCCCCAGAACTGTCCATATGGGGGCTCTGTATCCGGGGTGAAGTGTCCTCTGCACCGGATGTAGCTATGGACGTCTAGACTCTTATAATATGTCAGTAATATCATTGGGGGTCCCCAGAACTGTCCATATGGGGGCCCTGTATCCGGGGTGAAGTGTCCTCTGCACCGGATGTAGCTATGGACGCCTAGACTCTTATAATATGTCAGTAATATCATTGGGGGTCCCCAGAACTGTCCATATGGGGGCCCTGTATCCGGGGTGAAGTGTCCTCTGCACCGGATGTAGCTATGGACGTCTAGACTCTTATAATATGTCAGTAATATCATTGGGGGTCCCCAGAACTGTCCATATGGGGGCCCTGTATCCGGGGTGAAGTGTCCTCTGCACCGATGTAGCTATGGACGTCTAGACTCTTATAATATGTCAGTAATATCATTGGGGGTCCCCAGAACTGTCCATATGGGGGCCCTGTATCCGGGGTGAAGTGTCCTCTGCACCGGATGTAGCTATGGACGCCTAGACTCTTATAATATGTCAGTAATATCATTGGGGGTCCCCAGAACTGTCCATATGGGGGCTCTGTATCCGGGGGTGAAGTGTCCTCTGCACCGGATGTAGCTATGGACGTCTAGACTCTTATAATATGTCAGTAATATCATTGGGGGTCCCCAGAACTGTCCATATGGGGGCCCTGTATCCGGGGTGAAGTGTCCTCTGCACCGATGTAGCTATGGACGTCTAGACTCTTATAATATGTCAGTAATATCATTGGGGGTCCCCAGAACTGTCCATATGGGGGCCCTGTATCCGGGGTGAAGTGTCCTCTGCACCGATGTAGCTATGGACGCTCTAGACTCTTATAATATGTCAGTATATATCATTGGGGGTCCCCAGAACTGTCCATATGGGGGCCCTGTATCCGGGGTGATGTCCTCTGCACCGGATGTAGCTATGGGCGTCTAGACTCTTATAATATGTCAGTAATAATATCATTGGGGGGTCCCCAGAACTGTCCATATGGGGGGCCCTGTATCCGGGGGTGAAGTGTCCTCTGCACCGGATGTAGCTATGGACGCCTAGACTCTTATAATATGTCAGTAATATCATTGGGGGTCCCCAGAACTGTCCATAGGGGCCCTGTATCCGGTGAAGTGTCCTCTGTACCGGATGTAGCTATGGACGCCTAGACTCTTATAATATGTCAGTAATATCATTGGGGGGTCCCCAGAACTGTCCATATGGGGGGCCCTGTATCCGGGGGTGAAGTGTCCTCTGCACCGGATGTAGCTATGGACGTCTAGACTCTTATAATATGTCAGTAATATCATTGGGGGTCCCCAGAACTGTCCATATGGGGGCCCTGTATCCGGGGTGAAGTGTCCTCTGCACCGGATGTAGCTATGGACGCCTAGACTCTTATAATATGTCAGTAATATCATTGGGGGTCCCCAGAACTGTCCATATGGGGGCCCTGTATCCGGGGTGAAGTGTCCTCTGCACCGATGTAGCTATGGACGCCTAGACTCTTATAATATGTCAGTAATATCATTGGGGGTCCCCAGAACTGTCCATATGGGGGCCCTGTATCCGGGGTGAAGTGTCCTCTGCACCGGATGTAGCTATGGACGCCTAGACTCTTATAATATGTCAGTAATATCATTGGGGGTCCCCAGAACTGTCCATATGGGGGCCCTGTATCCGGGGTGAAGTGTCCTCTGCACCGGATGTAGCTATGGACGCCTAGACTCTTATAATATGTCAGTAATATCATTGGGGGTCCCCAGAACTGTCCATATGGGGGCCCTGTATCCGGGGTGAAGTGTCCTCTGCACCGGATGTAGCTATGGACGCCTAGACTCTTATAATATGTCAGTAATATCATTGGGGGTCCCCAGAACTGTCCATATGGGGGCCCTGTATCCGGGGTGAAGTGTCCTCTGCACCGGATGTAGCTATGGACGCCTAGACTCTTATAATATGTCAGTAATATCATTGGGGGTCCCCAGAACTGTCCATATGGGGGCCCTGTATCCGGGGTGAAGTGTCCTCTGCACCGGATGTAGCTATGGACGTCTAGACTCTTATAATATGTCAGTAATATCATTGGGGGTCCCCAGAACTGTCCATATGGGGGCCCTGTATCCGGGGTGAAGTGTCCTCTGCACCGGATGTAGCTATGGACGTCTAGACTCTTATAATATGTCAGTAATATCATTGGGGGTCCCCAGAACTGTCCATATGGGGGCCCTGTATCCGGGGTGAAGTGTCCTCTGCACCGGATGTAGCTATGGACGCCTAGACTCTTATAATATGTCAGTAATATCATTGGGGGTCCCCAGAACTGTCCATATGGGGGCCCTGTATCCGGGGTGAAGTGTCCTCTGCACCGATGTAGCTATGGACGCCTAGACTCTTATAATATGTCAGTAATATCATTGGGGGTCCCCAGAACTGTCCATATGGGGGCCCTGTATCCGGGGTGAAGTGTCCTCTGCACCGGATGTAGCTATGGACGTCTAGACTCTTATAATATGTCAGTAATAATATCATTGGGGGTCCCCAGAACTGTCCATATGGGGGCCCTGTATCCGGGGTGAAGTGTCCTCTGCACCGGATGTAGCTATGGACGCCTAGACTCTTATAATATGTCAGTATAATATCATTGGGGGTCCCCAGAACTGTCCATATGGGGGCCCTGTATCCGGGGTGAAGTGTCCTCTGCACCGGATGTAGCTATGGACGCCTAGACTCTTATAATATGTCAGTAATATCATTGGGGGTCCCCAGAACTGTCCATATGGGGGCCCTGTATCCGGGGTGAAGTGTCCTCTGCACCGATGTAGCTATGGACGCCTAGACTCTTATAATATGTCAGTAATATCATTGGGGGTCCCCAGAACTGTCCATATGGGGGCCCTGTATCCGGGGTGAAGTGTCCTCTGCACCGGATGTAGCTATGGACGCCTAGACTCTTATAATATGTCAGTAATATCATTGGGGGTCCCCAGAACTGTCCATATGGGGGCCCTGTATCCGGGGTGAAGTGTCCTCTGCACCGGATGTAGCTATGGACGCCTAGACTCTTATAATATGTCAGTAATATCATTGGGGGTCCCCAGAACTGTCCATATGGGGGCCCTGTATCCGGGGTGAAGTGTCCTCTGCACCGGATGTAGCTATGGACGCCTAGACTCTTATAATATGTCAGTAATATCATTGGGGGTCCCCAGAACTGTCCATATGGGGGCCCTGTATCCGGGGTGAAGTGTCCTCTGCACCGGATGTAGCTATGGACGTCTAGACTCTTATAATATGTCAGTAATATCATTGGGGGTCCCCAGAACTGTCCATATGGGGGCCCTGTATCCGGGGTGAAGTGTCCTCTGCACCGGATGTAGCTATGGACGCCTAGACTCTTATAATATGTCAGTAATATCATTGGGGGTCCCCAGAACTGTCCATATGGGGGCCCTGTATCCGGGGTGAAGTGTCCTCTGCACCGGATGTAGCTATGGACGTCTAGACTCTTATAATATGTCAGTAATATCATTGGGGGTCCCCAGAACTGTCCATATGGGGGCCCTGTATCCGGGGTGAAGTGTCCTCTGCACCGGATGTAGCTATGGACGTCTAGACTCTTATAATATGTCAGTAATATCATTGGGGGTCCCCAGAACTGTCCATATGGGGGCCCTGTATCCGGGGGTGAAGTGTCCTCTGCACCGGATGTAGCTATGGACGTCTAGACTCTTATAATATGTCAGTAATATCATTGGGGGTCCCCAGAACTGTCCATATGGGGGCCCTGTATCCGGGGTGAAGTGTCCTCTGCACCGGATGTAGCTATGGACGTCTAGACTCTTATAATATGTCAGTAATATCATTGGGGGTCCCCAGAACTGTCCATATGGGGGCCCTGTATCCGGGGTGAAGTGTCCTCTGCACCGGATGTAGCTATGGACGTCTAGACTCTTATAATATGTCAGTAATATCATTGGGGGTCCCCAGAACTGTCCATATGGGGGCCCTGTATCCGGGGTGAAGTGTCCTCTGCACCGGATGTAGCTATGGACGTCTAGACTCTTATAATATGTCAGTAATATCATTGGGGGTCCCCAGAACTGTCCATATGGGGGCCCTGTATCCGGGGGTGAAGTGTCCTCTGCACCGGATGTAGCTATGGACGTCTAGACTCTTATAATATGTCAGTAATATCATTGGGGGTCCCCAGAACTGTCCATATGGGGGCCCTGTATCCGGGGGTGAAGTGTCCTCTGCACCGGATGTAGCTATGGACGTCTAGACTCTTATAATATGTCAGTAATATCATTGGGGGTCCCCAGAACTGTCCATATGGGGGCCCTGTATCCGGGGTGAAGTGTCCTCTGCACCGGATGTAGCTATGGACGTCTAGACTCTTATAATATGTCAGTAATATCATTGGGGGTCCCCAGAACTGTCCATATGGGGGCCCTGTATCCGGGGTGAAGTGTCCTCTGCACCGGATGTAGCTATGGACGTCTAGACTCTTATAATATGTCAGTAATATCATTGGGGGTCCCCAGAACTGTCCATATGGGGGCCCTGTATCCGGGGTGAAGTGTCCTCTGCACCGGATGTAGCTATGGACGTCTAGACTCTTATAATATGTCAGTAATATCATTGGGGGTCCCCAGAACTGTCCATATGGGGGCCCTGTATCCGGGGGTGAAGTGTCCTCTGCACCGGATGTAGCTATGGACGTCTAGACTCTTATAATATGTCAGTAATATCATTGGGGGTCCCCAGAACTGTCCATATGGGGGCCCTGTATCCGGGGTGAAGTGTCCTCTGCACCGGATGTAGCTATGGGCGTCTAGACTCTTATAATATGTCAGTAATATCATTGGGGGTCCCCAGAACTGTCCATATGGGGGCCCTGTATCCGGGGTGAAGTGTCCTCTGCACCGGATGTAGCTATGGACGTCTAGACTCTTATAATATGTCAGTTAATATCATTGGGGGTCCCCAGAACTGTCCATATGGGGGCCCTGTATCCGAGGGTGAAGTGTCCTCTGCACCGGATGTAGCTATGGACGTCTAGACTCTTATAATATGTCAGTAATATCATTGGGGGTCCCCAGAACTGTCCATATGGGGGCCCTGTATCCGGGGGTGAAGTGTCCTCTGCACCGGATGTAGCTATGGACGTCTAGACTCTTATAATATGTCAGTAATATCATTGGGGGTCCCCAGAACTGTCCATATGGGGGCCCTGTATCCGAGGGTGAAGTGTCCTCTGCACCGGATGTAGCTATGGACGTCTAGACTCTTATAATATGTCAGTAATATCATTGGGGGTCCCCAGAACTGTCCATATGGGGGCCCTGTATCCGGGGGTGAAGTGTCCTCTGCACCGGATGTAGCTATGGACGTCTAGACTCTTATAATATGTCAGTAATATCATTGGGGGTCCCCAGAACTGTCCATATGGGGGCCCTGTATCCGAGGGTGAAGTGTCCTCTGCACCGGATGTAGCTATGGACGTCTAGACTCTTATAATATGTCAGTAATATCATTGGGGGTCCCCAGAACTGTCCATATGGGGGCCCTGTATCCGGGGGTGAAGTGTCCTCTGCACCGGATGTAGCTATGGACGTCTAGACTCTTATAATATGTCAGTAATATCATTGGGGGTCCCCAGAACTGTCCATATGGGGGCCCTGTATCCGGGGGTGAAGTGTCCTCTGCACCGGATGTAGCTATGGACGTCTAGACTCTTATAATATGTCAGTAATAATATCATTGGGGGGTCCCCAGAACTGTCCATATGGGGGCCCTGTATCCGAGGTGAAGTGTCCTCTGCACCGGATGTAGCTATGGACGTCTAGACTCTTATAATATGTCAGTAATATCATTGGGGGTCCCCAGAACTGTCCATATGGGGGCCCTGTATCCGAGGTGAAGTGTCCTCTGCACCGGATGTAGCTATGGACGTCTAGACTCTTATAATATGTCAGTAATATCATTGGGGGTCCCCAGAACTGTCCATATGGGGGCCCTGTATCCGAGGGTGAAGTGTCCTCTGCACCGGATGTAGCTATGGACGTCTAGACTCTTATAATATGTCAGTAATATCATTGGGGGTCCCCAGAACTGTCCATATGGGGGCCCTGTATCCGAGGGTGAAGTGTCCTCTGCACCGGATGTAGCTATGGACGTCTAGACTCTTATAATATGTCAGTAATAATATCATTGGGGGTCCCCAGAACTGTCCATATGGGGGCCCTGTATCCGGGGGTGAAGTGTCCTCTGCACCGGATGTAGCTATGGACGTCTAGACTCTTATAATATGTCAGTAATATCATTGGGGGTCCCCAGAACTGTCCATATGGGGGCCCTGTATCCGAGGGGTGAAGTGTCCTCTGCACCGGATGTAGCTATGGACGTCTAGACTCTTATAATATGTCAGTAATATCATTGGGGGTCCCCAGAACTGTCCATATGGGGGCCCTGTATCCGGGAGTGAAGTGTCCTCTGCACCGGATGTAGCTATGGACGTCTAGACTCTTATAATATGTCAGTAATATCATTGGGGGTCCCCAGAACTGTCCATATGGGGGCCCTGTATCCGAGGGGTGAAGTGTCCTCTGCACCGGATGTAGCTATGGACGTCTAGACTCTTATAATATGTCAGTAATATCATTGGGGGGTCCCCAGAACTGTCCATATGGGGGGCCCTGTATCCGGGGGTGAAGTGTCCTCTGCACCGGATGTAGCTATGGACGTCTAGACTCTTATAATATGTCAGTAATATCATTGGGGGTCCCCAGAACTGTCCATATGGGGGCCCTGTATCCGAGGGTGAAGTGTCCTCTGCACCGGATGTAGCTATGGACGTCTAGACTCTTATAATATGTCAGTAATATCATTGGGGGTCCCCAGAACTGTCCATATGGGGGCCCTGTATCCGAGGGTGAAGTGTCCTCTGCACCGGATGTAGCTATGGACGTCTAGACTCTTATAATATGTCAGTAATATCATTGGGGGTCCCCAGAACTGTCCATATGGGGGCCCTGTATCCGGGGGTGAAGTGTCCTCTGCACCGGATGTAGCTATGGACGTCTAGACTCTTATAATATGTCAGATAATATCATTGGGGGTCCCCAGAACTGTCCATATGGGGGCCCTGTATCCGGGGGTGAAGTGTCCTCTGCACCGGATGTAGCTATGGACGTCTAGACTCTTATAATATGTCAGTAATATCATTGGGGGTCCCCAGAACTGTCCATATGGGGGCCCTGTATCCGGGGGTGAAGTGTCCTCTGCACCGGATGTAGCTATGGACGTCTAGACTCTTATAATATGTCAGTATATATCATTGGGGGTCCCCAGAACTGTCCATATGGGGGGCCCTGTATCCGAGGGTGAAGTGTCCTCTGCACCGGATGTAGCTATGGACGTCTAGACTCTTATAATATGTCAGTAATATCATTGGGGGTCCCCAGAACTGTCCATATGGGGGCCCTGTATCCGAGGGTGAAGTGTCCTCTGCACCGGATGTAGCTATGGACGTCTAGACTCTTATAATATGTCAGTAATATCATTGGGGGTCCCCAGAACTGTCCATATGGGGGCCCTGTATCCGAGGGTGAAGTGTCCTCTGCACCGGATGTAGCTATGGACGTCTAGACTCTTATAATATGTCAGTAATATCATTGGGGGTCCCCAGAACTGTCCATATGGGGGCCCTGTATCCGAGGGTGAAGTGTCCTCTGCACCGGATGTAGCTATGGACGTCTAGACTCTTATAATATGTCAGTAATATCATTGGGGGTCCCCAGAACTGTCCATATGGGGGCCCTGTATCCGAGGGTGAAGTGTCCTCTGCACCGGATGTAGCTATGGACGTCTAGACTCTTATAATATGTCAGTAATATCATTGGAGGGGTCCCCAGAACTGTCCATATGGGGGGCCCTGTATCCGGGGGTGAAGTGTCCTCTGCACCGGATGTAGCTATGGACGTCTAGACTCTTATAATATGTCAGTAATATCATTGGGGGGTCCCCAGAACTGTCCATATGGGGGCCCTGTATCCGGGGGGTGAAGTGTCCTCTGCACCGGATGTAGCTATGGACGTCTAGACTCTTATAATATGTCAGTAATATCATTGGGGGGTCCCCAGAACTGTCCATATGGGGGGCTCTGTATCCGGGGGTGAAGTGTCCTCTGCACCGGATGTAGCTATGGACGTCTAGACTCTTATAATATGTCAGTAATATCATTGGAGGGTCCCCAGAACTGTCCATATGGGGGCCCTGTATCCGGGGGTGAAGTGTCCTCTGCACCGGATGTAGCTATGGACGTCTAGACTCTTATAATATGTCAGTAATATCATTGGGGGGTCCCCAGAACTGTCCATATGGGGGCCCTGTATCTGGGGGTGAAGTGTCCTCTGCACCGGATGTAGCTATGGACGTCTAGACTCTTATAATATGTCAGTAATATCATTGGGGGTCCCCAGAACTGTCCATATGGGGGCCCTGTATCCGAGGGTGAAGTGTCCTCTGCACCGGATGTAGCTATGGGCGTCTAGACTCTTATAATATGTCAGTAATATCATTGGGGGTCCCCAGAACTGTCCATATGGGGGCCCTGTATCCGAGGGTGAAGTGTCCTCTGCACCGGATGTAGCTATGGACGTCTAGACTCTTATAATATGTCAGTAATATCATTGGGGGTCCCCAGAACTGTCCATATGGGGGCCCTGTATCCGAGGGTGAAGTGTCCTCTGCACCGGATGTAGCTATGGACGTCTAGACTCTTATAATATGTCAGTAATATCATTGGGGGTCCCCAGAACTGTCCATATGGGGGCCCTGTATCCGAGGTGAAGTGTCCTCTGCACCGGATGTAGCTATGGACGTCTAGACTCTTATAATATGTCAGTAATATCATTGGGGGTCCCCAGAACTGTCCATATGGGGGCCCTGTATCCGAGGGTGAAGTGTCCTCTGCACCGGATGTAGCTATGGACGTCTAGACTCTTATAATATGTCAGTAATATCATTGGGGGTCCCCAGAACTGTCCATATGGGGGCTCTGTATCCGGGGTGAAGTGTCCTCTGCACCGGATGTAGCTATGGACGTCTAGACTCTTATAATATGTCAGTAATATCATTGGGGGTCCCCAGAACTGTCCATATGGGGGCCCTGTATCCGGGGTGAAGTGTCCTCTGCACCGGATGTAGCTATGGAGCGTCTAGACTCTTATAATATGTCAGTAATATCATTGGGGGTCCCCAGAACTGTCCATATGGGGGCCCTGTATCCGAGGGTGAAGTGTCCTCTGCACCGGATGTAGCTATGGACGTCTAGACTCTTATAATATGTCAGTAATATCATTGGGGGTCCCCAGAACTGTCCATATGGGGGCCCTGTATCCGAGGGTGAAGTGTCCTCTGCACCGGATGTAGCTATGGACGTCTAGACTCTTATAATATGTCAGTAATATCATTGGGGGTCCCCAGAACTGTCCATATGGGGGCCCTGTATCCGAGGGTGAAGTGTCCTCTGCACCGGATGTAGCTATGGACGTCTAGACTCTTATAATATGTCAGTAATATCATTGAAGGGTCCCCAGAACTGTCCATATGGGGGGCCCTGTATCCGGGGGTGAAGTGTCCTCTGCACCGGATGTAGCTATGGGCGTCTAGACTCTTATAATATGTCAGTAATATCATTGGGGGGTCCCCAGAACTGTCCATATGGGGGCCCTGTATCCGGGGGGTGAAGTGTCCTCTGCACCGGATGTAGCTATGGACGTCTAGACTCTTATAATATGTCAGTAATATCATTGGGGGGTCCCCAGAACTGTCCATATGGGGGCCCTGTATCCGAGGGTGAAGTGTCCTCTGCACCGGATGTAGCTATGGACGTCTAGACTCTTATAATATGTCAGTAATATCATTGGGGGTCCCCAGAACTGTCCATATGGGGGCCCTGTATCCGAGGGTGAAGTGTCCTCTGCACCGGATGTAGCTATGGACGTCTAGACTCTTATAATATGTCAGTTAATATCATTGGGGGTCCCCAGAACTGTCCATATGGGGGCCCTGTATCCGAGGGTGAAGTGTCCTCTGCACCGGATGTAGCTATGGACGTCTAGACTCTTATAATATGTCAGTAATATCATTGGGGGTCCCCAGAACTGTCCATATGGGGGCCCTGTATCCGAGGGTGAAGTGTCCTCTGCACCGGATGTAGCTATGGGCGTCTAGACTCTTATAATATGTCAGTAATATCATTGGGGGTCCCCAGAACTGTCCATATGGGGGCCCTGTATCCGGGGTGAAGTGTCCTCTGCACCGGATGTAGCTATGGACGTCTAGACTCTTATAATATGTCAGTAATTATCATTGGGGGTCCCCAGAACTGTCCATATGGGGGCCCTGTATCCGAGGGTGAAGTGTCCTCTGCACCGGATGTAGCTATGGACGTCTAGACTCTTATAATATGTCAGTAATATCATTGGGGGTCCCCAGAACTGTCCATATGGGGGCCCTGTATCCGAGGGTGAAGTGTCCTCTGCACCGGATGTAGCTATGGACGTCTAGACTCTTATAATATGTCAGTAATATCATTGGGGGTCCCCAGAACTGTCCATATGGGGGCCCTGTATCCGGGGGTGAAGTGTCCTCTGCACCGGATGTAGCTATGGACGTCTAGACTCTTATAATATGTCAGTAATATCATTGGGGGTCCCCAGAACTGTCCATATGGGGGCCCTGTATCCGAGGGTGAAGTGTCCTCTGCACCGGATGTAGCTATGGACGTCTAGACTCTTATAATATGTCAGTAATATCATTGGGGGTCCCCAGAACTGTCCATATGGGGGCCCTGTATCCGAGGGTGAAGTGTCCTCTGCACCGGATGTAGCTATGGACGTCTAGACTCTTATAATATGTCAGTAATATCATTGGGGGTCCCCAGAACTGTCCATATGGGGGCCCTGTATCCGAGGGTGAAGTGTCCTCTGCACCGGATGTAGCTATGGACGTCTAGACTCTTATAATATGTCAGTAATATCATTGGGGGTCCCCAGAACTGTCCATATGGGGGCCCTGTATCCGGGGTGAAGTGTCCTCTGCACCGGATGTAGCTATGGACGTCTAGACTCTTATAATATGTCAGTAATATCATTGGGGGTCCCCAGAACTGTCCATATGGGGGCCCTGTATCCGAGGGTGAAGTGTCCTCTGCACCGGATGTAGCTATGGACGTCTAGACTCTTATAATATGTCAGTAATATCATTGGGGGTCCCCAGAACTGTCCATATGGGGGCCCTGTATCCGAGGGTGAAGTGTCCTCTGCACCGGATGTAGCTATGGACGTCTAGACTCTTATAATATGTCAGTAATATCATTGGGGGTCCCCAGAACTGTCCATATGGGGGCCCTGTATCCGGGGGTGAAGTGTCCTCTGCACCGGATGTAGCTATGGACGTCTAGACTCTTATAATATGTCAGTAATATCATTGGGGGTCCCCAGAACTGTCCATATGGGGGCCCTGTATCCGAGGGTGAAGTGTCCTCTGCACCGGATGTAGCTATGGACGTCTAGACTCTTATAATATGTCAGTAATATCATTGGGGGTCCCCAGAACTGTCCATATGGGGGCCCTGTATCCGAGGGTGAAGTGTCCTCTGCACCGGATGTAGCTATGGACGTCTAGACTCTTATAATATGTCAGTAATATCATTGGGGGTCCCCAGAACTGTCCATATGGGGGCCCTGTATCCGGGGGTGAAGTGTCCTCTGCACCGGATGTAGCTATGGACGTCTAGACTCTTATAATATGTCAGTAATATCATTGGGGGTCCCCAGAACTGTCCATATGGGGGCCCTGTATCCGAGGGTGAAGTGTCCTCTGCACCGGATGTAGCTATGGACGTCTAGACTCTTATAATATGTCAGTAATATCATTGGGGGTCCCCAGAACTGTCCATATGGGGGCCCTGTATCCGAGGGTGAAGTGTCCTCTGCACCGGATGTAGCTATGGACGTCTAGACTCTTATAATATGTCAGTAATATCATTGGGGGTCCCCAGAACTGTCCATATGGGGGCCCTGTATCCGAGGGTGAAGTGTCCTCTGCACCGGATGTAGCTATGGACGTCTAGACTCTTATAATATGTCAGTAATATCATTGGGGGTCCCCAGAACTGTCCATATGGGGGCCCTGTATCCGGGGTGAAGTGTCCTCTGCACCGGATGTAGCTATGGACGTCTAGACTCTTATAATATGTCAGTAATATCATTGGGGGTCCCCAGAACTGTCCATATGGGGGCCCTGTATCCGGGGGTGAAGTGTCCTCTGCACCGGATGTAGCTATGGACGTCTAGACTCTTATAATATGTCAGTAATATCATTGGGGGTCCCCAGAACTGTCCATATGGGGGCCCTGTATCCGGGGTGAAGTGTCCTCTGCACCGGATGTAGCTATGGACGTCTAGACTCTTATAATATGTCAGTAATATCATTGGGGGTCCCCAGAACTGTCCATATGGGGGCCCTGTATCCGAGGGTGAAGTGTCCTCTGCACCGGATGTAGCTATGGACGTCTAGACTCTTATAATATGTCAGTAATATCATTGGGGGTCCCCAGAACTGTCCATATGGGGGCCCTGTATCCGAGGGTGAAGTGTCCTCTGCACCGGATGTAGCTATGGACGTCTAGACTCTTATAATATGTCAGTAATATCATTGGGGGTCCCCAGAACTGTCCATATGGGGGCCCTGTATCCGGGGGTGAAGTGTCCTCTGCACCGGATGTAGCTATGGACGTCTAGACTCTTATAATATGTCAGTAATATCATTGGGGGTCCCCAGAACTGTCCATATGGGGGCCCTGTATCCGGGGGTGAAGTGTCCTCTGCACCGGATGTAGCTATGGACGTCTAGACTCTTATAATATGTCAGTAATATCATTGGGGGTCCCCAGAACTGTCCATATGGGGGCCCTGTATCCGGGGGTGAAGTGTCCTCTGCACCGGATGTAGCTATGGACGTCTAGACTCTTATAATATGTCAGTAATATCATTGGGGGTCCCCAGAACTGTCCATATGGGGGCCCTGTATCCGGGGGTGAAGTGTCCTCTGCACCGGATGTAGCTATGGACGTCTAGACTCTTATAATATGTCAGTAATATCATTGGGGGTCCCCAGAACTGTCCATATGGGGGCCCTGTATCCGGGGGTGAAGTGTCCTCTGCACCGGATGTAGCTATGGACGTCTAGACTCTTATAATATGTCAGTAATATCATTGGGGGTCCCCAGAACTGTCCATATGGGGGCCCTGTATCCGAGGGGTGAAGTGTCCTCTGCACCGGATGTAGCTATGGGCGTCTAGACTCTTATAATATGTCAGTAATATCATTGGGGGTCCCCAGAACTGTCCATATGGGGGCCCTGTATCCGAGGGTGAAGTGTCCTCTGCACCGGATGTAGCTATGGACGTCTAGACTCTTATAATATGTCAGTAATATCATTGGGGGTCCCCAGAACTGTCCATATGGGGGGCCCTGTATCCGAGGGTGAAGTGTCCTCTGCACCGGATGTAGCTATGGACGTCTAGACTCTTATAATATGTCAGTAATATTCATTGGGGGTCCCCAGAACTGTCCATATGGGGGCCCTGTATCCGGAGGTGAAGTGTCCTCTGCACCGGATGTAGCTATGGACGTCTAGACTCTTATAATATGTCAGTAAATATCATTGGGGGTCCCCAGAACTGTCCATATGGGGGCCCTGTATCCGAGGGTGAAGTGTCCTCTGCACCGGATGTAGCTATGGACGTCTAGACTCTTATAATATGTCAGTAATATCATTGGGGGTCCCCAGAACTGTCCATATGGGGGCCCTGTATCCGGGGGTGAAGTGTCCTCTGCACCGGATGTAGCTATGGACGTCTAGACTCTTATAATATGTCAGTAATATCATTGGGGGGTCCCCAGAACTGTCCATATGGGGGGCCCTGTATCCGGGGGGTGAAGTGTCCTCTGCACCGGATGTAGCTATGGACGTCTAGACTCTTATAATATGTCAGTAATAATATCATTGGGGGTCCCCAGAACTGTCCATATGGGGGCCCTGTATCCGGGGTGAAGTGTCCTCTGCACCGGATGTAGCTATGGACGTCTAGACTCTTATAATATGTCAGTAATATCATTGGGGGTCCCCAGAACTGTCCATATGGGGGGCCCTGTATCCGGGGGTGAAGTGTCCCCTGCACCGGATGTAGCTATGGACGTCTAGACTCTTATAATATGTCAGTAATATCATTGGAGGGTCCCCAGAACTGTCCATATGGGGGCCCTGTATCCGGGGGTGAAGTGTCCTCTGCACCGGATGTAGCTATGGGCGTCTAGACTCTTATAATATGTCAGTAATATCATTGGGGGTCCCCAGAACTGTCCATATGGGGGCCCTGTATCCGGGGTGAAGTGTCCTCTGCACCGGATGTAGCTATGGACGTCTAGACTCTTATAATATGTCAGTAATATCATTGGGGGTCCCCAGAACTGTCCATATGGGGGCCCTGTATCCGGGGGTGAAGTGTCCTCTGCACCGGATGTAGCTATGGACGTCTAGACTCTTATAATATGTCAGTAATATCATTGGGGGTCCCCAGAACTGTCCATATGGGGGCCCTGTATCCGGGGGTGAAGTGTCCTCTGCACCGGATGTAGCTATGGACGTCTAGACTCTTATAATATGTCAGTAATATCATTGGGGGTCCCCAGAACTGTCCATATGGGGGCCCTGTATCCGAGGGTGAAGTGTCCTCTGCACCGGATGTAGCTATGGACGTCTAGACTCTTATAATATGTCAGTAATATCATTGGGGGTCCCCAGAACTGTCCATATGGGGGCCCTGTATCCGGGGTGAAGTGTCCTCTGCACCGGATGTAGCTATGGACGTCTAGACTCTTATAATATGTCAGTAATATCATTGGGGGTCCCCAGAACTGTCCATATGGGGGCCCTGTATCCGGGGTGAAGTGTCCTCTGCACCGGATGTAGCTATGGACGTCTAGACTCTTATAATATGTCAGTAATATCATTGGGGGGTCCCCAGAACTGTCCATATGGGGGCCCTGTATCCGGGGGGTGAAGTGTCCTCTGCACCGGATGTAGCTATGGACGTCTAGACTCTTATAATATGTCAGTAATATCATTGGGGGGTCCCCAGAACTGTCCATATGGGGGCCCTGTATCCGGGGGGTGAAGTGTCCTCTGCACCGGATGTAGCTATGGACGTCTAGACTCTTATAATATGTCAGTAATAATATCATTGGGGGTCCCCAGAACTGTCCATATGGGGGGCTCTGTATCCGGGGGTGAAGTGTCCTCTGCACCGGATGTAGCTATGGACGTCTAGACTCTTATAATATGTCAGTAATATCATTGGGGGGTCCCCAGAACTGTCCATATGGGGGGCCCTGTATCCGGGGGTGAAGTGTCCTCTGCACCGGATGTAGCTATGGACGTCTAGACTCTTATAATATGTCAGTAATATCATTGGGGGGTCCCCAGAACTGTCCATATGGGGGGCTCTGTATCCGGGGGTGAAGTGTCCTCTGCACCGGATGTAGCTATGGACGTCTAGACTCTTATAATATGTCAGTAATATCATTGGGGGGTCCCCAGAACTGTCCATATGGGGGCCCTGTATCCGGGGTGAAGTGTCCTCTGCACCGGATGTAGCTATGGACGTCTAGACTCTTATAATATGTCAGTAATATCATTGGGGGTCCCCAGAACTGTCCATATGGGGGCCCTGTATCCGAGGGTGAAGTGTCCTCTGCACCGGATGTAGCTATGGACGTCTAGACTCTTATAATATGTCAGTAATATCATTGGGGGTCCCCAGAACTGTCCATATGGGGGCCCTGTATCCGAGGGTGAAGTGTCCTCTGCACCGGATGTAGCTATGGACGTCTAGACTCTTATAATATGTCAGTAATATCATTGGGGGTCCCCAGAACTGTCCATATGGGGGCCCTGTATCCGGGGTGAAGTGTCCTCTGCACCGGATGTAGCTATGGGCGTCTAGACTCTTATAATATGTCAGTAATATCATTGGGGGTCCCCAGAACTGTCCATATGGGGGCCCTGTATCCGGGGTGAAGTGTCCTCTGCACCGGATGTAGCTATGGACGTCTAGACTCTTATAATATGTCAGTAATATCATTGGGGGTCCCCAGAACTGTCCATATGGGGGCCCTGTATCCGGGGTGAAGTGTCCTCTGCACCGGATGTAGCTATGGACGTCTAGACTCTTATAATATGTCAGTAATATCATTGGGGGGTCCCCAGAACTGTCCATATGGGGGGCCCTGTATCCGGGGGTGAAGTGTCCTCTGCACCGGATGTAGCTATGGACGTCTAGACTCTTATAATATGTCAGTAATAATATCATTGGGGGTCCCCAGAACTGTCCATATGGGGGGCCCTGTATCCGGGGGTGAAGTGTCCTCTGCACCGGATGTAGCTATGGACGTCTAGACTCTTATAATATGTCAGTAATAATATCATTGGGGGGTCCCCAGAACTGTCCATATGGGGGGCCCTGTATCCGGGGGTGAAGTGTCCTCTGCACCGGATGTAGCTATGGACGTCTAGACTCTTATAATATGTCAGTAATATCATTGGGGGGTCCCCAGAACTGTCCATATGGGGGGCCCTGTATCCGGGGGGTGAAGTGTCCTCTGCACCGGATGTAGCTATGGACGTCTAGACTCTTATAATATGTCAGTAATATCATTGGGGGGTCCCCAGAACTGTCCATATGGGGGGCTCTGTATCCGGGGGGTGAAGTGTCCTCTGCACCGGATGTAGCTATGGACGTCTAGACTCTTATAATATGTCAGTAATAATATCATTGGGGGGTCCCCAGAACTGTCCATATGGGGGCCCTGTATCCGAGGGTGAAGTGTCCTCTGCACCGGATGTAGCTATGGGCGTCTAGACTCTTATAATATGTCAGTAATATCATTGGGGGTCCCCAGAACTGTCCATATGGGGGCCCTGTATCCGAGGGTGAAGTGTCCTCTGCACCGGATGTAGCTATGGGCGTCTAGACTCTTATAATATGTCAGTAATATCATTGGGGTCCCCAGAACTGTCCATATGGGGGCCCTGTATCCGAGGGTGAAGTGTCCTCTGCACCGGATGTAGCTATGGACGTCTAGACTCTTATAATATGTCAGTAATATATCATTGGGGTCCCCAGAACTGTCCATATGGGGGCCCTGTATCCGAGGGTGAAGTGTCCTCTGCACCGGATGTAGCTATGGACGTCTAGACTCTTATAATATGTCAGTAATATCATTGGGGGTCCCAGAACTGTCCATATGGGGGCCCTGTATCCGAGGGTGAAGTGTCCTCTGCACCGGATGTAGCTATGGACGTCTAGACTCTTATAATATGTCAGTAATATCATTGGGGGTCCCCAGAACTGTCCATATGGGGGCCCTGTATCCGGGGGTGAAGTGTCCTCTGCACCGGATGTAGCTATGGACGTCTAGACTCTTATAATATGTCAGTAATATCATTGGGGGTCCCCAGAACTGTCCATATGGGGGCCCTGTATCCGAGGGTGAAGTGTCCTCTGCACCGGATGTAGCTATGGACGTCTAGACTCTTATAATATGTCAGTAATATCATTGGGGGTCCCCAGAACTGTCCATATGGGGGCCCTGTATCCGAGGGTGAAGTGTCCTCTGCACCGGATGTAGCTATGGACGTCTAGACTCTTATAATATGTCAGTAATATCATTGGGGGTCCCCAGAACTGTCCATATGGGGGCCCTGTATCCGAGGGTGAAGTGTCCTCTGCACCGGATGTAGCTATGGACGTCTAGACTCTTATAATATGTCAGTAATATCATTGGGGGTCCCCAGAACTGTCCATATGGGGGCCCTGTATCCGAGGGTGAAGTGTCCTCTGCACCGGATGTAGCTATGGACGTCTAGACTCTTATAATATGTCAGTAATATCATTGGGGGTCCCCAGAACTGTCCATATGGGGGCCCTGTATCCGGGGTGAAGTGTCCTCTGCACCGGATGTAGCTATGGACGTCTAGACTCTTATAATATGTCAGTAATATCATTGGGGGTCCCCAGAACTGTCCATATGGGGGCCCTGTATCCGGGGGTGAAGTGTCCTCTGCACCGGATGTAGCTATGGACGTCTAGACTCTTATAATATGTCAGTAATATCATTGGGGGTCCCCAGAACTGTCCATATGGGGGCCCTGTATCCGGGGGTGAAGTGTCCTCTGCACCGGATGTAGCTATGGACGTCTAGACTCTTATAATATGTCAGTAATATCATTGGGGGTCCCCAGAACTGTCCATATGGGGGCCCTGTATCCGGGGGTGAAGTGTCCTCTGCACCGGATGTAGCTATGGACGTCTAGACTCTTATAATATGTCAGTAATATCATTGGGGGTCCCCAGAACTGTCCATATGGGGGCCCTGTATCCGAGGGTGAAGTGTCCTCTGCACCGGATGTAGCTATGGACGTCTAGACTCTTATAATATGTCAGTAATATCATTGGGGGTCCCCAGAACTGTCCATATGGGGGCCCTGTATCCGGGGTGAAGTGTCCTCTGCACCGGATGTAGCTATGGACGTCTAGACTCTTATAATATGTCAGTAATATCATTGGGGGTCCCCAGAACTGTCCATATGGGGGCCCTGTATCCGGGGTGAAGTGTCCTCTGCACCGGATGTAGCTATGGACGTCTAGACTCTTATAATATGTCAGTAATATCATTGGGGGTCCCCAGAACTGTCCATATGGGGGCCCTGTATCCAGGGGTGAAGTGTCCTCTGCACCGGATGTAGCTATGGACGTCTAGACTCTTATAATATGTCAGTAATATCATTGGGGGGTCCCCAGAACTGTCCATATGGGGGCCCTGTATCCGGGGGGTGAAGTGTCCTCTGCACCGGATGTAGCTATGGACGTCTAGACTCTTATAATATGTCAGTAATATCATTGGGGGGTCCCCAGAACTGTCCATATGGGGGGCCCTGTATCCGGGGGTGAAGTGTCCTCTGCACCGGATGTAGCTATGGACGTCTAGACTCTTATAATATGTCAGTAATAATATCATTGGGGGGTCCCCAGAACTGTCCATATGGGGGGCCCTGTATCCGGGGGTGAAGTGTCCTCTGTACCGGATGTAGCTATGGACGTCTAGACTCTTATAATATGTCAGTAATAATATCATTGGGGGGTCCCCAGAACTGTCCATATGGGGGGCCCTGTATCCGGGGGGTGATCTCGTGTCATATGTATGAGGTGTAGGGTGCATACAGGACACGCCCCGGTGATATATATACGGCACATACACGGGGTGTCACCCGCTCGCTCTCCATGGTCCAGCGGTGACGGGTGTCAGAGGCCGGGAGTCCTGCAGGTGACACCACATAATGGACCATTGATGGACACAATCAGCCATTCATAGCAAATCACAGGGTGTGGGGGAGGGGCGCAGTCACTACTCCCATCATTGTCCTCAGCCAGGCAGAATCCGATAGGGTCCAACACTATAAACTGAGTGTATCCAATCCATTCAGGTGTGATACTGCCTGCTGAGCTGTGTATCTAACCCTATCATGTGTGATACTGCCTGCTGAGCTGTGTATCTAGTCCTATCCTGTGTGATACTGCCTGCTGAGCTGTGTATCTAATTCTATCCCGTGTGATACTGTCTGCTGAGCTGTGTATCTAACCCTATCATGTGTGATACTGTCTGCTGAGCTGTGTATCTAATCCTATCATGTGTGATACTGTCTGCTGAGCTGTGTATCTAGTCCTATCCTGTGTGATACTGCCTGCTGAGCTGTGTATCTAATCCTATCCTGTGTGATACTGTCTGCTGAGCTGTGTATCTAATCCTATCCTGTGTGATACAGTCTGCTGAGCTGTGTATCTAATCCTATCCTGTGTGATACTGTCTGCTGAGCTGTGTATCTAATCCTATCATGTGTGATACTGTCTGCTGAGCTGTGTATCTAGTCCTATCCTGTGTGATACTGTCTGCTGAGCTGTGTATCTAGTCCTATCCTGTGTGATACTGTCTGCTGAGCTGTGTATCTAATCCTATCCTGTGTGATACTGTCTGCTGAGCTGTGTATCTAATCCTATCCTGTGTGATACTGTCTGCTGAGCTGTGTATCTAATCCTATCCTGTGTGATACTGTCTGCTGAGCTGTGTATCTAATCCTATCATGTGTGATACTGTCTGCTGAGCTGTGTATCTAATCCTATCCCGTGTGATACTGTCTGCTGAGCTGTGTATCTAATCCTCTCCTGTGTGATACTGTCTGCTGAGCTGTGTATCTAATCCTATACTGTGTGATACTGTCTGCTGAGCTGTGTATCTAATCCTATCATGTGTGATACTGTCTGCTCGAGCTGTGTATCTAATCCTATCCTGTGTGATACTGTCTGCTGAGCTGTGTATCTAATTCTATCCTGTGTGATACTGTCTGCTGAGCTGTGTATCTAATCCTCTCCTGTGTGATACTGCCTGCTCAGCTGTGTATCTAATCCTATCCTATGTGATACTGTCTGCTGAGCTGTGTATCTAATCCTATCCTGTGTGATACTGTCTGCTGAGCTGTGTATCTAATCCTATCCTGTGTGATACTGTCTGCTGAGCTGTGTATCTAATCCTATCCTGTGTGATACTGTCTGCTGAGCTGTGTATCTAATCTCTATCCTGTGTGATACTGTCTGCTGAGCTGTGTATCTAATCCTATCCTGTGTGATACTGTCTGCTGAGCTGTGTATCTAATCCTATCATATGTGATACTGTCTGCTGAGCTGTGTATCTAATCCTATCCTGTGTGATACTGTCTGCTGAGCTGTGTATCTAATCCTATCCTGTGTGATACTGTCTGCTGAGCTGTGTATCTAATCCTATCCTGTGTGATACTGTCTGCTGAGCTGTGTATCTAATCCTATCCTGTGTGATACTGTCTGCTGAGCTGTGTATCTAATCCTATCCTGTGTGATACTGTCTGCTGAGCTGTGTATCTAATCCTATCCTGTGTGATACTGTCTGCTGAGCTGTGTATCTAATCCTATCCTGTGTGATACTGTCTGCTGAGCTGTGTATCTAATCCTATCCTGTGTGATACTGACTGCTGAGCTGTGTATCTAATCCTATCATGTGTGATACTGCCTGCTCAGCTGTGTATCTAATCTTATCATGTGTGATACTGTCCGCTGAGCTGTGTATCTAATCCTATCCTGTGTGGTACTGCCTGCTCAGCTGTGTATCTAATCCTATCATGTGTGATACAGTCTGCTGAGCTGTGTATCTAATCCTATACTGTGTGATACTGTCTGCTGAGCTGTGTATCTAATCCTATAATGTGTGATACTGCCTGCTCAGCTGTGTATCTAATCCTATCATATGTGATACTGTCTGCTGAGCTGTGTATCTAATCCTATCCTGTGTGATACTGTCTGCTGAGCTGTGTATCTAATCCTATCCCGTGTGATACTGTCTGCTCAGCTGTGTATCTAATCCTATCCTGTGTGATACTGTCTGCTGAGCTGTGTATCTAATCCTATCCTGTATGATACAGTCTGCTGAGCTGTGTATCTAATCCTATCCGGTGTGATACTGTGTGCTGAGCTGTGTATCTAATCCTATCATATGTGATACTGTCTGCTGAGCTGTGTATCTAATCCTATCCTGTGTGATACTGTCTGCTGAGCTGCGTATCTAATCCTATCATATGTGATACTGTCTGCTGAGCTGTGTATCTAATTCTATCCTGTGTGATACTGTCTGCTGAGCTGTGTATCTAATTCTATCCTGTGTGATACTGTCTGCTGAGCTGTGTATCTAATCCTCTCCTGTGTGATACTGCCTGCTCAGCTGTGTATCTAATCCTATCCTGTGTGATACTGTCTGCTCAGCTGTGTATCTAATCCTATCCTGTGTGATACTGTCTGATGAGCTGTGTATCTAATCCTACCCTGTGTGATACTGTCTGCTGAGCTGTGTATCTAATCCTCTCCTTTGTGATACTGTCTGCTGAGCTGTGTATCTAATCCTATCCTGTGTGATACTGTCTGCTGAGCTGTGTATCTAATCCTATCCTGTGTGATACTGTCTTCTGAGCGGTGTATCTAATCCTATCCTGTGTGATACTGTCTGCTGAGCTGTGTATCTAATCCTATCCTGTGTGATACTGCCTGCTCAGCTGTGTATCTAATCCTATCCTGTGTGATACTCACTGCTGAGCTGTGTATCTAATCCTATCCTGTGTGATACTGTCTGCTGAGCTGTGTATCTAATCCTCTCCTGTACAATACTCTCTGCTGAGCTGTGTATCTAATCCTATCCTGTGTGATACTGTCTGCTGAGCTGTGTATCTAATCCTATCCTGTATGATACTGTCTGCTGAGCTGTGTATCTAATCCTAACCTGTGTGATACTGTCTGCTGAGCTATGTATCTAATCCTATACTGTGTGATACTGTCTGCTGAGCTGTGTATCTAATCCTATACTGTGTGATACTGTCTGCTGAGCTGTGTATCTAACACTATCATGTGTGATACTGTCTGCTGAGCTGTGTATCTAATCCTATCCTGTGTGATACTGTCTGCTGAGCTTTGTATCTAATCCTACCCTGTGTGATACTGTCTGCTGAGCTGTGTATCTAATCCTACCCTGTGTGATACTGTCTGCTGAGCTGTGTATCTAATCCTATCCTGTGTGATACTGTCTGCTGAGCTGTGTATCTAATCCTGCAATGTGTGATGCTCCTCTCGGCCTCTCGTGGCTCACCATCACCCCCATCATCTGCCCCTGGATTAGGTGAGTGTTGGAGTTGTAGTGTGGGCGGGCTGTGGGCGGTGCAGGTGTTGGGGGCGGAGTCTGCCCCTGGATTAGGTGAGTGTTGGAGTTGTAGTGTGGGCGGGCTGTGGGCGGGCTGTGGGCGGTGCAGGTGTTGGGGGCGGAGTCTGCCCCTGTATTAGGTGAGTGTTGGTGTTGTAGTGTGGGCGGGCTGTGGGCGGGCTGTGGGCGGTGCAGGTGTTGGGGGCGGGGTCAGCCCTAGGATTAGGTGAGTATTGGAGTTGTAGTGTGGGCGGGCTGTGGGCGGTGCATGTGTTGGGGGCGGGGTCTTCCCCTGTATATGTAGTGACTCGGGTGGTCCGCACACACTGCTCTCCTCACACGCTGCACCATGAAGACCCTCACAAGGTACCTACCTGTCTGGTCACTCACCTGTGGGGATGGAGAAAATTCTGGGGTCACATGTAAATGATGAGTGTTGTAGTTGTATGGATCTCATGTCATTATATCAGTGATGTCATCAGCAGGGGGCGGGGCTGTGACAACCTGTCACTCCAGGTCTTTTCTCATGGGGTAGAGGCGGTTTATTATCTTGGGTTTTCTCTTCACAGGATCGCTCTCTGCTCTTTGGCCGCTCTTCTCCAAGTCTCCATTACAGCTGCTCAGGGTAAGTGTGAATTGTGGGGGCTCCTCTGCATATTGTGGGGGCTCCTCTGTATATTGTGGGGGCTCCGCTGTATATTGTGGGGGCTCCTCTGTATATTGTGGGGGCTCCTCTGTATATTGTGGGGGCTCCTCTGTATATTGTGGGGGCTCCGCTGTATATTGTGGGGGCTCCTCTGTATATTGTGGGGGCTCCTCTGTATATTGTGGGGGCGCCTCTGTATATTGTGGGGGCGCCTCTGCATATTGTGGGGGCTCCGCTGTATATTGTGGGGGCTCCGCTGTATATTGTGGGGGCTCCTCTGCATATTGTGGGGGCTCCTCTGCATATTGTGGGGGCTCCTCTGTATATTGTGGGGGCTCCTCTGTATATTGTGGGGGCTCCTCTGTATATTGTGGGGGCTCCTCTGTATATTGTGGGGGCTCCTCTGCATATTGTGGGAGCTCCTCTGTATATTGTGGGGGCTCCGCTGTATATTGTGGGGGCTCCTCTGTATATTGTGGGGGCTCCGCTGTATATTGTGGGGGCTCCTCTGTATATTGTGGGGGCTCCGCTGTATATTGTGGGGGCTCCGCTGTATATTGTGGGGGCTCCTCTGTATATTGTGGGGGCTCCTCTGTATATTGTGGGGGCTCCGCTGTATATTGTGGGGGCTCCTCTGTATATTGTGGGGGCTCCGCTGTATATTGTAGGGGCTCCTCTGTATATTGTGGGAGCTCCGCTGTATATTGTGGGGGCTCCTCTGTATATTGTAGGGGCTCCTCTGTATATTGTAGGGGCTCCTCTGTATATTGTGGGGGCTCCGCTGTATATTGTGGGGGCTCCTCTGTATATTGTAGGGGCTCCTCTGTATATTGTGAGGGCTCCTCTGTATATTGTGGGGGCTCCTCTGTATATTGTGGGGGCTCCTCTGTATATTGTGGGGTCTCCTCTGCATATTGTGGGGTCTCCTCTGTATATTGTGGGGGCTCCGCTGTATATTGTGGGGGCTCCTCTGCATATTGTGGGGGCTCCTCTGCATATTGTGGGGGCTCCGCTGTATATTGTGGGGGCTCCTCTGTATATTGTGGGGGCTCCGCTGTATATTGTGGGGGCTCCTCTGCATATTGTGGGGGCTCCTCTGCATATTGTGGGGGCTCCTCTGCATATTGTGGGGGCTCCGCTGTATATTGTGGGGGCTCCTCTGCATATTGTGGGGGCTCCTCTGCATATTGTGGGGGCTCCTCTGCATATTGTGGGGGCTCCGCTGTATATTTTGGGGGCTCCTCTGTATATTTTGGGGGCTCCTCTGCATATTGTGGGGGCTCCGCTGTATATTGTGGGGGCTCCTCTGTATATTGTAGGGGCTCCTCTGCATATTGTGAGGGCTCCTCTGCATATTGTGGGGCTCCGCTGTATATTGTGGGGCTCCTCTGCATATTGTGGGGGCTCCGCTGTATATTGTGGGGGCTCCTCTGTATATTGTGGGGGCTCCGCTGTATATTGTGGAGGCTCCTCTGCATATTGTGGGAGCTCCGCTGCATATTGTGGGAGCTCCGCTGTATATTGTGAGGGCTCCTCTGTATATTGTGGGGGCTCCGCTGTATATTGTGGGGGCTCCTCTGTATATTGTGGGAGCTCCTCTGTATATTGTGGGGGCTCCGCTGTATATTGTGGGGCTCCGCTGTATATTGTGGGGGCTCCTCTGTATATTGTGGGGGCTCCTCTGTATATTGTGGGGGCTCCGCTGTATATTGTGGGGGCTCCGCTGTATATTGTGGGGGCTCCTCTGTATATTGTGGAGGCTCCTCTGTATATTGTAGGGGCTCCGCTGTATATTGTGGGAGCTCCTCTGCATATTGTGAGGGCTCCTCTGTATATTGTGGGGGCTCCTCTGTATATTGTGGGGGCTCCTCTGTATATTGTGGGGGCTCCTCTGTATATTGTGGGGGCTCCTCTGTATATTGTGGGGGCTCCTCTGTATATTGTGGGGGCTCCTCTGCATATTGTGGGGGCTCCGCTGTATATTGTGGGGGCTCCTCTGTATATTGTGGGGCTCCTCTGTATATTGTGGGGCTCCTCTGTATATTGTGGGGGCTCCGCTGTATATTGTGAGGGCTCCTCTGTATATTGTAGGGCTCCTCTGCATATTGTGGGGGCTCCTCTGCATATTGTGGGGGCTCCTCTGTATATTGTGGGGGCTCCTCTGCTTATTGTGGGGGCTCCGCTGTATATTGTGGGGGCTTCACGGTTATTGCGTTCAGGAACCCTTATTTATTCCACATTGCACCCATTTTGAACAATATGCTGAGAGCCATGGTGGCTAGCCTTGGGGTGTTAGTATGTTAAAGGTTGGGGGGTGGGGACCCCAGGGCGTTCTGTATGCTGGGGGCTGGAGGTGGTGTCCCTCGGGGTGTACTGTATGTTGAGGGCAATAGGTGGTGACTTTTGGGGTGTTGTGTATGATGGAAGCAGGACGTGGTGACCATCTGGGTTTTGTGAATGTTGGAGGCCATGGGTGGTGGATGTTAGTTGTAGCCCGGGGGCTAGGGACCCTCAGTGTTCTGTATGTTGCAGGCTTAGGGGTAGGGGGATGACCCTTGGGGTGTTGTGTATGTTGGGAGCAGGAGGTGGTGACCCACGGGGTGTTGTGTATGTTTGGGGCCAAGGTTGGTGACCAATGGGGTGTTGTGTATCTTGGAAACTGGGGGTGTACCCCTTGTGCTGCAATATATGTTGGGGACATTGGGTATATTGATTTTTTTTTTTTGTAGGTGGTAACCCTTGGGGTGTTCTGTATACTGGGGCTGGAGGTGGTGTCCCTGGGGGGTTTTGTATGATGGGTATCGGAGGTGGTGTCCCTCGGGGTTGTTTGTATGTTGGGAGCAGGAGGTGGTGACCCATGGGGTGTTGTATATGTTTTGGGCGAGTAGAGCTGACCCTCTGGGTTATGTGTATGCTGGAGGCTGGGGTGGTGACCCTTAGGACGTTTGCTGTAGGCCGGGGGGCTAGGGACCCTCAGTATTCTCTATGTTGGAGGTTTGGGTTATTGGTGGGACCAGAGCCCCCAGCTTCCGGCGCTATAGTGGTGAACCCATGTGGGGGGCACCATACAGTGGTTTCAGGCTGTCGGGGGTCCTTATGGATGACTTGGACGTGAGGGTATGATCCTGTTAGAGGTAGGTTGCTCCTGTTCTATGTAGACATGAAGGGCACCCACCATAGTTGCCATAGTGACTGAATTCATTAGATGTGATTGACATGTCTTCCAAATGATGGACCAAGGCGCCACGGAGGCTCGCCCCAATATATGCCCCTGGCTAGGACCCGTGGGGTGAATGATGATTCAGAAGGCCCACCTTCTGAGAACAGCTGGGGTTACTCTGCTGGATCTTCTGGTCCCCGGGGCCCATGTAAGTCCCTCCCTTGGACTGATGGCGTCTTCACTTCTGTCTTCTCTACAGAGGAGGCCGCGACCACCGTGGACACCACTCCACCTGTAGAGAGCTCCATTGCAGGTAGGTCTGAACAGTCACAGGGTGGTCCTCCTATCAACCCTATGGGTAACTGTCGGAGTGCTTCCATCACTCGAGAGGATCCTTGTCCCTCATGTGGGACGTTATTTCTGTGTGGGCTGCAGACGGCTGTCTCTGATCTCCTGTCTGCGGGGAAGTGATGATGGTTGTCAGACTGTAGTCCTGATTCTGTGGGCAGGAGTGGGACCCCAAACCTACTGATGACCCAGTCCAGCACTCAGCAGTATGAGTGGCCCTGAGATGTAAGGGCCACGGTGCTGACATCCTAGGGTCCATCAGTCAGGGTGGTGCGTATCCTCTTGGTCAGCAGCTCCATAGTGAGGAGTCACTCGGAGGGGATGCGGAGCCCGGTTGTGGTCCACACAAGGCCCAGCTCTGGCCGTCCACCTCATGTCCACAGCTCTCGTGTCATATGGCTTTTTCTGGATATTTTCACTTATTTTCTTCTTATTTCAGAGAATGAGGAGATAACGGACACCCCACAACAAAGTGAGACCCTGGAGTGCACCTCGTTACTGACCTGTATCACTGGGAGGGACAGTGCGGTAGACAGGGCCCTAAGTATGGGTGGAGGCTGAGCGTCCCGGGGGTTGTGTCCCTTACTTTACAAGACACCCGTTAGATAAGGTTATGGTGGGCTCGGGGGTCACTGCTCCCCAGATGGACAATGCTTGCAGCTTAGTGGTCGGTTACTTGTACAGAATCTCTCATCTTCTCTCCTTGTAGCAGAAACCAAGGCGATTGTTGAGACAACAGCACCCCCAGCAGGTAAGTGCTAGCGACTGCACAGCAGATGGGGAAGTAGTCCATATCAGAGCTAACTCTTTTTGATTTTTCACAGAAGATCCAGTCAGTTTTCAGGGAGTCCAAAGGCTGCAGACAGATGGAACTGCCGAAAGTGCTTCATCCAACAGCGAGTCTGCCAACAGCGAGAGCGACAGCGTAAATGTGGAAACTATGCAGGGAGGTGAGAATGGGGGGGCTGAGGGGGAGCACGAGGGGATGGTGAGGATGAGGGGATGGTGAGGATGAGGGGATGGTGAGGATGAGGGGATGGTGAGGATGAGGGGAGCATGAGGGATGGGGGGATGAGGGGAGCACGAGGGATGGTGAAGATGACGGGGAGCATGAGGTGATGGTGAGGATGGGGGGAGCATGAGGTGATGGTGAGGATGAGGGGAGCATGAGGGATGGGGAGGATGAGGGGGAGCATGAGGGGATGGTGAGGATGAGGGGAGCATGAGGGGATGGGGGGGGATGACGGGGGAGCATGAGGGGAGCATGAGGGATGGTGAGGGGAGCACGAGGGATGGTGAGGATGAGGGGAGCACGAGGGGATGGTGAGGATGAGGGAGGCACGAGGGGATGGTGAGGATGAGGGGAGCACGAGGGATGGTGAGGATGAGGGGAGCACGAGGGGATGGTGAGGATGAGGGGAGCATGAGGGATGGTGAGGATGAGGGGGAGCAATGAGGGGATGGGTGAGGATGAGGGGAGCATGAGGGGATGGTGAGGATGAGGGGGGAGCATGAGGTGATGGTGAGGGATGAGGGGGAGCATGAGGTGATGGTGAGGATGAGGGGAGCATGAGGGGATGGTGAGGATGAGGGGGAGCATGAGGATGGTGAGGATGAGGGGAGCACGAGGGGATGGTGAGGATGAGGGGAGCATGAGGTGATGGTGAGGATGAGGGGGAGCATGAGGTGATGGTGAGGATGAGGGGGAGCATGAGGTGATGGTGAGGATGAGGGGGAGCATGAGGTGATGGTGAGGATGAGGGGGAGCATGAGGTGATGGTGAGGATGAGGGGGAGCATGAGGTGATGGTGAGGATGAGGGGGAGCATGAGGGGATGGCGAGGATGAGGGGGAGCATGAGGGGATGGCGAGGATGAGGGGAGCATGAGGTGATGGTGAGGATGAGGGGGAGCATGAGGTGATGGTGAGGATGAGGGGGGAGCATGAGGTGATGGTGAGGATGAGGGGGAGCATGAGGTGATGGTGAGGATGACGGGGAGCATGAGGTGATGGTGAGGATGAGGGGGAGCATGAGGTGATGGTGAGGATGAGGGGGAGCATGAGGTGATGGTGAGGATGAGGGAGCATGAGGTGATGGTGAGGATGAGGGGAGCATGAGGTGATGGTGAGGATGAGGGGAGCATGAGGTGATGGTGAGGATGACGGGAGCATGAGGTGATGGTGAGGATGACGGGGAGCATGAGGTGATGGTGAGGATGACGGGGGAGCATGAGGTGATGGTGAGGATGGGGGGGAGCATGAGGTGATGGTGAGGATGAGGGGGAGCATGAGGTGATGGTGAGGATGAGGGGAGCATGAGGTGATGGTGAGGATGAGGGGGAGCATGAGGTGATGGTGAGGATGAGGGAGCATGAGGTGATGGTGAGGATGATGGAGCATGAGGTGATGGTGAGGATGATGGGGAGCATGAGGTGATGGGTGAGGATGACGGGGAGCATGAGGTGATGGTGAGGATGACGGGGAGCATGAGGTGATGGTGAGGCATGAGGTGAGGGGGAGCATGAGGTGATGGTGAGGATGAGGGGAGCATGAGGTGATGGTGAGGATGGGGGGGAGCATGAGGTGATGGTGAGGATGATGGGGAGCATGAGGTGATGGTGAGGATGACGGGGAGCATGAGGTGATGGTGAGGATGAGGGGGAGCATGAGGTGATGGTGAGGATGAGGGGAGCATGAGGTGATGGTGAGGATGGGGGGGAGCATGAGGTGATGGTGAGGATGATGGGGAGCATGAGGTGATGGTGAGGATGGGGGGGGGGAGCATGAGCTGATGGTGAGGATGAGGGGGAGCATGAGGTGATGGTGAGGAGGAGGAGATGGTGAGAAGGAAAAAAGTGAGGATGGGGGGAAGCATGAAGGTATGGTGAGGACAAGGGGGGGTGGGGGGTGCGTGGTGCGGGATGGTGAGGAGGAGAAGATGAGGATTGGGGGGGGGGAGCATGAGGTGATGGTGAGGATGAGGGGGAGCATGAGGTGATGGTGAGGATGAGGGGGAGCATGAGGTGATGGGGGGGAGCATGAGGTGATGGTGAGGATGGGGGGGGGGGAGCATGAGGTGATGGTGAGGATGGGGGGGGGCATGAGGTGATGGTGAGGATGAGGGGGAGCATGAGGTGATGGTGAGAAGGAAAAAAGTGAGGATGGGGGGAAGCATAAGGGTATGGTGAGGACGAGGGGGGGTGGGGGGTGCGGGATGGTGAGGAGGAGAAGATGGTGAGAAGGAAAAAAGTAAGGATGGCAGGGATCTCAAGTCTCCCTGACGCCCGCATGTAAAACAATATATCCCGGAAATGGAGAGGCACTGGGGGGTTGATTGAGAGGCACTGGGGGGGGGCTGATTGAGAGGCACTGGGGGGCTGTTGAATGTAATAAAAAGTTTGTGAAAAAAAAAAAAAGAAAACCTCCCTGAAATGAGTTTTCGAGGTTGGGATGTCTGGGATGGGGAGGAGCATGAGGTGATGGCGAGGATGAGGGGGAGCATGAGGTGATGGCGAGGATGACGGGGAGCACGAGGTGATGGTGAGGATGGGGGGGAGAGCATGAGGTGATGGTGAGGATGGGGGGAGCATGAGGTGATGGTGAGGATGAGGGGGAGCACGAGGTGATGGTGAGGATGAGGGGGAGCACGAGGGGATGGTGAGGATGAGGGGGAGGATGAGGGGGAGCATGTGAGGATGAGGGGGAGCATGAGGGGATGGTGAGGATGAGGGGGAGCATGAGGGGATGGCGAGGATGAGGGGAGCATGAGGGATGGCGAGGATGAGGGGAGCATGAGGGATGGCGAGGATGAGGGGAGCATGAGGGGATGGCGAGGATGAGGGGGAGCATGAGGGGATGGCGAGGATGAGGGAGCATGAGGGATGGCGAGGATGAGGGGAGCATGAGGGATGGCGAGGATGAGGGAGCATGAGGATGCGCGAGGATGAGGGGACATGAGGATGGCGATGATGAGTGAGCATGAGGGGGCATGAGGTGATGGTGAGATGAGGGGAGCATGAGGTGATGGTGAGGATGAGGGGGCATGAGGTGATGGTGAGGATGAGGGGAGGATGATGACGGTGATGGTGAGGATGAGGGGAGCATGAGGTGATGGTGAGGTGACGGTGAGGATGGGGAGCATGAGGCTGATGGTGAGGATGAGGGAGGGAGCATGAGGCTGATGGATGAGGATGTGGGAGCATGAGGTGATGGTGAGGATGAGGGGAGCATGAGGGGATGGTGAGGACGAGGGGAGCATGAGGGGATGGCGAGGATGAGGGGAGCATGAGGGATGGCGAGGATGAGGGGAGCATGAGGTGATGGTGAGGATGGGGGAGCATGAGGTGATGGCGAGGATGAGGGGAGCATGAGGGATGGCGAGGATGAGGGGGAGCATGAGGGATGGCGAGGATGAGGGGGAGCATGAGGTGATGGTGAGGATGAGGGGAGCATGAGGTGATGGCGAGGATGAGGGGAGCATGAGGTGATGGTGAGGATGAGGGAGAGCATGAGGCTGATGAGTGAGGATGAGGGGAGCATGAGGTGATGGTGAGGATGTGGGAGCATGAGGTGATGGTGAGGATGAGGGGAGCATGAGGTGATGGTGAGGATGAGGGGGAGCATGAGGTGATGGTGAGGATGAGGGAGCATGAGGTGATGGTGAGGATGAGGGGAGCATGAGGTGATGGTGAGGATGAGGGGAGCATGAGGTGATGGTGAGGATGAGGGGGAGCATGAGGTGATGGTGAGGATGAGGGGGAGCATGAGGTGATGGTGAGGATGAGGGGATGGGGGGGGGAGCATGAGGTGATGGTGAGGATGAGGGGATGGGGGGGGAGCATGAGGTGATGGTGAGGATGAGGGGGAGCATGAGGTGATGGTGAGGATGAGGGGATGGGGGGGGGAGCATGAGGTGATGGTGAGGATGAGGGGGAGCATGAGGTGATGGTGAGGATGAGGTGATGGTGAGAAGGAAAAAGGTGAGGATGAGGGGAGCATGGTTTCTGTGGTTTTCGTTGGTGACTTTCTGGTGTTTGTGGTTCTCCTCGGTGGCTTTCCACTCTCTTTCTCCTTGGTGATGCCGTGGTTGCGGTCTTTGAGGGGGCTGTAGTCTTTGGGGGACCGGGGTCTGTGAGGTGTCAGACTTTGCTGCTGGCCCTTGTGGATCTCTACTCTATCCTGGGAGAACCTGAAGACTGGGGACCCCTGCGCTATGTCATGGTGCTCCCCTCTTTATCAGATGCCTCCACTTTGTCTAGGGCTGTATAGGCTGCACTCGGTCCAGACAGCCGATTGTGCCAGAGCCTCAGCAGCACAAAACTGGCCTATTGGTATACTGGACTACATCTAGGGCAGGACTTGAGGGGGCAGGGCATGACACAGGTATACTGGACTACATCTAGGGCAGGACTTGAGGGGGCAGGGCATGACACAGGTATACTAGACTACATCTAGGGCAGGACTTGAGGGGGCAGGGCATGACACAGGTATACTGGACTACATCTAGGGCAGGACTTGAGGGGGCAGGGCATGACACAGGTATACTGGACTACATCTAGGGCAGGACTTGAGGGGCAGGGCATGACACAGGTATACTGGACTACATCTAGGGCAGGACCTGAGGGGGCAGGGCATGACACAGGTATACTGGACTACATCTAGGGCAGGACCTGAGGGGGCAGGGCATGACACAGGTATACTGGACTACATCTAGGGCAGGACCTGAGGGGGCAGGGGCATGACACAGGTATAATGGACTACACCTAGGGCAGGACCTGAGGGGCGGGGCATGACACAGGTATAATGGACTACACCTAGGGCAGGACCTGAGGGGCGGGGCATGACACAGGTATAATGGACTACACCTAGGGCAGGACCTGAGGGGGCGGGGCATGACAAAGGTATAATGGACTACACCTAGGGCAGGACCTGAGGGGGCGGGGCATGACACAGGTATAATGGACTACACCTAGGGCAGGACCTGAGGGGGCGGGGCATGACACAGGTATACTGGACTACGTCTAGTGCGGGACCTGAGGGGGCGGGGCATGACGCAGGTATACTGGACTACGTCTAGTGCGGGACCTGAGGGGGCGGGGCATGACACAGGTATACTGGACTACGCCTAGTGCGGGACCTGAGGGGGCGGGGCATGACACAGGTATGTTGAGCTATGCTTAGTGCAGGAGCTGAGGGGGCGGGGCATGACACATATATATTGAGCTATGCTTAGTGCAGGACCTGAGGGGGCGGGGCATGACACATATATATTGAGCTATGCTTAGTGCAGGACCTGAGGGGGCGGGGCATGACACATATATATTGAGCTATGCTTAGTGCAGGACCTGAGGGGGCGGGGCATGACACATATATATTGAGCTATGCTTAGTGCAGGAGCGGCCAGTTCTCGGGAAGGAGCGCTGCTCGCTCGGCGGAGGAGACACGTTTCTGTGCAGCGATCTCCTTCACATACAGAACCATTGTCTCTGGGCGGCAGATCACTGTTTAGACGCCACGATGTGACCTTATCCGCGTCCAGCTCCATTCACTTCTGAATGTCCCCGTTTCCTCCACTTGGTGGCGCTGTTCTTATACTGGGGCCGGACTGATGTACTGTCACCCCGTTATTACTATTGTCTTCACTGATGCATTGAAACAAACCCAACAAATGTTTTCTTTCACTGCCAGCAAGCAGTGCTCTTGAAAGCGGAGAATAATCTGCCTTTTCCTCATGATACCTCATTTTCTTTTCTCCTGCAGGTCCTGTACTCGACATCCCGGCTGAGTCTCTGGAGTCCAAAGAAAGTAAGCACCTGTGGGGACGGAGTCAGGAGCCGGTCACATGACTGCGGATCCAGTCGCCTCATTCATTTCTTTCTTTTTCAGCTCAGGATCCTGAGTCTGAGGAATCGTTCACACTGCCAGGTAACTGCTCCAGCATGGAGGACCACAAGCACCACGGTCGCCTGCCGTCCAGACGTGGAGCACCATGAGATCCATCACAGAGCGGTGCAGGATTAGAAAACATGGCAACTTTCTACCAGGAACAGCGCCCCTCTGAGCCACAGGTTGTGTCTGGTATTACAGCTCAGCAGGATTAAGGTGAATGAGGATGAGCTACACTACCAGACACAACCTCTGGACACGAGGCTTCGCCATCCAGACCTTCATAGGCTAGTGGTGCCGATCTCCTACATATGCCCTGACGTAGACTGTGAAGTACTAGGGGTAACCGACTGTCACATACGATGGCTCGCCCGATCATCACATCAGCAGTTGTCAGCCCTGTTATCAGAGGAACACATGTGGCGGCAGGATGTCCTGCACAATTAACTGAGCGGTTAGTGTCCTCGCATCACTATTAGGGGTGACGACTGTCACATATGATGGCTCCCCCGATCATCACACCAGCAGTTGTCAGCCCCGCCATCAGAGGAATATGTAGTGGCAGGATGTCCTGCACATATCACTGAGCTGTTAGTGTCCCTTGGATCACTTCTAGGGGTGACCGACTGTCATATGTAATGGCTTCCCCGATCATCACAACAGCAGTTGTCAGCCCTGCCATCAGAGGAACACATGTGGCGGCAGGATGTCCTGCACATATCACTGAGCTGTTAGTGTCCTCGTATCACTATTAGGGGTGACCGACTGTTGTATGTGATGGCTTCCCCGATCATCACACCAGCAGTTGTCAGCCCTGCCATCAGAGGAACACATGTGGCGGCAGGATGTCCTGCACATATCACTGAGCTGTTAGTGTCCTCGCATCACTATTAGGGGTGACGACTGTCGTATGTGATGGCTCCCCCGATCATCACACCAGCAGTTGTCAGCCCTGCCATAAGAGGAACACATGTGGCGGCAGGATGTCCTGCACATATCACTGAGCTATTAGTGTCCCTTGTATCACTATTAGGGGAGACCGACTGTCATATGTGATGGCTTCCCCGATCATTACACCAGCAGTGGTCAGCCCTGCCATGAGAGGGACACATGTGGTGGCAGGATGTCCTGCACATATCACTGAGCTGTTAGTGTCCTCGTATCACTACTAGGGGTGACCGACTGTCGTATGAGATGGCTCCCCGATCATTACACCAGCAGTGGTCAGCCCTGCCATGAGAGGAACACATGTGGCGGCAGGATGTCCTGCACATATCACTGAGCTGTTAGTGTCCTCGTATCACTACTAGGGTGACCGACTGTCGTATGTGATGGCTTCCCCGATCATCACACCAGCAGTTGTCAGCCCTGCCATGAGAGGGACACATGTGGTGGCAGGATGTCCTGCACATATCACTGAGCTGTTAGTGTCCTTGTATCACTATTAGGGGTGACTGACTGTCATATGTGATGGCTTCCCCGATCATCACACCAGCAGTTTTCAGCCCTACCATGAGAGGGACACATGTGGTGGCAGGATGTCCTGCACATATCACTGAGCTGTTAGTGTCCTCGTATCACTATTAGGGGTGACTGACTGTCATATGTGATGGCTTCCCCGATCACCACACCAGCAGTTTTCAGCCCTACCATGAGAGGGACACATGTGGTGGCAGGATGTCCTGCACATATCACTGAGCTGTTAGTGTCCTCGTATCACTACGAGGGGTGACCGACTGCCAACAAAGCTGACGGTGGCTGTCTGTCAATCACAGGACATAATAGGTGCCGTGACACCAAATTTCCTTCTGTTAATCGCCTTGAAATGATCCGGGCATAGACGGGAGGGTAATGATGGGGTTGCCTGTGTCTGGACGGTGGACAATAAAATTATGGAAGCTTTTCCGCCCCTCCTCTACTGGTGCCTGGCTAGAGCCTGTCCACCACGCGTGCCCTCGTGTAACCGTCTATCTCCTGACAGCGCGGTCAGAACAGACTAGATGGAGGAAATTCATTAAAGCGACCATCCTGCTCCTCTCAGTTCTATGATGCCCTCTCTCAAAGTCTGTCACCCGGGAAAAATGTCTTGAAGTGCGTCTTAGTAGTAGTCAAGAGGTCTCACCATAAAGTAGCCTCTGAGAGGCTTCTTATAGGGCAGGTGCCCTCTTGTGGCAAGACCCAGTGTATTATCATTGGCGCAGATGCCCGAGACAGACCTGGCGGACGAGTTCTGCAGCAGTCCGACGTCTCTGGGTGCAGGACTTGACATTTATTCGGATTTATACTGAATTGTTTCCTCTTTTTATTCAGCTGGAAAATAAACCTTCAAGAACTGTGCCCCCCCCTCCTTCCCACACACGTACCTCAAACCTCTGCCTCCAAGTATGACTCCTGCGCTGGAGGACATATCGTCCAGCTGGGATCCCCGACTGTTTACATCAGCAAACTGTGACATCCAAGCCACGTGAACAGCAGCCGCCGTACAGTGATCTCCATCCTCATCCTGCCCCATCATGGCCTCCTCTACTGAGAAGTCATAGGGTCTATGGACCACCGGGCCCTTTCCCGAGAAGCTTCCAGCCATATCCAACGTCTGATGACACGTCCGGAGGTCCAATTTCCGTGACGTCTGAAGATTCTCTACCAGGGCTCTAAGTGTCTTCATTAGGTCTCTTTTTAAGGGGTTTTGCTTAGAAACCTAAAGCTGTGACGTCAACTGGAGTGAATCCCATGACCAGATGTCTATGAGTTGTCCATACACAGCATGATATGGGCGGTCACCTTATAGTATTCTCTCCACGTGTACTACAGACCTAAATCCACCCGATGCCGACAAGAGCAGAACATCCATTGATGGTCACCAACAACGAGGCCGTGTCCTTGCTCTAGAATGCAGTCGTGGCCTCATCCCCCAGGACAGGAGTGTTAATAATAGGGGTCCCGAGTGGGGTAGGGGGTTGCCTCATTGTTGTCTTCTGTAGATGATCCTTTACTAAGCTTCGTCCTCCCCGCTAATAAATGTTCTATCTCAGCATCGTCCGTGTGTTTTCTGACCTTTCATGGGGAGGGGTTGACCCTACACTAGTGGCTACCAGAGCACTATGGCGGGCGTAGTTTCTCTACTTCCCCACAGAATGCATTGCTCTGAAGGTGACCTCCATGTCTGGTATGTGCACCGCCGGCAGCTGGGTGGATATACTCGTCTTAAAGACCATTTCCTACCACAGAGATCGCGAGGACGCATGGAGGCGCGAGATCTTGTGGAGCAGCGATGTCTCTCTAGCGTAGGAAGCAGAGATGTACGGGTCACGTCCGCTGCGCCGTCTGATTTACAATTTAATCCCATGTGAGGGAACCTCATGGAGGACAGTGATGCCCACCAATGGGGAGGACACATATAGACTATATATGTACCTGCTCAGATGGCACGGCCCTTCGTTAGTTTGCATGTCTACGTTATAACTCCCATTCGCTCAGATTTTCGGCTGTGGAGATATTTTCTTCAAAGTATAGTCTTGGGGACATTTTTGGCTCCTCGTGAACGTCATCAGTGATGGTCTATGGTGGCCATTTCTGATGACCCTTGACGTCTTCAATCGAGCTGGCATGATACTTATAGACGTTGTGTGAGGAGTCATCGTGGCACTGGTGTTAGTGGATGTTCTCCATCTCCGCTCCTATGCGAGGCTGGACGGCGATATAGAGAGGAGAGAACCTAGGACTGAGCCCTGAGGAACCTCAATACCAAGAGGAGAAGACGTGGAACCGGCGAATGATCCACTGAAAGCAGAGATAGGAGCGGATCAAGCTGAGGAGGAGTTAGTCAGAGGCTGCCGCGAGATCCAGAAGAATCAGAGTAGTCATCATTGTATTCAGCCGTCAGATCATTTAACCCTTTGGGATGGGCAGTTTCTGTAGAGTGTAGAAACCAGATTGTAAGGGGGTCAAGTAGAGAGTTAAGGCCCCTTTACAAGAGTAGATGATCGATTTCAGAGCGATGAACCAGTCGTTATCCAACATTAAACTTTTTTAAAAGACCTCTGGACCCAGGGTAGGGTTCAAACTTACATTGTCCCCACCTCCGCATGGATATCTGGGAATCAACATCTTCTTGATGGACGTCACATGACTGCCGCAATCATGTACCGCCGGCAGTGACGGGTCACTGCTGCAGCCAGTCCCGGGGTCATGGGCCGCACAGGTCACCACTGTGGCCATTGATTGTGATGCAGCTGGAATCCAACAGTGGGGACCAGTTATGAGGTACACCACAGGTGCAGCCACTCTGAAGGGGCCTGTCAAAAACATGTAACCCCTTTACTCTTCAAAGAAAAACCCTTTGGATGCGCAGAGTAGCGTGTAAAGATTTGAGTGCGGTCCTGTAATAGATTATTAGATTTTTATAAACTGTTATCTACTTGTGTAAAGAAGCCTTCAGCAGAGACATAGCGGATTGGAAAACAGTAGACCAGGCGTTGAAAGGGCAGATGGGTGAGGGAATAGGGTCACTGGTGTAGGTAGTAGGTCCAGGAGAGGGACTGGAGGAGGTGTGAGGGAATAGGGTCACTGGTGTAGGTGGTAGGTCCAGGAGAAGAGAGGAGCCTGGAGGAGGTGTGAGGGAATAGGGTCACTGGTGTAGGCAGTAGGTACAGGAGGGGGACTGGAGGAGGTGTGAGGGAATAGGGTCACTGGTGTAGGTAGAAGGTCCAGGAGAGGGACTGGAGGAGGTGTGAGGGAATAGGGTCACTGGTGTAGGTAGAAGGTCCAGGAGAGGGACTGGAGGAGGTGTGAGGGAATAGGGTCACTGGTGCAGGTAGTAGGTCCAGGAGAAGAGAGGAGCCTGGAGGAGGTGTGAGGGAATAGGGTCACTGGTGCAGGTAGTAGGTCCAGGAGAAGAGAGGAGCCTGGAGGAGGTGTGAGGGAATAGGGTCACTGGTGTAGGCAGTAGGTCCAGAAGAAGAGATGAGCCTGGAGGACGTGTGAGGGAATAGGGTCACTGGTACAGGTAGTAGGTCCAGGAGAAGAGAGGAGCCAGGAGGAGGTGTGAGGGAATAGGGTCACTGGTGTAGGTAGTAGGTCCAGGAGAAGAGAGGAGCCAGGAGAGGGACTGGAGGAGGTGTGAGGGAATAGGGTCACTGGTGTAGGTAGTAGGTCAAGGAGGGGGACTGGAGGAGGTGTGAGGGAATAGGGTCACTGGTGCAGGTAGTAGGTCCAGGAGAAGAGAGGAGCCAGGAGGAGGTGTGCAGGAATAGGGTCACTGGTGTAGGTAGTAGGTCCAGGAGAAGAGAGGAGCCTGGAGAGGGACTGCATGGGGGTGTGAGGTAATAGGGTCACTGGTGTAGGTAGTAGGTCCAGGAGAGGGACTGGAGGAGGTGGGAGGGAATAGGGTCACTGGTGTAGGTAGTAGGTCCAGGAGAAGAGAGGAGCCTGGAGGAGGTGTGAGGGAATAGGGTCACTGGTGCAGGTAGTAGGTCCAGGAGAAGAGAGGAGCCAGGAGGAGGTGTGCAGGAATAGGGTCACTGGTGTAGGTAGTAGGTCCAGGAGAAGAGAGGAGCCTGGATAGGGACTGCATGGGGGTGTGAGGTAATAGGGTCACTGGTGTAGGTAGTAGGTCCAGGAGAGGGACTGGAGGAGGTGGGAGGGAATAGGGTCACTGGTGTAGGTAGTAGGTCCAGGAGAAGAGAGGAGCCTGGAGGAGGTGTGAGGGAATAGGGTCACTGGTGTAGATAGTAGGTCCAGGTAAGGGACTGGAGGAGGTGTGAGGGAATAGGGTCACTGGTGCAGGTAGTAGGTCCAGGAGAAGAGAGGAGCCTGGAGGAGGTGTGAGGGAATAGGGTCACTGGTGTAGGTAGTAGGTCCAGGAGAGGGACTGGAGGAGGTGGGAGGGAATAGGGTCACTGGTGTAGGTAGTAGGTCCAGAAGAGGGACTGGAGGAGGTGGGAGGGAATAGGGTCACTGGTGTAGGTAGTAGGTCCAGAAGAGAGGAGCCTGGAGGAGGTGGGAGGGAATAGGGTCACTGGTGTAGGTAGTAGGTCCAGGAGAGGGACTGGAGGAGATGTGAGGTTATAGGGTCACTGGTGTAGGCAGTAGGTCCAGGAGAAGAGAGGAGCCTGGAGGAGGTGTGAGGGAATAGGGTCACTGGTGTAGGTAGTAGGTCCAGGAGAGGGCTGAGAGGTGGAGGGAATAGGGTCACTGGTGTAGGTAGTAGGTCCAGGAGAGGGACTGGAGGAGGTGTGAGGGAATAGGGTCACTGGTGTAGGTAGTAGGTCCAGGAGAAGAGAGGAGCCTGGAGGAGGTGTGAGGGAATAGGGTCACTGGTATAGGTAGTAGGTCCAGAAGAGAGGAGCCTGGAGGAGGTGTGAGGGAATAGGGTCACTGGTGTAGGTAGTAGGTCCAGGAGGTGGTGTGAAGGAATAGGGTCACTGGTGCAGGTAGTAGGTCCAGGTAAGGGACTGGAGGAGGTGTGAGGGAATAGGGTAACTGGTATAGGTAGTAGGTCCAGGAGAAGAGAGAAGCCTGGAGGAGGTGTGAGGGAATAGGGTCACTGGTGTAGGTAGTAGGTCCAGGAGAAGAGAGGAGCCTGGAGGTGGGGTGAGGGAATAGGGTCACTGGTACAGGTAGTGGGCCCAGAAGAAGAGGAGTCTGGAGGAGGTGTGAGCGAATAGGATTACCAGTGCAGTCAGTAGGTCCAGGAGAAGAGAGGAGCCAGGAGAGGGACTGGAGGAGGTGTGAGGGAATAGGGTCACCAGTGCAGGTAGTAGGTCCTGAAGAAGGGAGGAGCCTGGAGAGGGACTGGAGGAGGTGTGAGGGAATAGGGTCACCAGTGCAGGGAGTAGGTCCTGAAGAAGGGAGGAGCCTGGAGAGGGACTGGAGGAGGTGTGAGGGAATAGGGTCACTAGTACAGGTAGTAGGTCCAGGAGAAGAGAGGAGCCTGGAGGAGGTGTGAGGGAATAGGGTTACCAGTGCAGGTAGTAGGTCCTGAAGAAGGGAGGAGCCTGGAGGAGGTGTGAGGGAATAGGGTCACTAGTACAGGTAGTAGGTCCAGGAGAAGAGAGGAGCCAGGAGAGGGACTGGAGGAGGTGTTAGGGAATAGGGTCACCAGTGCAGGTAGTAGGTCCTGAAGAAGAGAGGAGCCTGGAGAGGGACTGGAGGAGGTGTGAGGAAATAGGGTCACTGGTGCAGGTAGTAGGTCCAGGAGAAGAGAGGAGCCTGGAGGTGTGAGGGAATAGGGTTACCAGTGCAGGTAGTAGGTCCTGAAGAAGAGAGGAGCCTGGAGAGGGACTGGAGGAGGTGTGAGGAAATAGGGTCACTGGTGCAGGTAGTAGGTACAGGAGAAGAGCGAGGGAGTAGGTGTGAGGGAATAGGGTCACTAGTACAGGTAGTAATACAAGAAAAGAGGAGCTGGGAGATCTCTTCTGGTACTGGGTCTAATGAGGAGACTGAAGAATGGAGGGAAGGGGATCCATGATGCTGAGGACTGATCACATCTGGCATGAAATTATTATTGAAGTGTCCAGGTCTTCAGGGCTGAGATCTGAGATAGACGCCTACACTCCAGGAACGAGGAGGGCGAGGAAAGGTTTGTAGGATGATGACAGAGAGCGGATATCAGGGAGGTGATGGGTTGGCCGGGTGAACAACAGACCTATAGGTTGTAATGGAGGAAATGTGGAGGAGGATGATGATCTAGTCAGTCATAACGAGTCAGTATTTCATAGGATAAGATGTGAACAGGCAAAGTGATCCAGGGACTGGTGGGCTGAGCCCAAGGGTTAAGGAACCAGGTGATCCACAAGTCCGACTGGGATCAGATGCTGAAGCCACGTGAATAGTGTATACGAGGCAGACACGAGAGGGTCACTGCAGTCCTGTACCTGGTCTCCAGGCTGATCCTCAGCAGCCAGCTAGGATGTTGGCGCTGTCCCGCTCCTGCCATAGGTTTACCTGCAGAACCTCAGATTACACCTTCCATCAGTGGATGTGGCCACTTACCTCCCAAGTAGCAGAGTTCAGTGCTCACGCATCTCCATTCTGGAGACTGGAAGATCCCCCATCTCTTACAGGACGGAGCAGTCACAGCGTCTGCGGTAGTCACGGATCTGGAGGGGGTTCTTCTGGTGCCACCTGCCCCCATGGGTGTAAGCACTGTGTTTATGCCCCTCCCAGTAACAAGTCGGCACAGCGAGGGTTAATTAATACACAGCTGAATATATTTATAACAGAAGATTATACAGAAGGAATCTGCTGAAAACTCCAGAACACAATGCACTAGAACCAAGCGTCCTATACACAACTCAGTGCTGCCCCTTCTACCTGCACTGGGAAACCCCTGACAAGCCACCCTGCGGGACCCCCACATGACCAAAGTGCAAAATCTTCCTGACCCCTCACTGCCCCCTGTAGGGCAAATATGACCACAGACCAAAGGAGTGTGGCCCCAGAGCAGGGCCCTATGTAGTGTTGGCCCCCCAGACCCTTGCAGAACATGATGCAATGACCCCCACAACACTTCCTGTGACCCTCTCTATAATGACGCCACACCGGGCACTGTCGGCTGAAGGCTATATGGGCATCCCGTATAACCACCCCTCCCTGAACCTACTCACTCCTGACTCGCCAAGATCCCTAGGTCAGGGCCCATGACGGGGACGGCCGGAGATCCCACAGGGTGGCGACACCAGAGAAGACCGATCCGAGAGCAATGAAGCAATGACATCACACAACAGGTCAGATGAAGCAAACGTAAGAAGTGCGCTCCAGCCATCTCCTGGACCCCCGTCTGGAGGCCGCAGTCTAATGGAAAAGATGGCGGGAAGGTAAACCTAACAGAAGACGAGGCGCTGAGCGGCGCAGCCTGTCACTAGGTATTACAGCCAAAGAACAACCTGCAATACAAAGTCACCACACCGGGGAGGGGCAGGGTCCCCCCAAACCGTCCCCTGGGCCACCAGTCCCCCCAGAAGTCAGCGGTCTCACAGGAGACATCCGGAGGTTATGTGTCATTAGAATAGGACCCCTAGAGCCTCACAGGAGGCGGGCGCCTCTCATGAGCGATGCCACTGGTCCAAGCGACTCCTCTAAGAGATCCCAGAATCTCCCGACGTGTTCGGACAGTCCCAAGTCAGCGGAGCCAGGGAAGGGTCATCGGGGTGATCGCCCGTCCCGTCCTGGGCCAGCTCCAGGACGATGGGGAGGTCGGAGCTGGGCGAGTTCATCAGGATCAGAGGCTGCGCCGTGTACTGGATCAGCTGCTTCCCTGTGGACAGAACAGAGGTCAACAAGGCTGCCGGACACAGGGGGAGGCGCGAGGCACCTGACGCCTTACCTGCACTGCCGCCCTCCGCCTCCGAAGACTTCTGATCCTGGGAGGATAACAGTTCCTGGATCTGCAGCCATAAACACATAGGAGGCGCTCATGAGTCAAGACCCTGTGGACCCCAATACGGTGAGCTCTAGAACCTGATCTTACCTACACTTATACACTGTGACAAAACCTCAGCTGTGTGAGCAGGACTAATCCTCTGGATGTAATAAAACCCTTCTATTCACAGACAGAAAGCAGAGATTTGGAAACTACGGAGAGGTGTCACAATGTCTGATGTCAGGTCCTCCCCGTGATTTACACACTGGTTGCCCCCCGAATCTGGTGACTTGTAGAGAGCCCCCAGCAATGAGATACCCACTGAGGGCCCGATGCAGCCATGAGCCGCCCGCCATCCACCCCGCACATACTCACACTGGCCAGGCTGGAGTCCAGGTCCGAGAGCGGCAAGGAAGGACTGAAGAGCTGCAAGGAGAGACATTGGCAGTCAGCCCGATACGGTGGGGGAATGGGGGGTGTCACTCACATCCAGGAAGGTGCTGGGGTCCATGCTGAACATGCTCTGCAGACTGTCCAGATTGGAGTCGATGACATCCACGTGGTCGTTGAGCTCGCCCCTAATTATGACAGAGAAGAGCAATGACAACCAGAACCTGCGCAGACAGAGGAGGGAGACCGCAGAGGAGAGGACGGCGCAGACAGAGGAGGGAGGCCGCAGAGAGGAGAGGACGGCGCAAACAGAGGAGGGAGGCCGCAGAGAGGAGAGAGGACGGGAGGCGCAGTACAGAGGAGGGAGGCCGAGAGACAGAGGAGGGCGGTCAGAGGAGAGGGAGGACGGCGCGGTACAGAGGAGGGAGGCCGCAGAGAGAAGAGGACGGCGCGTTACAGAGGAGGGAGGCCGCAGAGGAGAGGACGGCGCAGTCAGAGGAGGGAGGCCTCAGAGGAGAGGACGGCGTAGACAGAGGAGGGAGGCCGCAGGGAGGAGAGGACGGCGCGGCACAGAGGAGGGAGGTCGCAGAGAGGAGAGGACGGCGCAGATAGAGGAGGGAGGCCGCAGAGGAGAGGACGGCGCAGATAGAGGAGGGAGGCCGCAGAGGAGAGGACGGCGCGGTACAGAGGAGGGAGGCCGCAGAGAGGAGAGGACGGCGCGGTACAGAGGAGGGAGGCTGCAGAGGAGAGGACAGCGCAGATAGAGGAGGGAGGCCACAGAGAGGAGAGGACAGCACGGTAGAGAGGACAGCGCGGTACAGAGGAGGGAGGCCGCAGAGGAGAGGACAGCGCAGACAGAGGAGGGAGGCCGCAGAGGAGAGGACAGTGCAGACAGAGGAGGGAGGCAACAGAAGAGAGGACGGCGCGGTACAGAGGAGGGAGGCCGCAGAAGAGAGGACGGCGCGGTACAGAGGAGGGAGACCGAGGAGGAGATGACGGCGCAGACAGAGGAGGGAGGCCGCAGAGGAGAGGACAGCGCGGTACAGAGGAGGGAGGCCACAGAGGAGAGGACAGCGCGGTACAGAGGAGGGAGGCCGCAGAGGAGAGGACAGCGCGGTACAGAGGAGGGAGGCCGCAGAGGAGAGAGGCTGCAGAGAGGAGGACAGCACGGTACAGAGGAGGGATGCTGCAGAGAGGAGAGGACAGCGCGGTACAGAGGAGAGGACGGCGCGGTACAGAGGAGGGAGGCCGCAGAGAGGAGAGGACGGCGCAGTACAGAGGAGGGAGGCCACAGAGGAGAGGACAGCGCGGTACAGCAGAGGGAGGCCACAGAGAGGAGAGGACAGCACAATACAGAAGAGGGAGGCCGCAGAGGAGAGGACGGCGCAGACAGAGGAGGGAGGCCGCAGAGAGGAGAGGACGGCGCGGTACAGAGGAGGGAGGCCGCAGAGGAGAGGACAGCGCGGCACAGAGGAGGCAGGCCGCAGAGGAGAGGACAACGCAGTACAGAGGAGGGAGGCTGCAGAGAGGAGGGAGGCCGCAGAGAGGAGGACAGCGCGGTAGAGGAGGGAGGCCGCAGAGAGGAGGACAGCGCGGGACGGCGCGGTACAGGGGAGGGGCCGGGGTAACACACAGCGCTATGTTGGAGGGGCCGGGGGCAGCAGCAGACGACTAGTGCAGCACACAGGTCATCCCCAATGTCCCACTTCTTGAATCCTGCAGAGGATCTCACTTTTCAAGCAGCAGTTTGTGCTTCAGAGCTGCTCACATGGCCAGCCACCTTATACTGGGAGGAGAGACCACCAATCTCATGCTAAGACCCCTACGGTAAGACGTGCCCAGTAAATGCGAGGCTCTGCCCACTGGCTATTGCCTGGTGACAGGGTCATGTGACCACAAAGCTCCACCAAGTGCCATTATAAAAGGGGAGGTGGAAATGATGCATCATGGGAGCCAACGTCCAGACCGAGCCGTGAGCGATACAGGGACAGGGGGGAGGGGGACACGGCGGGGGCCACGAGAGCCAGCATAATACATAAACACATCTGACCCGAGCTCTGTTCTGCTCTGCAGGGAGGAAGAGGAGCAGAGTCGGGACCCCTCAGACATCAGACGACTGCTAGAAATGCTGAAAGAGACAAACACAGGAGCATGGAACAGAGCAGACAACCCTAGTCAGGGGCCACACAGTCATACAGCATAAGCTTAGATGTGCCGGACGTACCACCGCGCTGCTCGTTTTCTGGACACTTGGCGCTGCCATCGACCGTGAGACCGCCGAGTGCAAGCGTTCACCTACCTCTGGCAGTTCCAGTGATCAGCGGGGCCCAGTGCCCATCACACCCCCTATCCACAGGGGACAACCCCTTTAAATTTTATTAACTGTTTATGGGAAGAAATCAACAAAAAAAATAAGTAAAAAAATCTGCTTTTATTTTTTAGGTTTTTAATTTGGTGCTATTCACCGCTCGGCATAGGCCGGCGAGTTCATTCTGCCGTCGATTACAGCGACACCACCTTTACTGGTCTTTGCACAAGGTTTTTTTTATTTGTTTTTGTGTCACCTGCAGTTTTTCCCCCGTCAGCGAGCCCCTCGAGGAAGGTTTCGGGGGGACCACCTACCACTCCGGAGAAAACACGGCTTCTCAATCACTTTTTATTCCAATTTTAGGGAGAATTAGTGACACGAGGAAACATTCTGGAAGATTGGCAGATTTTACTACTTTACACAAAAAAGGTCTGTACTAGGAAGACCAGACAGCGCCACGTCATCGCATTGCGGGGGCCACGGCAGACAGCGCCGCGTCATCGCATTGCGGGGGCCACGGCAGACAGCGCCGCGCCATCGCATTGCGGGGGCCACGGCAGACAGCGCCGCGCCATCGCACTGCGGGGGCCACGGCAGACAGCGCCGCGTCATCGCACTGCGGGGGCCACGGCAGACAGCGCCGCGTCATCGCATTGCGGGGGCCACGGCAGACAGCGCCGCGTCATCGCACTGCGGGGGCCACGGCAGACAGCGCCGCGTCATCGCACTGCGGGGGCCACGGCAGACAGCGCCGCGTCATCGCACTGCGGGGGCCACGGCAGACAGCGCGCGTCATCGCACTGCGGGGGCCACTGCAGACAGCGCCGTCATCGCACTGCGGGGCCACGGCAGACAGCGCCGCGTCATCGCATTGCGGGGGCCACGGCAGACAGCGCCGCGCCATCGCATTGCGGGGGCCACGGCAGACAGCGCCGCGTCATCGCACTGCGGGGGCCACGGCAGACAGCGCCGCGTCATCGCACCGCGGGGGCCACGGCAGACAGCGCCGCGTCATCGCATCGCGGGGGCCACTGCAGACAGCGCCGCGTCATCGCATTGCGGGGGCCACTGCAGACAGCGCCGCGTCATCGCATTGCGGGGGCCACTGCAGACAGCGCCGCGTCATCGCACTGCGGGGGCCACTGCAGACAGCGCCGCGTCATCGCATTGCGGGGGCCACGGCAGACAGCGCCGCGTCATCGCACCGCGGGGGCCACGGCAGACAGCGCCGCGTCATCGCACCGCGGGGGCCACGGCAGACAGCGCCGCGTGATCGCATCGCGGGGGCCACTGCAGACAGCGCCGCGTCATCGCATTGCGGGGGCCACTGCAGACAGCGCCGCGTCATCGCATTGCGGGGGCCACTGCAGACAGCGCCGCGTCATCGCACTGCGGGGGCCACTGCAGACAGCGCCGCGTCATCGCATTGCGGGGGCCACTGCAGACAGCGCCGCGTCATCGCCACTATATGCCATACTGTTACGCCAGTTTGCTTACCATGAGGAAATGTACGTTATGGGGCAGAAAAGGGTTAATAGATGCGTGCACCCGAATCCTGATTAATAAATCTCCTCCAGAGAACCGCCCCTGACAGAGAGCGGAGAGAGCGAGCGAGAGGACAGAGAGCGGAGAGAGGACAGAGAGCGGAGAGAGCGAGAGGACAGAGAGCGGAGAGAGCGGAGAGAGCGAGAGGACAGAGAGCGGAGAGAGCGCGAGACGAGAGCGAGAGACGAAGCAGAGTACAGAATGAGCGTAGAGCGAAGGACAGAGAGCTAGAGAGCGAGAGACAGAAAGCTGAGAGACAGAGAGACAGGAGCAGAAGCGATAGGACAGATAAGCGTAGAGGACAGAGAGCAGATAGATGCAGAAGCGAGAGACAGAAGCAGAGACGAGCGACAGTACAGAGAGCTGAGCAGAAGCGTAGCTGCGAGAGACAGAGAGCGAAGCGTATGAGGACAGAGAGCGAGCGCGAGAGGACAGAGAGCGGAGAGAGCGAGCGCGAGAGGACAGAGCGAGCGCGAGAGGACAGAGAGCGGAGAGAGCGAGCGCGAGAGGACAGAGAGCAGAGTCGAGCGGAGAGAGAGCGAGAGGGCAGAGAGCAGAGTCTACAGGAGACAAGAGTAGAAAGAGGACAGAGCAGTGCCTACAGGAGAGACTACAAATAGAGAGAGGACAGAGAGCGCTGCTGTCAGAAGAGCTGGATGTGAGACGCAGAGAGGCTCTGAACCCTGATCCTGACGGCCGCGGCGCTCAGCCCTTGTCTGTAGTGTGAACACTTACCTGTCCAGGCAGGCCACACTGAGGCAGGGCTCCGGCTCCCCGGGGTGTGAGCGCCCACCTTCTCTGCCCGACTCCTCGCTGGGATCATTCTCCTGCAGGATGGAGTCGATGAAGGTGGTCGGAGATAAGGAGTTCTCGCGATCCTCAGCAGGGTGGGGGCTGGGTTCAGAGGTCACCTCGCTGTCAGGAGTGAGGGGCTCGTCTTTGATCAGGATGACTGGGCTGCATCTAGAAAAGAAGTGGGGGGCTCCATGTTACACCCCCAGGTACAGGCTGGTAGAGGACAAGTAGGTGGACCATACTCACCTCTCTACCAAGCTGGGGTTTGGAGACACGGGGGGGCTGGAGCCGGCAACCTCAGTCACATCCGAGATTATGGGGCCATCAGAGGAGTCAGGGGAGTAGCATCCGGTGTCCGTGTACCCCGAGAAGGAAGCCTGGAACAGGAAAGCATTCAATTGAGGGGTGTAACCCCCCCGACGGAGAACAGAGCGGACAGAGAAGTGTAACCCCCCCCAGAGTACAGAGCGGACAGGGAAGGAGTAACCCCCCCCGACGGAGTACAGAGCGGACAGGGAAGTGTAACCCCCGGAGTACAGAGCGGACAGGGAAGTGTAACCCCCGAGTACAGAGCGGACAGGGAAGTGTAACCCCCGGAGTACAGAGCGGACAGGGAAGTGTAACCCCCCCGGAGTACAGAGCGGACAGGGAAGTGTAACCCCTCCGGAGTACAGAGCGGACAGGGAAGGAGTAACCCCGACGGAGTACAGAGCGGACAGGGAAGTGTAACCCCCGGAGTACAGTGCGGACAGGGAAGTGTAACCCCCCCGGAGTACAGAGCGGACAGGGAAGTGTAACCCCTCCGGAGTACAGAGCGGACAGGGAAGGTGTAACCATCCCCGGAGTACAGAGCGGACAGGGAAGGTGTAACCCCGGAGTACAGAGCGGACAGGGAAGGTGTAACCACCCCGGAGTACAGAGCGGACAGGGAAGGTGTAACCACCCCCGGAGTACAGAGCGGACAGGGAAGGTGTAACCACCCCCGGAGTACAGAGCGGACAGGGAAGGTGTAACCCCCCCGGAGTACAGAGCGGACAGGGAAGGTGTAACCCCCGAGTACAGAGCGGACAGGAAGGTGTAACCCCGATGGAGTACAGAGCGGACAGGGAAGGTGTAACCCCCGAGTACAGAGCGGACAGGAAGGTGTAACCCCTCCCCAGAGTACAGAGCGGACAGAGAAGGTGTAACCCCCGGAGTACAGAGCGGACAGGGAAGGTGTAACCCCCGGAGTACAGAGCGGACAGGGAAGGTGTAACCCCCGGAGTACAGAGCGGACAGGGAAGGTGTAACCCCCAGAGTACAGAGCGGACAGGGAAGGTGTAACCCCCCAGAGTACAGAGCGGACAGGGAAGGTGTAACCCCCGGAGTACAGAGCGGACAGGGAAGGTGTAACCCCCGAGTACAGAGCGGACAGGAAGGTGTAACCCCCGGAGTACAGAGCGGACAGGGAAGGTGTAACCCTCCCAGAGTACAGAGCGGACAGGGAAGGTGTAACCCCCAGAGTACAGAGCGGACAGGGAAGGAGTAACCCCTCCGGAGTACAGAGCGGACAGGGAAGGTGTAACCCCCCCCGGAGTACAGAGCGGACAGGGAAGGTGTAACCCCCCAGAGTACAGAGCAGACAGGGAAGGAGTAACCCCTCCAGGGGGACAGAGCGGACAGGGAAGGTGTAACCCCCCCAGAGTACAGAGCGGGCAGGGAAGGTGTAACCCCCCAGAGTACAGTGCGGACAGAGAAGTGTAACCCCCGGAGTACAGAGCGGACAGGGAAGGTGTAACCACCCGAGTACAGAGCGGACAGGGAAGTGTAACCCCCCGGAGTACAGAGCGGACAGGGAAGGTGTAACCCCCCAGAGTACAGAGCGGACAGGGAAGGTGTAACCCCCAGAGTACAGAGCGGACAGGGAAGGTGTAACCCCCAGAGTACAGAGCGGACAGGGAAGGTGTAACCCCCAGAGTACAGAGCGGACAGGGAAGTGTAACCCCCCGGAGTACAGAGCGGACAGGGAAGGTGTAACCCCCCAGAGTACAGAGCGGACAGGGAAGGTGTAACCCCCAGAGTACAGAGCGGACAGGGAAGGTGTAACCCCCGGAGTACAGAGCGGACAGGAAGGTGTAACCCCCGGAGTACAGAGCGGACAGGGAAGGTGTAACCACCCCAGAGTACAGAGCGGACAGGGAAGGTGTAACCCCCCAGAGTACAGAGCGGACAGGGAAGTGTAACCCCCGGAGTACAGAGCGGACAGGGAAGGTGTAACCCCCGGAGTACAGAGCGGACAGGGAAGGTGTAACCCCCGAGTACAGAGCGGACAGGGAAGGTGTAACCCCCGGAGTACAGAGCGGACAGGGAAGGTGTAACCCCCGAGTACAGAGCGGACAGGGAAGGTGTAACTCCCGGAGAACAGAGCGGACAGGGAAGGTGTAACTCCCCAGAGTACAGAGCGGACAGGGAAGGTGTAACCCCCAGAGTACAGAGCGGACAGGGAAGGAGTAACCCCTCCGGAGTACAGAGCGGACAGGGAAGGTGTAACCCCCCCGGAGTACAGAGCGGACAGGGAAGATGTAACCCCTCCGGAGTACAGAGCGGACAGGGAAGTGTAACCCCTCCCCGGAGTACAGTGCGGACAGGGAAGTGTAACCCCTCCGGAGTACAGAGCGGACAGGGAAGGTGTAACCCCCGAGTACAGAGCGGACAGGGAAGTGTAACCCCCTGGAGTACAGAGCGGACAGGGAAGGAGTAACTCCCGGAGTACAGAGCGGACAGGGAAGTGTAACCCCGGAGTACAGAGCGGACAGGGAAGTGTAACCCCCGGAGTACAGAGCGGACAGGGAAGTGTAACCCCGCGAGTACAGTGCGGACAGGGAAGGTGTAACCTCCGGAGTACAGAGCGGACAGGGAAGTGTAACCCCCTGGAGTACAGAGCGGACAGGGAAGGAGTAACCCCCGGAGTACAGAGCGGACAGGGAAGTGTAACCCCGAGTACAGAGCGGACAGGAAGTGTAACCCCGGAGTACAGAGCGGACAGGGAAGTGTAACTCCCGGAGTACAGAGCGGACAGGGAAGTGTAACCCCCGAGTACAGTGCGGACAGGGAAGGTGTAACCCCGGAGTACAGAGCGGACAGGGAAGTGTAACCCCTGGAGTACAGAGCGGACAGGGAAGGAGTAACCCCGGAGTACAGAGCGGACAGGGAAGTGTAACCCCGGAGTACAGAGCGGACAGGAAGTGTAACCCCGGAGTACAGAGCGGACAGGGAAGTGTAACCCCGGAGTACAGTGCGGACAGGGAAGTGTAACCCTCCGAGTACAGAGCGGACAGGGAAGTGTAACCCCGAGTACAGAGCGGACAGGAAGTGTAACCCCGGAGTACAGAGCGGACAGGGAAGTGTAACCCTCCGGAGTACAGAGCGGACAGGGAAGTGTAACCCTCCGGAGTACAGAGCGGACAGGGAAGTGTAACCCCCGCTGAGTACAGTGCGGACAGGGAAGTGTAACCCCCCCGGAGTACAGAGCGGACAGGGAAGTGTAACCCCCGGAGTACAGAGCGGACAGGGAAGTGTAACCCCTCCGGAGTACAGAGCGGACAGGGAAGTGTAACCCCCCCCGGCTGAGTACAGTGCGGACAGGGAAGGTGTAACCCTCCCCCCCCGACGGAGTACAGACAAGATGTAAGTGAGGGTCTTACGGGGTAAGCAGCCGCTCCGTGCATTGGCTCCAGAGAAAACGGGCGACTGTACTTTGGTAGGGAATGGGTTGGACTACTGTCATTCAGCATGAGAGGTCTGTAAGAGAAGAGCAAGGGGTTAACATCATAGATCTGCCGCTCCCCCCGAACACGTCACACATAGATCTGCCGCTCCCCCCGGACACACATAGATCTGCCGCTCCCCCCAGACACACATAGATCTGCCGCTCCCCCCGGACACACATAGATCTGCCGCTCCCCCCGGACATACATAGATCTGCCGCTCCCCCCGGACATACATATAGATCTGCCGCTCCCCCGGACATACACATAGATCTGCCGCTCCCCCGGACACACACACATAGATCTGCCGCTCCCCCGGACACACACACATAGATCTGCCGCTCCCCCGGACACACACATATAGATCTGCCGCCCCCGACACACACATATAGATCTGCCGCTTCCCCCGGACACACATATAGATCTGCCGCTCCCCCGGACATACACATAGATCTGCCGCTCCCCCGGACATACACACATATAGATCTGCCGCTGCCCCCGGACACACATAGATCTGCCGCTCCCCCGGACACACATATAGATCTGCCGCTCCCCCGGACACGCACATAGATCTGCCGCTCCCCCCGGACACACATATAGATCTGCCGCTCCCCGGACACACACACATAGATCTGCCGCTCCCCCCGGACACACATATAGATCTGCCGCTCCCCCGGACACGTCACATATAGATCTGCCGCTCCCCCCGGACACACATATTATTCTCTGTCAGTATTGATGAACTGAAGGTCGCCCGCCATCAGCGCTGTGCGCAGGAACATGCACGGAAGCAGCAGTTGTTTGGTGGCTGTGAATGGCCCTGCAGTGCTGGGTGCTGCTCCAGTGCCTGGTCCGGGGCACAGCGCAGCCGATGGGTGGGTTGTCGGGAGTCAGACCCCTGATCTGATGATAGGATGGGCCATCACTATCAGCATCTGGGGCGGGGGGGGCTCAGTCACTCACATTTTACGTTTCACCCCCAGAATTCGGTTGGACTGGACCAGAGAAATGAGGAACTGGATGAGCTGGAGACAGAAAGGAGAAGGTTAGGTCCCTGGTTCAAGACCCCCATGGTGGGCCCCAGCAGAGTGTATCCCCTCCCCCAGTCTGCAGCTGTCGGGGCCCGCTGAGGGTAGTAGCCCGCTCACCTTATTGACCACCTTCTGCTGCTGGCCATGTTTCTGCCGCAGACTCGCCACCTCCCTCCACAGAGCTTCATTCTCGCTGCAGAAGCAGAAAACGGTTAGCAAATACCAGAAGGCCTGGGAAAGCTGGGTGACAACCCTGGTGACAGGGGTAACGGTTGTCACTCAGCTTTCCCAGAAACAGATTAGTTAGCTAGAACGCCTGACAGCGGGTCACTCACTGCTTCATGGCCAGCAGGCGGCAGTCAATGCTTTCTTGCTTCCCCTTCATGACTTGCACGTCCGTCAGCAGCTTACTGACATTGTCCTGATGAACCTTCACCTCCACCGTTTTGGTTCCTGACAGCTGAGGACAGAAATGGTGACGTCACATAAAGGCGAGGATGACGCCCCCTGCCCGGTCCGCCCGTGGCACACTTACGTTGTTAACCTTCCTCTTGATGTTCTCCAGTAATTGCTCGTGACCGCGGATGAAGTACGGATGCTGGAATTCGGTGTCGTCCTTCTCTGGCTTCACCAGACCCCCCTGCTCGATGTGGACCACCTTCCTGAAGCCGTCTGAGGAGAAGACAATGCTGAAGGTTACATCACAGTCACGCCCCTCTTCTGGGCAGCAGCAGACTGGCCGGCACACATGTGAGGGGCCCCGCTCCGATACTTACACATATTGAGCTGCCTCACGAAGCTCGCCATGTTGTTGTGCTTGAAGTATTTAGGAAGAACTTCTTTGGCGAAACATCCCTGGTCAAAGACGTGAAAGCTGTTCCCTTCCTGAAAAGAAAGAGGACATGAGAGGGGCGAAAAATGGGGGCAGAAGTCAGGAAATGAGGGGCCGAAATGGCTGTGGCAGAGAGTGGGGGGGGGGGACGGGGACAGGGACAGGGAGAAGGCCTAGGAAAAGCAGAGCGTGGGAGGCACAAAATACAGGATTGGCGGGGGGGCACAAGGTAAAGGATCAGCAGGCGGCGCACAAGGTCCAGGATCAGCAGAGTGGTGGGGGTTTCACATGGTCCAGGATCCGCATGGGGCAGAGGCACAAGGTACAGGATCAGCAGGGGAGAGGGGGTACACAAGGTACAGGATCAGCAGGGGAGGGGGTACACAAGGTACAGGATCAGCAGGGGAGAGGGGCTACACAAGGTAGAGGATCAGCAGGGGAGAGGGGCTACACAAGGTAGAGGATCAGCAGGGGAGAGGGGCTACACAAGGTAGAGGATCAGCAGGGGAGAGGGGCTACACAAGGTAGAGGATCAGCAGGGGAGAGGGGCTACACAAGGTAGAGGATCAGCAGGGGAGAGGGGCTACACAAGGTAGAGGATCAGCAGGGGAGAGGGGCTACACAAGGTAGAGGATCAGCAGGGGAGAGGGGCTACACAAGGTAGAGGATCAGCAGGGGAGAGGGGCTACACAAGGTAGAGGATCAGCAGGGGAGAGGGGCTACACAAGGTAGAGGATCAGCAGGGGAGAGGGGCTACACAAGGTACAGGATCAGCAGGGGAGAGGGGTACACAAGGTACAGGATCAGCAGGGGAGAGGGGTACACAAGGTAGCAGGATCAGCAGGGGAGGGGGTACACAAGGTAGAGGATCAGCAGGGAGAGGGGGTACACAAGGTAGAGGATCAGCAGGGGAGAGGGGCTACACAAGGTAGAGGATCAGCAGGGGAGAGGGCTACACAAGGTAGAGGATCAGCAGGGGAGAGGGGCTACACAAGGTGGAGGATCAGCAGGGGAGAGGGGCTACACAAGGTAGAGGATCAGCAGGGGAGAGGGGCTACACAAGGTGGAGGATCAGCAGGGAGAGGGGCTACACAAGGTAGAGGATCAGCAGGGGAGAGGGGCTACACAAGGTAGAGGATCAGCAGGGGAGAGGGGCTACACAAGGTAGAGGATCAGCAGGGGAGAGGGGCTACACAAGGTAGAGGATCAGCAGGGGAGAGGGGCTACACAAGGTAGAGGATCAGCAGGGGAGAGGGGCTACACAAGGTAGAGGATCAGCAGGGGAGAGGGGCTACACAAGGTAGAGGATCAGCAGGGGAGAGGGGCTACACAAGGTAGAGGATCAGCAGGGAGAGGGCTACACAAGGTAGAGGATCAGCAGGGGAGAGGGGCTACACAAGGTAGAGGATCAGCAGGGGAGAGGGGCTACACAAGGTAGAGGATCAGCAGGGGAGAGGGGCTACACAAGGTAGAGGATCAGCAGGGGAGAGGGGCTACACAAGGTAGAGGATCAGCAGGGGAGAGGGCTACACAAGGTAGAGGATCAGCAGGGGGAGAGGGGCTACACAAGGTAGAGGATCAGCAGGGGAGAGGGGCTACACAAGGTAGAGGATCAGCAGGGGAGAGGGGCTACACAAGGTAGAGGATCAGCAGGGGAGAGGGGCTACACAAGGTAGAGGATCAGCAGGGGAGAGGGGCTACACAAGGTAGAGGATCAGCAGGGGAGAGGGGCTACACAAGGTAGAGGATCAGCAGGGGAGAGGGGCTACACAAGGTAGAGGATCAGCAGGGGAGAGGGGCTACACAAGGTAGAGGATCAGCAGGGGAGAGGGGCTACACAAGGTAGAGGATCAGCAGGGGAGAGGGGCTACACAAGGTAGAGGATCAGCAGGGGAGAGGGGCTACACAAGGTAGAGGATCAGCAGGGGAGAGGGGCTACACAAGGTAGAGGATCAGCAGGGGAGAGGGGCTACACAAGGTAGAGGATCAGCAGGGGAGAGGGGCTACACAAGGTAGAGGATCAGCAGGGGAGAGGGGCTACACAAGGTAGAGGATCAGCAGGGGAGAGGGGCTACACAAGGTAGAGGATCAGCAGGGGAGAGGGGCTACACAAGGTAGAGGATCAGCAGGGGAGAGGGGCTACACAAGGTAGAGGATCAGCAGGGGAGAGGGGCTACACAAGGTAGAGGATCAGCAGGGGAGAGGGGCTACACAAGGTAGAGGATCAGCAGGGGAGAGGGGGTACACAAGGTAGAGGATCAGCAGGGGAGAGGGGTACACAAGGTAGAGGATCAGCAGGGGAGAGGGGTACACAAGGTAGAGGATCAGCAGGGAGAGGGGTACACAAGGTAGAGGATCAGCAGGGGAGAGGGGTACACAAGGTAGAGGATCAGCAGGGGAGAGGGGTACACAAGGTAGAGGATCAGCAGGGGAGAGGGGGTACACAAGGTAGAGGATCAGCAGGGGAGAGGGGGTACACAAGGTAGAGGATCAGCAGGGGAGAGGGGGTACACAAGGTAGAGGATCAGCAGGGGAGAGGGGGTACACAAGGTAGAGGATCAGCAGGGGAGAGGGGGTACACAAGGTAGAGGATCAGCAGGGGAGAGGGGGTACACAAGGTACAGGATCAGCAGGGGAGAGGGGGTACACAAGGTACAGGATCAGCAAGGGAGAGGGGGGACGACGACGACGTCATAAGGTCCAGGATCAGCAGAGTGGTGGGGGTTTCACATGGTCCAGGATCCACGTGGGGCAGAGGCACCAGGTACAGGATAAGCGGGGGGGCGGAGACACCAGGTATAGGATCGGCGGGGGAGGCACAAGGTACAGGATCGGCGGGGGAGGCACAAGGTACAGGATCAGCAGAGTTCCGGGGGAAGTAGCGGATGCCGGGCTATTTAAAACAGAAATCCTCTGGGTTCAGCAGTGTGGGGGCAGTCTGGAGGTGCCCGGGTTCCCGCACCGTCTGGGGGGCAGTGCACAGCATCGCCCACTACATGACTGGGGCAGATCACTAAAGTCATGACGGGGAAGATTTATAGTTTGGGGCACATTTCCAGGACGCGCAGCGGAGGGTTAGGGGGAAGTTCTACCTGGCGGATTCCCTTTGTGGTGGCAACCAGTCCAGAGCGCGCAGGGTGTCGGGCTGCAGACAATCAGCTCGGAGCAGACTGCCCCCCCTCCGCTGGACGCAGGCCAGAACATCGCACCCCAGAGCAAATGATAAACAGGTGTGAGCCGGGGGATCAGCTTACAGAGCTGCACGTGGCGCAGGACACGGGAAACACACAATGAGGCGATGACCGAAAGGAGAAACGGGAAGCGCAATCCAAACCGGAGCAACGAGATCCGCAGAGGTCACTGACCCCCAGGACGACATAGCGGGGTCTCCCCCGTATATACACAACCAGGCTGATAACAGAACAGCAGCGGTCACAGACTCTCCGGGCGCACACACAGAGTCAGCAGTCCTCTCATCATCAGAGGATGGATGGATTAAGCCTTCATGTCATCATCATTAGAGGGCAGGGTCAGCAGTCATCTCATTATCATCATTAGAGGGCAGGGCCAGCAGTCATCTCATTATTATTAGAGGGCGGGGTCAGCAGTCATCTCATTATCATTATTAGAGGGCAGGGTCAGCAGTCATCTCATTATCATCATTAGAGGGCAGGGCCAGCAGTCATCCCATTATTATTAGAGGGCGAGGTCAGCAGTCATCTCATTATCATCATTAGAGGGCAGGGTCAGCAGTCATCTCATTATCATAATTAGAGAGCAGGGCCAGCAGTCATCTCAATATTATTAGAGGGCAGGACCAGCAGTCATCTCAATATTATTAGAGGGCAGGGTCAGCAGTCATCTCATTATCATTAGAGGGCAGGGTCAGCAGTCATCTCATTATTATTAGAGGGCAGGGCCAGCAGTCATCCCATTATCATTCGAAGGGAGGGCCAGCAGTCATCTCATTATTATTAGAGGGATCCGGTATCATCTCTCCTCCCCAAATAAGGCTGAGTGATCCGGTATCATCTCCCCTCCCCATATAAGGCTGAGTGATCCGGTATCATCTCCCCTCCCCATATAAGGCTGAGTGATCCGGTATCATCTCTCCTCCCCATATAAGGCTGAGTGATCCGGTATCATCTCCCCTCCCCATATAAAGCTGAGTGATCCGGTATCATCTCTCCTCCCCATATAAAGCTGAGTGATCCGGTATCATCTCTCCTCCTCATATAAGGCTGAGTGATCCGGTATCATCTCTCCTCCCCATATAAGGCTCAGGGATCCGGTATCACCTCTCCTCCCGATATAAGGCTGAGTGATCCGGTATCACCTCTCCTCCCCATATAAGGCTGAGTGATCCGGTATCATCTCTCCTCCACATATAAGGCTGAGTGATCCGGTATCATCTCTCCTCCTCATATAAGGCTGAGTGATCCGGTATCATCTCTCCTCCCCATATAAGGCTGAGTGATCCGGTATCACCTCTCCTCCCCATATAAGGCTGAGTGATCCGGTATCATCTCTCCTCCCCATATAAGGCTGAGTGATCCGGTATCATCTCTCCTCCCCATATAAGGCTGAGTGATCCGGTATCATCTCTCCTCCCCATATAAGGCTCAGTGATCCGGTATCATCTCTCCTCCCCATATAAGGCTCAGTGATCCGGTATCATCTCTCCTCCCCAAATAAGGCTGAGTGATCCGGTATTACCTCTCCTCCCCATATAAGGCTTAGTGATCCGGTATCATCTCTCCTCCCCATATAAGGCTGAGTGATCCGGTATCACCTCTCCTCCCCTTATAAGGCTGAGGGATCCGGTATCATCTCTCTTCCCCATATAAGGCTGAGTGATCCGGTATCATCTCTCCTCCTCATATAAGGCTGAGTGATCCGGTATCATCTCTCCTCCTCATATAAGGCTGAGTGATCCGGTATCATCTCTCCTCCCCATATAAGGCTCAGTGATCCGGTATCATCTCTCCTCCCCAAATAAGGCTGAGTGATCCGGTATCATCTCTCCTCCTCATATAAGGCTGAGTGATCCGGTATCATCTCTCCTCCCCATATAAGGATCAGTGATCTGGTATCATCTCTCCTCCCCATATAAGGCCGAGTGATCCGGTATCATCTATCCTCCCCATATAAGGCTGAGTGATCCGGTATCATCTCTCCTCCTCATATAAGGCTGAGTGATCCGGTATCATCTCTCCTCCTCATATAAGGCTGAGTGATCCGGTATCATCTCTCCTCCCCATATAAGGCTCAGTGATCCGGTATCATCTCTCCTCCCCAAATAAGGCTGAGTGATCCGGTATCATCTCTCCTCCTCATATAAGGCTGAGGGATCCGGTATCATCTCTCCTCCTTGTGGCGAAACCAACCGCGCCACTGGGTTTTGGAGGGGACAGATTGCCAGCCTCTTGCCCCAGGATTATGGGCCCTCTCATCAGCCCATGCTAAACTTAAACCCCATGGCGATTTGACTGTGTTTGTGGCATCTGAGCGCTGTTTGGATATATTGAGCGCTCAGATCCAAGCCATCTGGGGATATGTTACATGTCTGTGTACTGTAAAGGGTGGGACATTGTGTATTGAATAGTGATGTCTGTCCTATTGTCCCCACGTGTGTATTGGCGATTTCCCTTTGTCCTGAGAGGTAATTGAATGAGTCCTCGATTGTCTCCAGGACAGAAGACATTGTGTATTCTCCTGCCTGTGATGATTACATTAACCTGTGTGGGGTAATTGTATCACAGGCAGAGGGGAGGGATATGCTGGGAGGGTCTGTATTGTCACATTGTGTGTGATTGGCTGCTGTATCCCCTGTGTCTCAGTCTTCCTTCTGGTCCCCTAGGGGAGTGTCCACCAGGTGGGAGACCTGCATAAATACCGGGCAGGTAGCCCTCAATAAAGTGAGAATTCCTGTTTAACCATTAATACGGAGCCTCGTCTCGTACTTGGGGGGGAATTGCTACGTCAGAACGTTCTCTTGCCTGTTCCAGGAAAGGAGGACTTCGTATGGTTCCAGTTCGGTGGATTCCAGCGGTTGTGGGTTGCTGTGCTCTTCTCCAGGGGAATCGCCCGAACGGTATTAATCCTTACTATACCGGGTTATACCGTAACACTCCTCATATAATGCTCAGTGATCCGGTATCATCTCCCCTCCCCATATAAGGCTGAGTGATCCGGTATCATCTCTCCTCCCCATATAAGGCTGAGTGATCCGGTATCATCTCTCCTCCCCATATAAGGCTGAGGGATCCGGTATTACCTCTCCTCCTCCTATAAGGCTGAGGGATCCGGTATCATCTCTCCTCCCCATATAAGGCTGAGTGATCCGGTATCATCTCTCCTCCCCATATAAGGCTGAGTGATCCGGTATCATCTCTCCTCCCCATATAAGGCTGAGTGATCCGGTATAAGCTATCCTCCCCATATAAGGCTGAGTGATCCGGTATCACCTCTCCTCCCCTTATAAGGCTGAGGGATCCGGTATCATCTCTCCTCCCCATATAAGGCTGAGTGATCCGGTATCATCTATCCTTCCCATATAAGGCTGAGTGATCCGGTATCATCTATCCTCCCCATATAAGGCTGAGTGATCCGGTATCATCTCTCCTCCTCATATAAGGCTGAGTGATCCGTTATCATCTCTCCTCCTCATATAAGGCTCAGGGATCCGGTATCATCTCTCCTCCTCATATAAGGCTCAGGGATCCGGTATCATCTCTCCTCCCCATATAAGGCTGAGTGATCCGGTATCATCTCTCCTCCCCATATAAGGCTCAGTGATCCGGAATCATCTCTCCTCCACATATAAGGCTAAGTAATCTGGTATCATCTCTCCTCCCCATATAAAGCTCAGTGATCCGGTATCATCTCTCCTCCTCATATAAGGCTGAGTGATCCGGTATCATCTCTCCTCCCCATATAAGGCTGAGTGATCCGGTATCATCTCTCCTCCTCATATAAGGCTCAGTGATCCGGTATCATCTCTCCTCCTCATATAAGGCTCAGTGATCCGGTATCATCTCTCCTCCTCATATAAGGCTCAGGGATCCGGTATCATCTCTCCTCCCCATATAAGGCTCAGTGATCCGGTATCATCTCTCCTCCCCAAATAAGGCTGAGTGATCCGGTATTACCTCTCCTCCTCATATAAGGCTGAGTGATCCGGTATCATCTCTCCTCCCCATATAAGGCTGAGGGATCCGGTATCATCTCTCCTCCCCATATAAGGCTGAGCAATCCGGTATCATCTCTCCTCCCCATATAAAGCTCAGTGATCCGGTATCATCTCTCCTCCTCATATAAGGCTCAGGGATCCGGTATCATCTCTCCTCCCCATATAAGGCTCAGGGATCCGGTATCATCTCTCCTCCCCATATAAGGCTCAGGGATCGGTATCATCTCTCCTCCCCATATAAGGCTGAGTAATCCGGTATCATCTCTCCTCCCCATATAAGGCTGAGTAATCCGGTATCACCTCTCCTCCCCTTATAAGGCTGAGTGATCCGGTCTCATCTCTCCTCCTCATATAAGGCTGAGTGATCCGGTATCATCTCTCCTCCCCATATAAGGCTGAGGGATCCGGTATCATCTCTCCTCCCCATATAGGCTCAGTGATCCGGTATCATCTATCCTCCTCATATAAGGCTGAGTGATCCGGTATCATCTCTCCTCCCCATATAAAGCTCAGTGATCCGGTATCATCTCTCCTCCTCATATAAGGCTGAGTGATCCGGTATCATCTCTCCTCCTCAAATAAGGCTCAGTGATCCGGTATCATCTCTCCTCCTCAAATAAGGCTCAGTGATCCGGTATCATCTCTCCTCCTCATATAAGGCTCAGGCATCCAGTATCATCTATCCTCCCCATATAAGGCTCAGTGATCTGGTATCATCTCTCCTCCCCATATAAGGCTGAGTAATCCGGTATCATCTCTCCTCCCCATATAAGGCTGAGTGATCCGGTATCCTCTCTCCTCCCCATATAAGGCTCAGGGATCCGGTATCATATCTCCTCCCAATATAAGGCTCGGTGATCCGGTATCATCTCTCCTCCCCATATAAGGCTCGGTGATCCGGTATCATCTCTCCTACCCATATAAGGCTGAGTGATCCGGTATCATCTCTCCTCCTCATATAAGGCTGAGTGATCCGGTATCATCTCTCCTCCTCATATAAGGCTGAGTGATCCAGTATCATCTCTCCTTCTCATATAAGGCTCAGGGATCCGGTATCATCTCTCCTCCTCATATATGGCTCAGGGATCCGGTATCATCTCTCCTCCCCAAATAAAGCTGAGTGATCCGGTATCATCTCTCCTCCCCATATAAGGCTGAGGGATCCGGTATCATCTCTCCTCCTCATATAAGGCTGAGTGATCCGGTATCACCTCTCCTCTACATATAAGGCTGAGTGATCCGGTATCATCTCTCCTCCCCATATAAGGCTGAGTGATCCGGTATCCTCTCTCCTCCCCATATAAGGCTGAGTGATCCGGTATCCTCTCTCCTCCCCATATAAGGCTCAGGGATCCGGTATCATCTCTTCTCCTCATATAAGGCTGAGTGATCCGATATCATCTCTCCTCCCGATATAAGGCTGAGTGATCTGGTATCATCTCTCCTCCCCATATAAGGCTGAGTGATCCGGTATCATCTCTCCTCCCCATATAAGGCTGAGGGATCCGGTATCATCTCTCCTCCTCATATAAGGCTGAGTGATCCGGTATCACCTCTCCTCTACATATAAGGCTGAGTGATCCGGTATCATCTCTCCTCCTCATATAAGGCTCAGTGATCCGGTATCACCTCTCCTCCCGATATAAGGCTGAGTGATCCAGTATCACCTCTCCTCCTCATATAAGGCTGAGTGATCCGGTATCATCTCTCCTCCCCATATAAGGCTGAGGGATCCGGTATCACCTCTCCTCCCGATATAAGGCTGAGTGATCCGGTATCATCTCTCCTCCCCATATAAGGCTGAGTGATCCGGTATCATCTCTCCTCCTCATATAAGGCTGAGTGATCCGGTATCATCTCTTCTCCTCATATAAGGCTCAGGGATCCGGTATCACCTCTCCTCCCGATATAAGGCTGAGTGATCTGGTATCACCTCTCCTCCCCATATAAGGCTGAGTGATCCGGTATCATCTCTCCTCCTCATATAAGGCTGAGGGATCCGGTATCATCTCTCCTCCCCATATAGGCTCAGGGATCCGGTATCATCTCTCCTCCTCATATAAGGCTCAGGGATCCGGTATCATCTCTCCTCCTTATAAGGCTGAGTGATCCGGTATCATCTCTCCTCTTCATATAAGGCTCAGTGATCCGGTATCATCTCTCCTCCTCATATAAGGCTGAGTGATCTGGTATCACCTCTCCTCTACATATAAGGCTGAGTGATCCGGTATCACCTCTCCTCCCCTTATAAGGCTGAGTGATCCGGTATCATCTCTCCTCCCCATATAAGGCTGAGTGATCCGGTATCCTCTCTCCTCCCCATATAAGGCTCAGGGATCCGGTATCATCTCTCCTCCCCATATAAGGCTGAGTGATCCGGTATCATCTCTCCTCCTCATATAAGGCTGAGGGATCCGGTATCATCTCTCCTCCCCATATAAGGCTGAGTGATCCGGTATCATCTCTCCTCCCCATATAAGGCTGAGTGATCCGGTATCATCTCTCCTCCTCATATAAGGCTGAGTGATCCGGTATCATCTCTCCTCCCCATATAAGGCTGAGTGATCCGGTATCATCTCTCCTCCCCATATAAGGCTGAGTGATCCGGTATCATCTATCCTCCCCATATAAGGCTGAGTGATCCGGTATCATCTCTCCTCCTCATATAAGGCTGAGGGATCCGGTATCATCTCTCCTCCCCATATAAGGCTGAGTGATCCGGTATCATCTCTCCTCCCCATATAAGGCTGAGTGATCCGGTATCATCTCTCCTCCCCATATAAGGCTGAGTGATCCGGTATCATCTCTCCTCCTCATATAAGGCTGAGTGATCCGGTATCATCTCTCCTCCCCATATAAGGCTGAGTGATCCGGTATCATCTCTCCTCCCCATATAAGGCTGAGTGATCCGGTATCATCTCTCCTCCTCATATAAGGCTGAGTGATCCGGTATCATCTCTCCTCCCCATATAAGGCTGAGTGATCCGGTATCCTCTCTCCTCCCCATATAAGGCTGAGTGATCCGGTATCATCTCTCCTCCTCATATAAGGCTGAGGGATCCGGTATCATCTCTCCTCCCCATATAAGGCTGAGTGATCCGGTATCATCTCTCCTCCCCATATAAGGCTGAGTGATCCGGTATCATCTATCCTCCCCATATAAGGCTGAGTGATCCGGTATCATCTATCCTCCCCATATAAGGCTGAGGGATCCGGTATCACCTCTCCTCCCCTTATAAGGCTGAGGGATCCGGTATCATCTCTCCTCCCCATATAAGGCTGAGTGATCCGGTATCATCTCTCCTCCCCATATAAGGCTGAGTGATCCGGTATCATCTCTCCTCCCCATATAAGGCTGAGTGATCCGGTATCACCTCTCCTCCCCATATAAGGCTGAGTGATCCGGTATCATCTCTCCTCCCCATATAAGGCTGAGTGATCCGGTATCATCTCTCCTCCCCATATAAGGCTGAGTGATCCGGTATCATCTCTCCTCCCCATATAAGGCTGAGTGATCCGGTATCATCTCTCCTCCTCATATAAGGCTGAGTGATCCGGTATCATCTCTCCTCCCCATATAAGGCTGAGTGATCCGGTATCATCTATCCTCCCCATATAAGGCTGAGTGATCCGGTATCACCTCTCCTCCCCTTATAAGGCTGAGGGATCCGGTATCATCTCTCCTCCCCATATAAGGCTGAGTGATCCGGTATCATCTATCCTTCCCATATAAGGCTGAGTGATCCGGTATCATCTATCCTCCCCATATAAGGCTGAGTGATCCGGTATCATCTCTCCTCCCCATATAAGGCTGAGTGATCCGTTATCATCTCTCCTCCTCATATAAGGCTCAGGGATCCGGTATCATCTCTCCTCCTCATATAAGGCTCAGGGATCCGGTATCATCTCTCCTCCCCATATAAGGCTGAGTGATCCGGTATCATCTATCCTTCCCATATAAGGCTGAGTGATCCGGTATCATCTATCCTCCCCATATAAGGCTGAGTGATCCGGTATCATCTCTCCTCCTCATATAAGGCTCAGGGATCCGGTATCATCTCTCCTCCCCATATAAGGCTGAGTGATCCGGTATCATCTCTCCTCCTCATATAAGGCTGAGTGATCCGGTATCATCTCTCCTCCTCATATAAGGCTCAGGGATCCGGTATCATCTCTCCTCCTCATATAAGGCTCAGGGATCCGGTATCATCTCTCCTCCTCATATAAGGCTCAGGGATCCGGTATCATCTCTCCTCCCCATATAAGGCTGAGTGATCCGGTACGACGCTTCCTTTAGGGCCCATGTAATTTACCGCTTTTTTTCAGCCCACAAATTGCGGATCAGTAAAACACGGATTTACGGGCCCGCATTCGACCGGCAGTGTGAGGCAGAGACGGACGCAGGGCTCCGGACCTCTCAGGTCCATGGGCAGCAGCGGGCGATCTTCTGGGAGATCCATCCTACACGTGGTCCAGCTAATAGTATACGGTGCGGCCACGTGGTCACCAGGCGGGTGTAGGAGGGGGTCATTCACCAAAATTCGCTCTGGATCTGACCTGGTGGCACGGCGGTCTTACCGGACTCCAGCATATGAGAGGGTCCGTCTCGGGGTCCTCCACCAGAGTCCATAACTTGGCCAGGAAAGCCGGAACGTTGCTGCCCGCACCAGCAGAGAGCGCCTCCATGGTCCAGAGAGCGGAGAGAGAAGACACTGAGGAAACGGAGGAAGGAAAAGCCGGATGTCAGGGGCGGAGCCAAGAAAACGCACGTACAAAACGGCTACCAACGGCAACAATAACGGAGGGAGGGGGAGGGGCAAAGCGCCATGAAACCCCTGACCCCGCCCACCTCCTGGCACAGAAAATAACACAGAAGGGGCAATACGTTTACAGTGTGTATAATATCGGGGAAGTTACAGTGTGTAATATCAGGGTGGGGGAGACGGGGTTACAGGGTGTATAATATCGGAGTCACAGTGGTATACAGCCGGTAGTTTACAGCCGGTAAAATATTTGGACGGGGAGGCGGGGGGCAGTTTACAGCCGGTATAATATCGGGCGGCAGTTTACAGCCGTATAATATCGGGGAAAGGGGGCAGTTGACAGCCGTATAATATCAGGGGGGCAGTTTACAGCCGGTATAATATCGGAGGGGATGCGGGGATTCGAGCAGTTACAGCCAGTATAATATCGGGAGGCAGTTTATCAGACGTGTATAATATCGGGGAGGCAGTTTACAGCACGGTATAATTTCGAGGTAGATTACAGCCGGTATAATATCGGGGGCAGTTACAGCGGTATAATATCGGGGGGCAGTTTACAGCCGGTATAATATATAATATCGGGGCAGTTTACAGTCGGTATAATATCGGGGGGAGCAGTTTACAGCACGGTATAATATCGCGAGACGGGGCAGTTTACGCTGGTATAATATCGGGGGCAGTTTACAGCCGGTATAATATCGACGGCGGCAGTTTACAGCCGGTATAATATCGGGGGCAGGTTACAGTGTATAATATCGGGGGAGCAGTTTACAGCTACGGTATAATATCGGAGGCGATGGCAGTTTGCGACATATGGGCAGCGAAGTATAATATCTCAGAGGGGCAGTTTACAGCCGGTATAATATCAGGTGAGGGAAGGGGTGTTACAGCTGTGTATAATATCGAGGGAGGCAGTTTACAGCCGGTATAATAATATCGGAGCAGTGGCAGGTATAATATCAGGGGGCAGTTGAATATAATATGGCGGCAGTTTGCAGCAGAACATCGCGCAGTTTACAGACGTATAATATCAGGAGGAAGGGGTTACAGCTGGCATAATATCGGGCAGTTTACAGACGGTATAAGTCAGTCAGTGATATAGGGAAGGCGGTTACAAGCCGGTATAATATCGGGGGCAGTTTACAGACGGTATAATATCAGGAGAGGAAGGGGGTTACAGCGCGTATATATCAGCGGCAGTTTACAGCCGGTATAATATCGAGAGGCAGTTTACAGCCGGTATAATATTGGGGTGGGCAGTTTACAGCAGTATATATCGAGAGGCAGTTTACCGCCGGCATAACATCGGGAGTTTACAGCCGGTAACATATGGGGGGCAGTTTACAGACGGTATAATATTGGGGGTCGACAGTTTACAACAGTATAATATCGAGAGGCAGTTTACAGCGGTATAATATCGGAGGCAGTTTACAGAGCGGTATAATATCGGGGGCGGAGTTTACAGCATGTAACATATGGAGGGCAGTTTACAGACGGTATAATATCTGGGGGCAGCTTACAGTCGGTATAATATCGGGGCAGCTTACAGCCAGTATAATATCAGGGGGAGTTTATAGTGTGTATAATATGGGGGTAGTTTACAGTGTGTATAATATCGGGGGGATATGGGAGCAGTAGCTTACAGTGTGTATAATCTATAATCTGGAGGCAGTTTACAGTCGGTATAGTATCGGGGCAGCTTACAGCCGGTATATTATCAGGAGGAGTTTACAGTGTATATAATATGGAGGGTAGTTTACAGTGTGTATAATATGGGGGTAGCTCACAGTATGTATAATATGGGGGAGCTTACAGTGTATAATATGGGAGAGGTGAGTTTCACAGTGTGCATAATATCGGGGGTGGAGGTGAGTCTACAGTGTGCATAACATCGGGGTGTGAGCTCTACAGTGCGTATACTATGGGGGTAGCTTACAGTGGTATAATATGGGGAGCTTTACAGTGTGCACAATATGGGGGAGTTTACAGTGTGCATAATATCAGGGGTGAGCTCTACAGTGTGCATAACATCAGGGGGGGCAGTTTACAGTGTGCATAATATAGAGGCAGTGGTTACAGTGTGTATAATCTAAAGCAGCTTACAGTGTGTATAATATTGAAGGCAGTTCCAGTGTGTATAATATCGAGGCAGCTCCAGTGTGTATAATATTGAGGGCAGTTTCCAGTGTGTATAATATTGGGAGCAGTTTACAGTGTGTATAATATGGGGAGTTTACAGTGTGTATAATACCGGGGGCAGTCTCCATGTGTATAATATCAGGGGAGTTTACAGTGTGTATAATATGGGGGAGTTTACAGTGTGTATAATACCGGGGGGCAGTTTCCAGTGTGTATAATATCGGGGGGGGGGGAGTTTACAGTGTGTATAATATGGGGGGTGACTTTACAGTGTGTATAATATGGGGGGGAGTTTACAGTGTGTATAATATCGGGGGGCAGTCACATACCCTGATTCGTAAGGATCTGGGCTCTTGCGGTTTTCAGGGGCCCCGGGAGATCTGCGCACAGAGTTGGGCCCACACTGGTCTGGTCGCCGCCATCTTGGTCTGACATCACACTCTGCGCATGCGCCTTACACTTCTTCCGTCAGCCTCGGTTCCTTACCTTATATTGTTAGCTCGGCGGCCATCTTGCTACGCTAATTCCACTACAAAAAATGGCGCCGGGTGATTTCCGGCAGACAGGGGGCGGGGTGGCGGTGACTTCCGGTGTTCCTGCAACTGAACAACGTGTTCCCGGCTCGAGGTGTTTCTGTCTAAGCACGTGACTGTTACCGGGGGACACGTGACACCACCTACGGCTCACCCGCTGTAAAACACCCGCCGCTCAGGGCTGAACCATGAAGAGGCCGAACACAGGGAGCCAGGAGCCGGTAAGGGAGACTGAGGGGTCCCCGGGTACTGAGGAGGAGAGAAGACTGAGGGGCCCCGGGTACTGAGGAGGAGGGAATACTGAGGGGCCCCGGTACTGAGAAGGAGGGGAGACTGAGGGGCCCCGGGTACTGAGGAGGAGAGGAGACTGAGGGGCCCCGGGTACTGAGGAGGAGAGGGGAATGAGGGTCCCCCGGGTACTGAGGAGGAGAGAAGACCGAGAGGCCCCTGGGTACTGAGGAGGAGAGGAGAATGAGGGGCCCTCGGGTACTGAGGAGGAGAGGAGAATGAGGGGCCCCTGGGTACAGAGGAGAATGAGGGGCCCCCGGATACTGAGGAGGCGAGGGGAGTGAAGGGGCCCCCGGGTACTGAGGAGGCGAGGGGAGTGAAGGGGCCCCCGGGTACTGAGGAGGAGAGGAGAATGAGGGGCCCCCGGGTACTGAGGAGGCGAGGAGAATGAGGGGCCCCCGGGTACTGAGGAGGCGAGGGGAGTGAAGGGACCCCGGGTACTGAGGAGGAGAGGAGAATGAGGGGCCCCCGGGTACTGAGGAGGAGAGGAGAATGAGGGGCCCCGGGTACTGAGGAGGAGAGGGAGAATGAGGGCCTCGGGTACTGGAGGAGGAGAGGAGAATGAGGGGCCTCGGGTACTGAGGAGAGAGGAGAGAGGGCCCTGGGGCACGAGGGTAGCTGAGGAGAATGAGGGGCCTCGGTACTGGAGGAGAGAGAGGGGGAACGAGGGGCCTCGGGTACTGGAGGAGGAGAGGAGAGCAGGGCCTCGAGTACTGAGGAGGAGGCGAGGGGAACGAGGGCCCCGGCAACGGAGGAGGAGGAGAGGGGGAACGAGGGCCTCGGGCACGGAGGAGAGGAGAGGGGGAACGAGGGGCCTCGGGCACGGGAGGGAGGAGGAGAGGGGAACGAGGGGCCCCGGGTACGGGAGGAGGAGGAGAGGGAGAGCGAGGGGCCTCGGTACGGAGAGGAGGAGGGGGAACGAGGCCTCGGCACGGAGGAGAGGCGAGGATGGCCCTCGGTAATGGGAGGGAGGAGGAGAGGGGGAACGAGGGGCCTCTCGGGTACGGAGGAGGAGGAGGAGAGGGGAACGAGGGGCCTCGGCACGTGGAGGAGGAGGAGAGGGGAATGAGGGCCTCGGTACGGAGGAGGAGGGAGGAGAGGGGGAACGAGGGGCCTCGGGTACGGGAGGAGGAGGAGGAGAGGGGAACGAGGGGCCTCGGGCAATGGAGGAGGAGGAGGAGAGGGGGAACGAGGGCCTCGGCACGGGAGGAGGAGGAGGAGGGGGAACGAGGGCCCTCCGGCACGGGAGGAGGAGGAGGAGAGGGGGAATGAGGGGCCTCTGGCACGGGAGGTGAGGAGGAGAGGGGGAACGAGGGGCCTCGGTAATGGGAGGGAGGAGGAGGAGGAGAGGGGAATGAGGGCCTCGGTACGGGAGGAGGAGAGGGGAGAGGGGGAATGCAGGCCTCGGTAATGAGGAGTGAGGAGAGGGAGAGGGGGAATCGAGGGGCCTCTGGGTACGGGAGGGAGGATGAGAGGAGAGGGGAATGAGGTCTCGGTACTGGAGGGAGAGGGAGGAGAGAGGGGAACGAGGGGCTCCCGGTACGGGAGGAGGAGAGGAGAGAGAGGGGAATGAGGGCCCTCGGCATTGGGAGGAGAGAGAGGAGAGGGAATGAGGCCCCGGTACGGAGGGAGGAGAGTGGATGAGGGGAACGAGGTCTCGGGTACGGAGAGGAGAGGAGAGGGTGGAATGGAGAGGGCAATGGAGGCAGAGGAGGAGGGGGAAGAAGGGGCCCCGGCAATGAGGAGGAGAGGGAACGAGGGGCCCCGGTACTGGAGGGAGGAGGAGAGAGGGGAACGAGGGCCTCTGGTACGAGGAGGGAACGAGGGCCTCGGCACTGGAGGAGAGAGGGAACGAGGGCCTCTGGGCACGGAGGAGTGAGAGGAGGAGAGGCGAGGGCTTCCGGTAATGGGAGGAATGAGGGGCCCCGGGTACTGAGGGAGTGAGAGGAGGAAGGAGGAGGAGCGGGGAATGCAGGGGCCCCGGCACTGAGGAGGAGAGGAGGGAGATGGGCCTCGAGTGCTGGAGGGGATGGAGAGTGGGGAATGAGGGCCTCGGTACGGGAGGAGAGGGAACGAGGGGCCCCCGGTACTGGAGAGAGAGGGGGAACGAGGGCCTCGGGCACTGGGAGAGAGGGGAACGAGGGGCCTCGGGTACGGAGGAGGAGAGGGGAATGAGGGCCTCGGGTACTGAGGAGGAGAGGGGAATGAGGGGCCTCGGCACGTGAGGAGGAGAGGGAGAACGAGGCCCCGGTACTGGAGGAGGAGGAGAGAGGGAGGAGAGAGGAGGAGGGAGGAGGAGGAGGAGGAGGAGGAGAGGAGGAGAGGGGAGGAGGAGGAGAGAGGGAGGAGGGAGGAGGAGGAGGAGAGGAGGAGGAGGAGGAGGAGGGAGGAGGAGGAGGAGAGAGAGGGAGGAGAGAGAGGAGAGGGAGGAGGAGGGAGGAGGAGGGAGGAAGAGGAGGAGGAGAGGAGGGAGGAGGGAGGAGGAGGAGAGGAGGGAGAGGAGGAGGAGGAAGGGAGAGGAGGAGGAGGAGGAGGAGGAGAGGGAGGAGGAGGAGGAGAGGAGGGGAGGAGGAGGAGGAGGAGGAGGAGGAGGAGGAGGGAGAGGAGAGGAGGGGAGAGGAGGAGGAGGAGGAGGGAGGAGGAGGAGGGGAGGGAGGAGGAGGGAGGAGAGGAGAGGAGGAGGAGGAGGAGGGAGGAGGAGGAGGAGGAGAGGAGGAGGAGGGAGGAGATGAGAGGAAACAGGGGCCCTGGGTACTGAGTGGAGGAGAGGGAATGAGAGTGCCCTCGGGGAATGAGGGCCTCTGGTACTGAGGAGTGAGAGGGAACGAGGGTCCTCTGGTACTGAGAGTGAGAGGGGAACAGGGTCCCTCGGTACTGAGGGAGGAGAGGGAACGAGGGGTCTCGGTACTGAGGAGGAGAGGGAATGAAGGCCTCGGTACTGAGGAGGAGAGGGAATGGCGGGGCTCCCGGGTACTGAGAGGAGAGGGAGAAATGAGGGGCCTCTGGTACTGAGGGAGTGAGAGGGAAATGGGAGGGCCCCCGGGTACTGAGGAGAGAGGAGAATGAGGCCTCGGGTACTGAGGTGAGGAGAGGAGAAATGAGGGGGCCTCTGGTACTGAGGAGAATGAGGGGGCCCTGGTACTGAGGAGGAGAGAGAATGAGTTTCGGTACTGAGGAGGAGAGGAGAAATGAGGCTTCGGTACTGGGAGAGGAGAGAGTGAGAATGATGGGCCTCGGCACAGGAGGCGAGGGAGGAAGGGACCTCGGCACTGAGGAGAGAGAGAACGAAATTTCGGTACTGAGGAGGAGAGGAGAACGAAATTTCCGGGTACTGAGAGGAGAACGAAAAATTTCCGGCACAGGAGGAGGCTAGGGAACGAGGCCCCCTGGCACGGAGGAGGCGAGGGGAATGCAGGCCCCTGGTAATGGAGGAGCGAGGGAATTAGGCCTCGTACGGAGGAGGAGAGGGGACGAGGCCTTCGGTACGGAGGGAGAGAGGGGAATGAGGCCTCTGGTACGTGTGGGAGAGAGAGAGGAGCGAGGGGGCCCCAGTGCGGAGAGGAGAGGAGGGCGAGGTGCCCCCGGGTGCCCGGGAGGAGGAGAGACGAGGGGCCGGGTGCAGGAGGGAGGAGGAGACGAGGGGGCCGGGTGCACGGAGGAGGAGGGCAGGGGCCCAGTGCTGTGGAGGAGGAGAGGGGAACGAGGGGCCCCCCGGGCACTGGAGGGAGTGGAGAGGGAACGAGGGGCCTCGGCACGGGTACGGAGGAGAGGGAACGAGGGGCCCTGGCACGGGAAGAGGCGCCCTTGGGTACTGGAGGAGGAGAGGGGGAATGAGGGCCCCCGGTAATGAGGAGGAGAGGGAAATGAAGGCCCTGGGTGGCAACGGCAATGCAGGGTCCCCGGGTACGGGCAGTGAGAGGGGAACGAGGGCCTCCTGGCACGAGGAGGAGAGAGGGGAACGAGGGGCCCCCGGGCACGGGAGGAGGAGAGGGGGAACGATGGCGCCCGGGTACTAAGAGGAAACGAGGGGCCCTGGGTACTGAGGAGAGAGAGGGGAAATGAAGAGGCCTCGGGTACTGATGGGAAATGATAGGGCCTCGGCACTGAGGAGGTGAGAGGGAACGAGGGGTCCCCAGGATACTGAGGAGGTGAGGGGAACGAGTGGCCCCCGGTACTGAGGAGGAGAGGGGAACGAGGGGTCCCCGGGTACTGGAGGGAGGAGAGGGGAACGAGGGTCTCTGGCAAGTGACCAGGAGAGAGGGAACGAGGGTCCCCGGGTACGTGAGGAGGAGAGGGGAACAGGGTCCCTCGGGCACTGAGGGAGTGAGAGGGGAACTGAGGGTCCTCGGGCACAGAGGCAGAGGGGAACGTAGGGTCCCCTGGTACTGAGGAGGAGAGGGGGAGACGAGGGTCCCCCGGGTGCCTGAGAGGAGGAGAGGGGAATGAGGTCCCCCGGTACTGAGGAGGAGAGGGAACGAGGGTCCCGGAGCTGCAGGAGGAGAGAGGAGAACCGAGGGCCCCGGGTACTGAGGAGGAGAGGGAACGAGGGCCTCGGGTAATAGGAGAATGAGGGTCCCAGGTACTGAGAGAGGAGAGGGAATGAGGGCCCCCGGGTGCCTGAGGAGGGAGGGGAGAATGGGGGCCCCTGGTACTGAGAGTGAGGAGAGAGAATGGTGAGGCCCCCGGTGCTGAGGAGGAGAGGAGAATGAGGGGCCCCCGGGTACTGAGGAGGAGAGGAGAATGAGGGGCCCCCGGGTACTGAGGAGGAGAGGAGAATGAGGGGCCCCCGGGTACTGAGGAGGAGAGGAGAATGAGGGGCCCCCGGGTACTGAGGAGGAGAGGAGAATGAGGGGCCCCCGGGTACTGAGGGACCCGAGGGGAGTGAGGGTCAGTATCTGTGTTGGTTTGTAAGCTGCCGTTTTGTGTTCTGCAGGAGGCGCTGCTCGGGGGGGACGGTGTGATGAGTGACGGGGAGGACACCGACCTGAGTGACAGCGAGGAGAGCCAGTACTCCGGCCTGGAGGACTCCGCCAGTGACAGCAGCGAGGAGGAAGAGGCGGGGCCTGGAGAGAAGGTAACATGGGTGGAGCTAACCCCCCCCCCCCCCCCAATCCAGCAGCCGCAAGGATGACCTGCCCCCTAACCCTGTGCCCTCCGTCCCCGCTCCTCTGCCCTCCGTCCCCGCTCCTCTGCCCTCCGTCCCCGCTCCTCTGCCCTCCGCTGTATACCCTGCTGTGCGTGTACAGAGGTCAGAGGAGGACGCTGTATACCCTGCTGTGTGTACAGAGGTCGGAGGAGGAGGACGCTGTATACCCTGCTGTGTGTGTACAGAGGTCGGAGGACGCTGTATACCCTGCTGTGTGTGTACAGAGGTCGGAGGGGACGCTGTATACCCTGCTGTGTGTGTACAGAGGTCGGAGGAGCGCTGTATACCCTGCTGTGTGTACAGAGGTCAGAGGAGAGGACGCTGTATACCCTGCTGTGTGTACAGAGGTCAGAGGAGGAGGACGCTGTATACCCTGCTGTGTGTACAGAGGTCAGAGGAGGGACGCTGTATACCCTGCTGTGTGTACAGAGGTCAGGAGGAGGACGCTGTATACCCTGCTGTGTGTACAGAGGTCGAGGAGGAGGACGCTGTATACCCTGCTGTGTGTGTACAGAGGTCAGAGGAGGACGCTGTATACCCTGCTGTGTGTACAGAGGTCAGGAGGGACGCTGTATACCCTGCTGTGTGTGTACAGAGGTCGGAGGAGGAGGACGCTGTATACCCTGCTGTGTGTGTACAGAGGTCGGAGGACGCTGTATACCCTGCTGTGTGTGTACAGAGGTCAGAGGAGGACGCTGTATACCCTGCTGTGTGTGTACAGAGGTCAGAGGAGGACGCTGTATACCCTGCTGTGTGTACAGAGGTCAGAGGAGGACGCTGTATACCCTGCTGTGTGTGTACAGAGGTCAGAGGAGGACGCTGTATACCCTGCTGTGTGTGTACAGAGGTCAGAGGAGGACGCTGTATACCCTGCTGTGTGTACAGAGGTCAGAGGAGGACGCTGTATACCCTGCTGTGTGTGTACAGAGGTCAGAGGAGGACGCTGTATACCCTGCTGTGTGTGTACAGAGGTCAGAGGAGGACGCTGTATACCCTGCTGTGTGTGTACAGAGGTCAGAGGAGGACGCTGTATACCCTGCTGTGTGTGTACAGAGGTCAGAGGAGGACGCTGTATACCCTGCTGTGTGTACAGAGGTCAGAGGAGGGACGCTGTATACCCTGCTGTGTGTGTACAGAGGTCAGAGGAGGACGCTGTATACCCTGCTGTGTGTGTACAGAGGTCAGAGGAGGACGCTGTATACCCTGCTGTGTGTGTACAGAGGTCAGAGGAGGAGCGCTGTATACCCTGCTGTGTGTGTACAGAGGTCAGAGGAGGACGCTGTATACCCTGCTGTGTGTGTACAGAGGTCAGGAGGAGGACGCTGTATACCCTGCTGTGTGTGTACAGAGGTCAGAGGAGGACGCTGTATACCCTGCTGTGTGTGTACAGAGGTCAGAGGAGGACGCTGTATACCCTGCTGTGTGTGTACAGAGGTCAGAGGAGGACGCTGTATACCCTGCTGTGTGTGTACAGAGGTCAGAGGAGGGACGCTGTATACCCTGCTGTGTGTGTACAGAGGTCAGAGGAGGACGCTGTATACCCTGCTGTGTGTGTACAGAGGTCAGAGGAGGACGCTGTATACCCTGCTGTGTGTACAGAGGTCAGAGGAGGACGCTGTATACCCTGCTGTGTGTGTACAGAGGTCAGAGGAGGACGCTGTATACCCTGCTGTGTGTGTACAGAGGTCAGAGGAGGGACGCTGTATACCCTGCTGTGTGTACAGAGGTCAGAGGAGAGGACGCTGTATACCCTGCTGTGTGTGTACAGAGGTCAGAGGAGGACGCTGTATACCCTGCTGTGTGTGTACAGAGGTCAGAGGAGGACGCTGTATACCCTGCTGTGTGTGTACAGAGGTCAGAGGAGGACGCTGTATACCCTGCTGTGTGTGTACAGAGGTCAGAGGAGGACGCTGTATACCCTGCTGTGTGTGTACAGAGGTCAGGAGGAGGACGCTGTATACCCTGCTGTGTGTACAGAGGTCAGAGGAGGACGCTGTATACCCTGCTGTGTGTGTACAGAGGTCAGAGGAGGGACGCTGTATACCCTGCTGTGTGTACAGAGGTCAGAAGGAGGACGCTGTATACCCTGCTGTGTGTACAGAGGTCAGAGGAGGGACGCTGTATACCCTGCTGTGTGTACAGAGGTCAGAGGAGGACGCTGTATACCCTGCTGTGTGTACAGAGGTCAGAGGAGGACGCTGTATACCCTGCTGTGTGTGTACAGAGGTCAGAGGAGGACGCTGTATACCCTGCTGTGTGTGTACAGAGGTCAGAGGAGGACGCTGTATACCCTGCTGTGTGTGTACAGAGGTCAGAGGAGGACGCTGTATACCCTGCTGTGTGTACAGAGGTCAGAGGAGCGCTGTATACCCTGCTGTGTGTACAGAGGTCAGAGGAGGACGCTGTATACCCTGCTGTGTGTGTACAGAGGTCAGAGGAGGACGCTGTATACCCTGCTGTGTGTGTACAGAGGTCAGAGGAGGACGCTGTATACCCTGCTGTGTGTGTACAGAGGTCAGAGGAGGACGCTGTATACCCTGCTGTGTGTGTACAGAGGTCAGAGGAGGACGCTGTATACCCTGCTGTGTGTGTACAGAGGTCAGAGGAGGACGCTGTATACCCTGCTGTGTGTGTACAGAGGTCAGAGGAGGACGCTGTATACCCTGCTGTGTGTACAGAGGTCAGAGGAGGACGCTGTATACCCTGCTGTGTGTGTACAGAGGTCAGAGGAGGACGCTGTATACCCTGCTGTGTGTGTACAGAGGTCAGAGGAGGACGCTGTATACCCTGCTGTGTGTGTACAGAGGTCAGAGGAGGACGCTGTATACCCTGCTGTGTGTACAGAGGTCAGAGGAGGACGCTGTATACCCTGCTGTGTGTGTACAGAGGTCAGAGGAGGACGCTGTATACCCTGCTGTGTGTGTACAGAGGTCAGAGGAGGACGCTGTATACCCTGCTGTGTGTACAGAGGTCAGAGGAGGACGCTGTATACCCTGCTGTGTGTGTACAGAGGTCAGAGGAGGACGCTGTATACCCTGCTGTGTGTGTACAGAGGTCAGAGGAGGACGCTGTATACCCTGCTGTGTGTGTACAGAGGTCAGAGGAGGACGCTGTATACCCTGCTGTGTGTGTACAGAGGTCAGAGGAGGACGCTGTATACCCTGCTGTGTGTGTACAGAGGTCAGAGGAGGACGCTGTATACCCTGCTGTGTGTGTACAGAGGTCAGAGGAGGACGCTGTATACCCTGCTGTGTGTACAGAGGTCAGAGGAGGAGGACGCTGTATACCCTGCTGTGTGTGTACAGAGGTCAGAGGACGCTGTATACCCTGCTGTGTGTACAGAGGTCGGAGGAGGAGGACGCTGTATACCCTGCTGTGTGTACAGAGGTCGGAGGACGCTGTATACCCTGCTGTGTGTACAGAGGTCAGAGGACGCTGTATACCCTGCTGTGTGTGTACAGAGGTCAGAGGAGGACGCTGTATACCCTGCTGTGTGTGTACAGAGGTCAGAGGAGGACGCTGTATACCCTGCTGTGTGTGTACAGAGGTCAGAGGAGGACGCTGTATACCCTGCTGTGTGTACAGAGGTCAGAGGAGGAGGACGCTGTATACCCTGCTGTGTGTGTACAGAGGTCAGAGGAGGACGCTGTATACCCTGCTGGTGTGTACAGAGGTCGAGAGGAGGACGCTGTATACCCTGCTGTGTGTGTACAGAGGTCAGAGGAGGAGGACGCTGTATACCCTGCTGTGTGTACAGAGGTCAGGAGGAGGACGCTGTATACCCTGCTGTGTGTACAGAGGTCAGAGGAGGACGCTGTATACCCTGCTGTGTGTACAGAGGTCAGAGGAGGACGCTGTATACCCTGCTGTGTGTGTACAGAGGTCGGAGGAGGAGGACGCTGTATACCCTGCTGTGTGTACAGAGGTCAGAGGAGGAGGACGCTGTATACCCTGCTGTGTGTACAGAGGTCAGAGGAGGAGCGCTGTATACCCTGCTGTGTGTACAGAGGTCAGAGGAGGGACGCTGTATACCCTGCTGTGTGTACAGAGGTCAGAGGAGGAGGACGCTGTATACCCTGCTGTGTGTACAGAGGTCAGAGAGGAGGACGCTGTATACCCTGCTGTGTGTACAGAGGTCAGAGGAGGAGGACGCTGTATACCCTGCTGTGTGTGTACAGAGGTCAGAGGACGCTGTATACCCTGCTGTGTGTACAGAGGTCGGAGGAGGAGGACGCTGTATACCCTGCTGTGTGTACAGAGGTCAGAGGAGGAGGATGCTGTATACCCTGCTGTGTGTACAGAGGTCAGAGGACGCTGTATACCCTGCTGTGTGTGTACAGAGGTCAGAGGAGGACGCTGTATACCCTGCTGTGTGTACAGAGGTCGGAGGAGTAGGACGCTGTATACCCTGCTGTGTGTACAGAGGTCAGAGGAGTAGGACGCTGTATACTCTGCTGTGTGTACAGAGGTCAGAGGAGGAGGACGCTGTATACCCTGCTGTGTGTACAGAGGTCAGAGGAGGAGGACGCTGTATACCCTGCTGTGTGTACAGAGGTCAGAGGAGGAGGACGCTGTATACCCTGCTGTGTGTACAGAGGTCAGAGGAGGACGCTGTATACCCTGCTGTGTGTACAGAGGTCAGAGGAGGAGGACGCTGTATACCCTGCTGTGTGTACAGAGGTCAGAGGAGGACGCTGTATACCCTGCTGTGTGTACAGAGGTCAGAGGAGTAGGACGCTGTATACCCTGCTGTGTGTACAGAGGTCAGAGGAGGAGGACGCTGTATACCCTGCTGTGTGTACAGAGGTCAGAGGAGGAGGACGCTGTATACCCTGCTGTGTGTACAGAGGTCGGAGGACACTGTATACCCTGCTGTGTGTGTACAGAGGTCAGAGAAGGAGGACGCTGTATACCCTGCTGTGTGTACAGAGGTCAGAGGAGTAGGACGCTGTATACCCTGCTGTGTGTACAGAGGTCGGAGGACACTGTATACCCTGCTGTGTGTGTACAGAGGTCAGAGAAGGAGGACGCTGTATACCCTGCTGTGTGTACAGAGGTCAGAGGAGTAGGACGCTGTATACCCTGCTGTGTGTACAGAGGTCGGAGGACGCTGTATACCCTGCTGTGTGTGTACAGAGGTCGGAGGACGCTGTATACCCTGCTGTGTGTACACGTCAACTAAAAACAATAAATCCCCAGGTCCTGATGGATTATCTAAGGAATTATCTCCCCACCTCTTATCCACATTCTCCCTCCGGGAATATACCGCCTGAAATGCTCCAAGCCGCTATAGTAGCCCTTCCCAAAGCCGGTAAATCTCCTGAACGTCAGAAAATTCCCGACCGATCTCTGACCTAAATATTAACTCTAGATTATCGGCCGGTAGATTATCACTTTATTCCACACCTTGTTCACCACGATGAAGTGGGATTTGTCAAATTGAGACAAACCCTAGAGGGTACTAGACGACGTTACTTGGCAATAGCAAAGCGGACGCCTTCTCTGCTCCGGTCTCTGGACGCAGAGAAGGCGTTTGATCGGGGGTACTTGGAGGCAACCTTGTCAAAATTAGTAATACAGGGACAACTTGCCGACGCTTTATGCGGCTACTGTAAACCCTCAGCGACGTCCGGGAATGGTATCCAGCAACTATTGTCCTCGCACTTTAGCGGAGTGTATTCGAGCCCAGCCACCGATTACAGGCATAGAAGTAGGGGGCACGAATCGCAACGTTGGATTATTTTGCGGATGATGATATTTTGGCATTAACCAGTCCGACAACGTCCCTACCTGTTGTGAGGCAAATATTAAGGTCCTTCAGCTCAGTTTGAAAAGCTTAACGCCCGGTCCCTAGCCTTGGCCCAAAGGATTCAGAGCTCGCCTCATTGAAGGCCGACTTTCCCTTTAAATGGAACTCTGAACATATTAGTTAGGAATCAAACTAACGCCATCATCCACCAATCTCCTGCCAGTAAACATTCAAAGTCTAAAGGGAAAGATTAAAATTGACCTAAATTAAAAGAAAAATCACAATTTTGTGGATGGGAAGGATATCTGCTATAAAAATGTTCATTATGTCACAAATTCTTTACTTATCCCGCAACTTCCAATTCCTATACCCACAAAACGCCTAAAAGAAACCCAAAGAACACTACGCAGGATATAAAACGGACCGCCCAAGTGCTCTACTTACCTGTGTCAGAAGGGGGCTAGGGTGCCCACCCATTATTAGGCTAAACCTCCCTTATAAACCCTGGCTCGCCATCGAGAACTGTATGATGGGTAAACCTCCCTTATAAACCCTGGCTCGCCATCGAGAACTGTATGATGGCTAAACCTCCCTTATAAACCCTGGCTCGCCATCGAGAACTGTATGATGGGTAAATCTCCCTTATAAACCCTGGCTCGCCATCGAGAACTGTATGATGGGTAAACCTCCCTAATGAACCCTGGCTCGCCATCGAGAACTGTATGATGGGTAAACCTCCCTAATGAACCCTGGCTCGCCATCGAGAACTGTATGATGGGTAAACCTCCCTAATGAACCCTGGCTCGCCATCGAGAACTGTATGATGGGTAAACCTCCCTTATGAACCCTGGCTCGCCATCGAGAACTGTATGATGGGTAAACCTCCCTAATGAACCCTGGCTCGCCATCGAGAACTGTATGATGGGTAAACCTCCCTAATGAACCCTGGCTTGCCATCGAGAACTGTATGATGGGTAAACCTCCCTAATGAACCCTGGCTCGCCATCGAGAACTGTATGATGGGTAAACCTCCCTAATGAACCCTGGCTCGCCATCGAGAACTGTATGATGGGTAAACCTCCCTAATGAACCCTGGCTCGCCATCGAGAACTGTATGATGGGTAAACCTCCCTAATAAACCCTGGCTCGCCATCGAGAACTGTATGATGGGTAAACCTCCCTAATGAACCCTGGCTCGCCATCGAGAACTGTATGATGGGTAAACCTCCCTAATAAACCCTGACAACCAAACCGAATGTCCTCCACGTCCCCCTTTCTGAAATCCCTCCAGAGGTCGAGGGGACACGCAGCTCGGATCTAAGGATTTATAGTTGGGATTGATTTGGGAATTCGATACCTTCCATTCCTTTATGGATTTAACCTTAAGGCTTTTTTCACACGGGCGTCATGTTTGACGCCCGGATAGGATGTGGGTGCGTTGTGGGAATATTGTGTTGTGGGGATTTTTCCTCGCGGGTGAAAACGTTTGTAATGCGTTTTGTACGCGCGTGTGAAAAATCGCCATGTTTGGTACCCAGACCCGAATCACTGAAGTCCGGTTTCGGGTCTTCTGGAGAAGTTATTATTTTCCCTTATAACATGGTTATAAGGGGAAATAATAGCATTCTTAATAAAGAATGCATAGTAAAATGAGGATGAAGGGGTTAAAAATAATAAAACTTAACTTACCTTATCCACTTGATCGCGTAGTTGCGATCTGTCCTCTCTCTTCAAGCTTCCGCTACCAGCTAAAGGACCTGTGATGACGTCACATCACATGGTCCAATCACCATGGTGATGTCATCACAGGTCCTTTAGCTGGTAGCGGAAGCTTGAAGAGAGAGGACAGATCGCAACTACGCGATCAAGTGGATAAGGTAAGTTAAGTTTTATTATTTTTAACCCCTTCATCCTCATTTTACTATGCATTCTTTATTAAGAATGCTATTATTTCCCCTTATAACCATGTTATAAGGGAAAATAAAAAAGATCTGGTCCCGTTGCTAAGCAACCATGCAGAAAAATCGCACTGCATCCGCACTTGCTTGCGGATGCTTGCGATTTTCCCGCAGCCCCATTCACCTCTATGGGGCTTGTGTTGTGTGAAAAACGCACAATATAGAACATGCTGCGATAATCACGAAACGCACAAGTGATGTGTGAAAATCACCGCTCATGTGCACAGCCCCATAGAAATGAATGGGTCCGGATTCAGTGCGGGTGCTATGCGTCCTCCTCACGCATTACACCCGCGCAGAAAACTCGCCCGTGTGAAAGGGGCCTAAGGGGATTCTGTCGCCACCTATAACCCTATGCGCTAAACATACGCTCGTGTCTAGGGTTATCATAGGATCCTATGGCGGCCTTATAAACCCTATTTGTGGCTTTATTCTGCTAAAAAACTGGTTTTACCAACCTGTCAATCAATCAATTAAGGTGCCCAAGGGGAGGTCTGTGGATCCATGGTGCCCGGCCGTTCGGTGCCCAGCGCCGCCTCTCCCTCCTCCTCTTGCTATTAGATCCTGCGCATGCGCTCGGGCTTGAGCGAGGTGCACATCAGGCCGGCGCATGCGCACTTTGCAAACAGAAGCCGATGCCAGCAGTCGGCACGGCCGAGCACCACGCATCCGCGGACCTCCCCTTGGCCACCTTAGGATCCTATGATAACCCTGGACATCGGCATACGTTTAGCTCTTAGGGGTTATATGTGGTGACGGATTCCCTTTTAAGATTCCTAATAGGGAATTGTTAAATTACAAATCGGGCACTTTCCACCTGGGATAAGCTTCCCCACGGCCACTGAAACCGGACAACTGACGAAGTTGTTGGGGTACCTTCACACTTGCGGCATGGCTATCCGGCAGGCTGGTCGACTCCGCCATGCCGCAAGTACCCGTGTGCTGCCGCTCCGTCCCCATTGAGTATAATGGGGAGGGAGCTTGGCTATGACAGTGCCCGGCTGAAGATCACCGGACTAAAAGTACTGCAGGTCCGACTTTTTAGTCCGGCGATCGCTGCAGTGCTGCGCCCCATTTTAGTCAATAGGGACGGAGCGTCAGCGCACGGGTACTTGCGGCATGACGCATCCGACAGCCTGCCGGATAGCCATGCCACAAGTGTGAAAGTACCTCTATTAAACCCATTGACTAATATTAAAGCCCTATGTGTTATCCATGGCGGAGAGACTAGACTCGCCATGGATCCCACCAGGGCTGTGGAGTCGGTAGATAAATTGTCCGACTCCGACTCGACTCCTCAGATTTTGAAACCTCCGACTCCGACTCCGACTCCTCGACTCCGACTCCTCTGTATTTAATATGCAAATACGAAGCTGTTCCACCAAGTTCTTCTAATCTCCTCTAGCACAGAGAGGTAGTTTAGCAGACGCTGCTGCCTTCTCCTTTGTGTGCTGATCTTCTGCTGAAGATAGAGCAGTGGGAGGATCCAGGAAGGAGCAGGGGAAGGGGCATTTATTTTAAAACATGATTTTCCTAGTAGAATCCCATAGTCATGTTTAAAATTTAAGCTAACAATCTGAGTTTACATGTTTTATAGCCTTAGCTGAATGATAGCAGTTTTTCAAATGGTTTACAGCTTCAGTCTTGAACTATTGACCATCCATTCCCTTCACTTATACAAGTGTCTCCAGTCCTTAATCAGTTATCAGTGAGAGGCGAGGATAACCATGGGTTCCCTGTAACAGCAGACCACAAGACAATGGAAAGTGTAAGTATTGCCGCTCCTTAAAGGGACACTGACAGGCTGATTTTCCGGCTAAAGATATATATATACTGGTATTCATCAGAGAATTAGGAATAAAACTATACTAATGTTACCCCTAGTTAAGCTGTACTTGTGTTTAAGAAACATTTTAATCTGTATGCAAATTCACTATCTTGTGCCCAATGGGGCAGCGTCTCCTGCAGCTTTGTGCCCAGCCGCACCCGAAGTACAGCTTCCCAGCGCTGTTCCCCTCGCTATTATTCACTGCACTGGCCTTTTTTTTCAGGCTAGCCGAACGCTGAATTCCTGCGCAGGCGCACGTGTAGAGTGCTGGCAGCAGCCTCGTCTGGCTATGCTGAGGCTGTGCCAGCTTTCTCTCTTCCTCCTCGCTACCTAGTCCTGTCTAGTGCTGCCAGTACTCTACATGTGCGCCTGCCCCTTGGGCACAAAGGTAGAGAATTTGCATATTGATTAAAACGTTTTTAAACACAAGTAAACCTCAACTGGGGTAACAGTCGTCTAGTTGTATTCCTAATCCTCTGATGAATACCAGCAGATATATCAGCCTGTCAGTGTCCCTTTAACTGCATAGTAAAGCATATGAAAAGCTTCTTCACGGTCACTTAACGTCTTTGTTTAGCGGTAAAGTGACGCACTGCATGCATTGGCCTTTATTCTTACAGTAGAGAAGTAATTAATTATAACTTTATCTGAATTAGGACATTTAAACTTGCTTTTTTTTTATTTCAATTTTTTTTTATTCCAATTTAAATCTAGTAGGAGTCGGAGTCGGAGTCGGTCCATTTTTTGCCGACTCCGACTCCGACTCCAGGTACCCAAAATTGCCTCCGACTCCGACTCCGACTCCACAGCCCTGGATCCCACTACTGAGTAAGGGGGAGCGTTCTCTACAGATGGTCGTGTACCCCTCATACATCATCTACCCCCCCCCCCCCTCTCAGGTCTGCTGGAGATCCTCATCGGCAGAAGCGGACGTGGCGCCCATATGGTGGGAAGGCAAAGAAATGAGACCCGTCTGCAGCCGACTTAATATAATCCGATCACAAATCCGCACTACCCCAATCTCCCGACCAATGGCTCCGTCTACTCTAGTAACCTCGACCTCTTCCCCAAATCGTTCCGAACACTTAGCATTCATGTCATTATAGAAACCAGAATGTAAATTGCCCTCTATTGGGGAAAACCCAAACGCTCCTCCATTAATGGAAATGGTCTGTTGACAATACCTGTCTGTATGAAACGATCCGGCCTCAACCCCGATGCCTCCTCGTCACCTTCCCCTGTTCTTTACCTTTATTGTAATGTTTCTATTCCCGGTTTCCTTGTGGGACTATAAGGTCCGAGCAGGTTTATATTCAGGCTTGATAATAAGATACACATATTCCTGTATGTAACACTTTATTTCCTTATCAATTAAACAATAAAATATATGGAAATAAAAAAGGAAGCAATATGGAGAATCACAATACATTAGTAAGTGGCTTCTATTAACTTTACATGATAAATGCCACTTACTGAAGTGAGAGGACCCCTTTAACGTGATGGGAGTGATATTTTCAATTTTGGGTAATTTATGGATCTTCTGTTCTGTTTCAGGTGGCCCAGAAGACGGCAGAACTGGAAACCAGAGGGAACAATGAGTATGAGCAGGACTCCTCCGATGAAGAGGTAAGAGTCACATGTGGGGTGCCCCCGACCTTTAGTGACCTTATAATGAGGCACCAAGATCCGGGCAGTGATGTCACCGGTAGTGGGCGCTTCCCTGTCTACAGTCATCCTCTCCCCTGAAATGGCTGATAACAGGGGGCAATAGACTGTATTCTCCTGTCCTACAGTAATCCTCCCCCCTGAAATGGCTGATAACAGGGGGCAATAGACTGTATTCTCCTGTCCTACAGTCATCCTCTCCCCTAAAATGGCTGATAACATGGAGCAATAGATTGTATTCTCCTGTCCTACAGTCATCCTCTCCCTTGAAATGGCTGATGACAGGGAGCAAGAGACTGTATTCTTCTGTCCTACAGTCATCCTCTCCCCTGAAATGGCTGATAACAGGGGGCAATAGGCTGTATTCTCCTGTTCTACAGTCATCCTCTCAACTGAAATCGCTAATAACAGGGGGAATAGATTGTATTCTCCTGTCCTACAGTCATCCTCTCCCCTGAAATGGCTGATAACAGGGGCAATAGACTGTATTCTCCTGTCCTTCAGTCACCCCCTGCAATGGCTGATAACAGGAGCAATAGACTGTATTCTCCTGTCCTACAGTCATCCTCTCCCTGAAATGGCTGATAACAGGGGGCAATAGACTGTATTCCCCTGTCCTACAGTCATCCTCTCCCCTGAAATGGCTGATAACAGGGAGCAATAGACTGTATTCTCCTGTCCTACAGTCATCCTCTCCCCTGAAATGGCTGATAACAGGGGGCAATAGACTGTATTCTCCTGTCCTACAGTCATCCTCTCCCCTGAAATGGCTGATAACAGGGGGCAATAGACTGTATTCTCCTGTCCTACAGTCATCCTCTCCCCTGAAATGGCTGATAACAGGGAGCAATAGACTGTATTCTCCTGTCCTACAGTCATCCTCTCCCCTGAAATGGCTGATAACAGGGGGCAATAGACTGTATTCTCCTGTCCTACAGTCACCCTCTCCCCTGAAATGGCTGATAACAGGGAGCAATAGACTGTATTCTCCTGTCCTACAGTCATCCTCTCCCCTGAAATGGCTGATAACAGGGGGCAATAGACTGTATTCTCCTGTCCTACAGTAATCCTCCCCCCTGAAATGGCTGATAACAGGGGGCAATAGACTGTATTCTCCTGTCCTACAGTCATCCTCTCCCCTAAAATGGCTGATAACATGGAGCAATAGATTGTATTCTCCTGTCCTACAGTCATCCTCTCCCTTGAAATGGCTGATGACAGGGAGCAAGAGACTGTATTCTTCTGTCCTACAGTCATCCTCTCCCCTGAAATGGCTGATAACAGGGGGCAATAGGCTGTATTCTCCTGTTCTACAGTCATCCTCTCAACTGAAATCGCTAATAACAGGGGGAATAGATTGTATTCTCCTGTCCTACAGTCATCCTCTCCCCTGAAATGGCTGATAACAGGGGGCAATAGACTGTATTCTCCTGTCCTACAGTCATCCTCTCCCTGAAATGGCTGATAACAGGGGCAATAGACTGTATTCTCCTGTCCTACAGTCATCCTCTCCCCTGAAATGGCTGATAACAGGGGGCAATAGACTGTATTCTCCTGTCCTACAGTCATCCTCTCCCCTGAAATGGCTGATAACAGGGGGCAATAGACTGTATTCTCCTGTCCTACAGTCATCCTCTCCCCTGAAATGGCTGATAACAGGGGCAATAGATTGTATTCTCCTGTCCTATAGTCATCCTCTCCCTGAAATGGCTGATAACAGGGGCAATAGACTGTATTCTCCTGTCCTACAGTCATCCTCTCCCCTGAAATGGCTGATAACAGGGGCAATAGACTGTATTCTCCTGTCCTACAGTCATCCTCTCCCCTGAAATGGCTGATAACAGGGGGCAATAGACTGTATTCTCCTGTCCTACAGTCATCCTCTCCCCTGAAATGGCTGATAACAGGGGGCAATAGACTGTATTCTCCTGTCCTACAGTCATCCTCTCCCCTGAAATGGCTGATAACAGGGGCAATAGACTGTATTCTCCTGTCCTACAGTCATCCTCTCCCCTGAAATGGCTGATAACAGGGGCAATAGACTGTATTCTCCTGTCCTACAGTCATCCTCTCCCTGAAATGGCTGATAACAGGGGCAATAGACTGTATTCTCCTGTCCTACAGTCATCCTCTCCCTGAAATGGCTGATAACAGGGAGCAATAGACTGTATTCTCCTGTCCTACAGTCATCCTCTCCCCTGAAATGGCTGATAACAGGGGGCAATAGACTGTATTCTCCTGTCCTACAGTCATCCTCTCCCCTGAAATGGCTGATAACAGGGGCAATAGACTGTATTCTCCTGTCCTACAGTCATCCTCTCCCTGAAATGGCTGATAACAGGGGGCAATAGACTGTATTCTCCTGTCCTACAGTCATCCTCTCCCCTGAAATGGCTGATAACAGGGGGCAATAGACTGTATTCTCCTGTCCTACAGTCATCCTCTCCTCTGAAATGGCTGATAACAGGGGCAATAGACTGTATTCTCCTGTCCTACAGTCATCCTCTCCCCTGAAATGGCTGATAACAGGGGCAATAGACTGTATTCTCCTGTCCTACAGTCATCCTCTCCCTGAAATGGCTGATAACAGGGGCAATAGACTGTATTCTCCTGTCCTACAGTCATCCTCTCCCCTGAAATGGCTGATAACAGGGGGCAATAGACTGTATTCTCCTGTCCTACAGTCATCCTCTCCCCTGAAATGGCTGATAACAGGAGGCAATAGACTGTATTCTCCTGTCCTACAGTCATCCTCTCCCCTGAAATGGCTGATAACAGAGGCAATAGATTGTATTCTCCTGTCCTACAGTCATCCTCTCCCCTGAAATGGCTGATAACAGGGGGTAATAGACTGTATTCTCCTGTCCTACAGTCATCCTCTCCTCTGAAATGGCTGATATCAGGGAGCAATAGACTGTATTCTCCTGTCCTACAGTCATCCTCTACCCTGAAATGGCTGATAACAGGGGGTAATAGACTGTATTCTCCTGTCCTACAGTCATCCTCTCCTCTGAAATGGCTGATAACAGGGAGCAATAGATTGTATTCTCCTGTCCTACAGTCATCCTCTCTCCTGAAATGGCTGATAACAGGGAGCAATAGATTGTATTCTCCTGTCCTACAGTCATCCTCTCCCCTGAAATGGCTGATAACAGAGGCAATAGATTGTATTCTCCTGTCCTACAGTCATCCTCTCCCCTGAAATGGCTGATAACATGGAGCAATAGACTGTATTCTCCTGTCCTACAGTCACCCCCTTCCCTGAAATGGCTGATAACAGGGAGCAATAGACTGTATTCTCCTGTCCTCCAGTCATCCTCTCCCCTGAAATGGCTGATAACAGGGGGCAATAGACTGTATTCTCCTGTCCTACAGTCACCCCCTTCCCTGAAATGGCTGATAACAGGGAGCAATAGACTGTATTCTCCTGTCCTACAGTCATCCTCTCCCCTGAAATGGCTGATAACAGGGGGCAATAGACTGTATTCTCCTGTCCTACAGTCATCCTCTCCCCTGAAATGGCTGATAACAGGGAGCAATAGACTGTATTCTCCTGTCCTACAGTCATCCTCTCCCCTGAAATGGCTGATAACAGGGGGCAATAGACTGTATTCTCCTGTCCTACAGTCATCCTCTTCCATCCTCTAACTAGATAATGTTCTTCATGTAATAATTCTGGAACATCTTTTTATACAACTCTGTTGTTCTATCCCTCAGTTATTGCTACTGGAAAGTTATTGATTTGGGAACTGGGGTCACCAGTGGGAGTGTCTACACAGTCTGACCTTATACAGTCGGTGTGAGACTGCAGGGACACGCCCCCACTGAAGAACTGTTACTGATTGATTCATCATTTTCTAGTAGCAATAACTGAGTGATTGAATGACATAGTGTTGTATGAAATGCTGCTCCAGGCGCATCAGGAGGTGACTGGTTCCTTTTAGGTTTTTGTCTTGTTACCCTCTTGTGGGAGGAGCTATGGTTCTCCCCACCCACCTTGCATGCTATGGCGGTGGAGATGAAATGTCGGATTCCTTTTGTCCAGCTCTGCGCAGCTTTTTGGGGCGACCCCTTTTCTTTGTCTCCCCTGTGGTGGGCAAGACGTCTCCTGTCGTGTAGGAGTATTAGAGGCTTATAATTTGTGTCCCCTGTGGGTAATAGGGGCTCCTCGGGTCAGACCCCCACCTTATCACACCAGTGTGCGGAGCAGCTTCCTGGGACATGAGTGGGTTTCTCACAATCTGGACTTGGAGAAGCCCCTATAACCACTGCAGCCGATGACCGCCTCGGCTCTGCTCCATTACACTGTATACAGAGCTCCGTGCAGTGATGTCACCGGTAGTGGGTGCTTTCCATTACACTGTATACAGAGCTCCGTGCAGTGATGTCACCGGTAGTGGGTGCTTTCCATTACACTGTATACAGAGCTCCGTGCAGTGATGTCACCGGTAGTGGGCGCTCTCAATTACACTGTATACAGAGCTCCGGGCAGTGATGTCACTGGTAGTGGGTGCTCTCCATTTAACTGTATACAGAGCTCCGAGCAGTGATGTCACCGGTAGTGGGCGCTCTCCATTACTCTGTATACAGAGCTCCGGCAGTTATGTCACCGGTAGTGGGTGCTCTCCATTGCACTGTATACAGAGCTCTGGGCAATGATGTCACCGGTAGTGGGTGCTCCTCATTACACTGTATACAGAGCCCTGGGCAGTGATGTCACCGGTAGTGGGCGCTCTCCATTACACTGTATACAGAGCTTCGGGCAGTGATGTCACCGGTAGTGGGCGCTCTCCATTACACTGTATACATAGCTCTTGCCAGTGATGTCACCGGTAGTGGGCGCTCCTCATTACACTGTATACAGAGCTCCGTGCAGTGATGTCACCGGTAGTGGGCGCTCTCCATTACACTGTATACAGAGCTCTGGGCAGTGATGTCACCGGTAGTGGGCGCTCTCCATTACACTGTATACAGAGCTCAGGCAGTTATGTCACCGGTAGTGGGCGCTCCTCATTACACTGTATACAGAGCTCTGGGCAGTGATGTCACCGGTAGTGGGCGCTCTCCATTACACTGTATACAGAGCTCAGGCAGTGATGTCACCGGTAGTGGGCGCTCTCCATTACACTGTATACAGAGCTCTGGGCAGTGATGTCACCGGTAATGGGCGCTCTCCATTACACTGTATACAGAGCTCAGGCAGTGATGTCACCGGTAGTGGGCGCTGTCCATTGCACTGTATACAGAGCTCAGGCAGTGATGTCACCGGTAGTGGGCGCTCTCCATTACACTGTATACAGAGCTCAGGCAGTGATGTCACCGGTAGTTGGCGCTCTCCATTACACTGTATACAGAGCTCTGGGCAGTGATGTCACCGGTAATGGGCGCTCTCCATTACACTGTATACAGAGCTCAGGCAGTGATGTCACCGGTAGTGGGCGCTGTCCATTGCACTGTATACAGAGCTCCGGGCAGTGATGTCACCGGTAGTGGGCGCTCTCCATTACACTGTATACAGAGCTCAGGCAGTGATGTCACCGGTAGTGGGCACTCTCCATTGCACTGTATACAGAGCTCCGGGCAGTGATGTCCCCGGTAGTGGGCGCTCTCCATTACACTGTATACAGAGCTCCGTGCAGTGATGTCACCGGTAGTGGGCGCTCTCTATTACACTGTATACAGTGCTCCGGGCAGTGATGTCACCGGTAGTGGGCGCTCTCCATTACACTGTATACAGAGCTCAGGCAGTGATGTCACCGGTAGTGGGCGCTCTCCATTACACTGTATACAGAGCTCAGGCAGTGATGTCACCGGTAGTGGGCGCTCTCCATTACACTGTATACAGAGCTCAGGCAGTGATGTCACCGGTAGTGGGCGCTCTCCATTGCACTGTATACAGAGCTCTGGGCAGTGATGTCTCCGGTAGTGGGCGCTCTCTATTACACTGTATACAGAGCTCCGGGCAGTGATGTCACCGGTAGTGGGCGCTCTCCATTACACTGTATACAGAGCTCCAGGTAGTGATGTCACCGGTAGTGGGCGCTCTCTATTACACTGTATACAGAGCTCCGGGCAGTGATGTCACCTGTAGTGGGCGCTCCTCATTACACTGTATACAGAGCTCCGGGCAGTGATGTCACCTGTAGTGGGCGCTCCTCATTACACTGTATACAGAGCTCCGGGCAGTGATGTCACCGGTAGTGGGCGCTCTCTATTACACTGTATACAGAGCTCCGGGCAGTGATGTCACCTGTAGTGGGCGCTCTCCATTACACTGTATACAGAGCTCCGGGCAGTGATGTCACCGGTAGTGGGCGCTCTCCATTACACTGTATACAGAGCTCCGGGCAGTGATGTCACTGGTAGTGGGCGCTCTTCATTACACTGTATACAGAGCTCCGTGCAGTGATGTCACTGGTAGTGGGCGCTCTTCATTACACTGTATACAGAGCTCCGGGCAGTTATGTCACCGGTAGTGGGCGCTCCTCATTACACTGTATACAGAGCTCTGGGCAGTGATGTCACCGGTAGTGGGCGCTCTCCATTACACTGTATACAGAGCTCAGGCAGTGATGTCACCGGTAGTGGGCGCTCCATTACACTGTATACAGAGCTCTGGGCAGTGATGTCACCGGTAATGGGCGCTCCATTACACTGTATACAGAGCTCAGGCAGTGATGTCACCGGTAGTGGGCGCTGTCCATTGCACTGTATACAGAGCTCCGGGCAGTGATGTCACCGGTAGTGGGCGCTCTCCATTACACTGTATACAGAGCTCAGGCAGTGATGTCACCGGTAGTGGGCACTCTCCATTGCACTGTATACAGAGCTCCGGGCAGTGATGTCCCTGGTAGTGGGCGCTCTCCATTACACTGTATACAGAGCTCCGTGCAGTGATGTCACCGGTAGTGGGCGCTCTCTATTACACTGTATACAGTGCTCCGGGCAGTGATGTCACCGGTAGTGGGCGCTCTCCATTACACTGTATACAGAGCTCAGGCAGTGATGTCACCGGTAGTGGGCGCTCTCCATTACACTGTATACAGAGCTCTGGGCAGTGATGTCACCGGTAGTGGGTGCTCTCCATTACACTGTATACAGAGCTCAGGCAGTGATGTCACCGGTAGTGGGCGCTCTCCATTACACTGTATACAGAGCTCAGGCAGTGATGTCACCGGTAGTGGGCGCTCTCCATTGCACTGTATACAGAGCTCTGGGCAGTGATGTCACCGGTAGTGGGTGCTCTCCATTGCACTGTATACAGAGCTCCGTGCAGTGATGTCACCGGTAGTGGGCGCTCTCCATTACACTTTATACAGAGCTCTGGGCAGTGATGTCACCGGTAGTGGTCGCTCTCTATTACACTGTATACAGTGCTCCGGGCAGTGATGTTACTAGTAGTGGGCGCTCTCCATTACACTGTATACAGAGCTCCGGCCAGTGATGTCACCGGTAGTGGGCGCTCTCCATTACACTGTATACAGAGCTCCGGGCAGTGATGTCACTGGTAGTGGGCGCTCTTCATTACACTGTATACAGAGCTCCGGGCAGTGATGTCACTGGTAGTGGGCGCTCCTCATTACACTGTATACAGAGCTCCGGGCAGTGATGTCACTGGTAGTGGGCGCTTCATTACACTGTATACAGAGCTCCGGGCAGTGATGTCACGGTAGTGGGCGCTCCATTACACTGTATACAGAGCTCCGGGCAGTGATGTCACTGGTAGTGGGCGCTCTTCATTACACTGTATACAGAGCTCCGGCAGTGATGTCACTGGTAGTGGGCGCTTCACACTGTATACAGAGCTCGGGCAGTGATGTCACTGGTAGTGGCGCTCTTCATTACACTGTATACAAAGCTCCGGGCAGTGATGTCACCGTAGTGGGCGCTCCATTACACTGTATACAGAGCTCCGGGCAGTGATGTCACTGGTAGTGGCGCTTCATTACACTGTATACAGAGCTCCGGGCAGTGATGTCACCGGTAGTGGGCGCTCCATTACACTGTATACAGAGCTCCGGGCAGTGATGTCACTGGTAGTGGGCGCTCCTCATTACACTGTATACAGAGCTCCGGGCAGTGATGTCACTGGTAGTGGGCGCTCTTCATTACACTGTATACAAAGCTCCGGGCAGTGATGTCACCGGTAGTGGGCGCTCTCCATTACACTGTATACAGAGCTCCGGGCAGTGATGTCACTGGTAGTGGGCGCTCTTCATTACACTGTATACAGAGCTCCGGGCAGTGATGTCACTGGTAGTGGGCGCTCTTCATTACACTGTATACAGAGCTCCGGGCAGTGATGTCACTGGTAGTGGGCGCTCTTCATTACACTGTATACAGAGCTCCGGGCAGTGATGTCACCTGTAGTGGGCGCTCTCCATTACACTGTATACAGAGCTCCGTGCAGTGATGTCACCGGTAGTGGGCGCTTCTCATTACGTTGTCTCTATCTCTGGAGCTGTCTCTTTCTAGGAACCCCTGCACTCTCGGTTATCTCTGAAGCAGTCTCTTTCTAGGACTCCCCCTGTGCTCTCTCGGTTATCTCTGGAGCAGTCTCTTTCTAGGACCCCCTCCCCCGCTCGGGGTTAGGAAGTATTTACTGGGAGCACAATGGCTTTTCCAGCTGTTCTCAGGTAATGAATGAGTCTCTGGGCCGCTGGCGCTGTCTCTCTCCGCTGGCGCTGTCTATCGCCCCCCCCCCCCTTTCAGGAGCGGAGGGTGACCCTGGGGGGGGGGGGGTTCAGTAGCTGCTCCTTGTGAGGTGCCCCCTCCTCTCCGCACTTGGCAGACTCCTCGCTCCTCACCGTCCCCGCAGCCTCTAATAAAACTGGACTGGATTCTGGGCAGACGGCACGTGAGCCGATCCAGCACATTAACCCCACGGCTGCTGGCCTCCGCCAGGTCATTGGTGATGGGAACTAATGATCACGTGCAGTGCCGCCTGCAGGTGAGGAGAGGGCACTGCAGCCGCCGAGTACTATGGTACTGATGGGGTTACCCTCCTCCTGTAGTTGTCCATGTTCTGGGGGGCAGCAGGGATTATAATGGGGGCTGTGGGGATTATATTGGGGGCTGTGTTAAGGGGCAGCGGGGATTATATTGAGGGCTGTGTTAGGGGGCAGCGGGATTATAATGGGGGCTGTGTTAAGGGCAGTGAGGATTATATTGGGGCTCTGTCGGGAGGCAGCGGGATTATAATGGGGGCTGTGGGGATTATATTGGGGGCTGTGTTAGGGGCAGCGGGGATTATATTGGGGGCTGTGTTAGGGGGCAGCGGGGATTATAATGGGGGCTGTGTTAGGGGCAGCAGGGATTATATTGGGAGCTCTGTCGGGGGCAGCGGGATTATAATGGGGGCTGTGTTAGGAGGCAGCAGGGATTATATTGGGGGCTGTGTTAGGGGCAGCGGGATTATATTGGGGGCTCTGTCAGGGGCAGCGGGGATTATAATGGGGGCTGTGTTAGGGGCAGCAGGGATTATATTGGAGGCAGCAGGGATTATATTGGGGCTGTGTTAGGAGGCAGCGGGATTATAATGGGGGCTGTGTTAGGGGCAGCGGGATTATATTGGGGGCTGTGTTAGGAGGCAGCGGGAATTATATTGGGGGCTGTGTTAGGGGCAGGGGATTATAATGGGGGCTGTGTTAGGGGGCAGCGGGGATTATATTGGGGGCTGTGTTAGGGGGCAGCGGGGATTATATTGGGGGCTGTGTTAGGAGGCAGCAGGAATTATATTGGGGGCTGTGTTAGGGGGCAGCGGGGATTATAATGGGGGCTGTGTTAGGGGGCAGCGGGGATTATAATGGGGGCTGTGTTAGGGGGCAGCGGGGATTATATTGGGGGCTCTGACGAGGGGCAGCGGGATTATATTGGGGGCTGTGTCGGGCAGGGATTGTTAGGGCAGGGATTATAATGGGGGCTGTGTTAGGGGGCAGCGGGGATTATATTGGGGGCTGTGTGGGCGGGATTGTAGCGGGGCAATGCTAGGGGCAGGGATTATAATGGGGGCTGTGTTAGGGGGCAGCGGGGATTATATTGAGGGCTGTGTTAGGAGGCAGCAGGATTATATGGGGCTGTGAGCGGAGGATTATAATGGGGGCTGTGTTAGGAGGCAGCGGGGATTATATTGGGGGCTGTGTTAGGGGCAGCGGGATTATATATGGGGAGCTGTGTTAGGGGCAGCGGGATTATATTGGGGGCTGTGTTAGGGGCAGGGGATTATATTGGGGGCTGTGTTAGGAGGCAGCGGGATTATATTGGGGGCTGTGTTAGGGGGCAGCAGGGATTATAATTAGGGGGCTGTGTTAGGGGCAGTGGGGATTATAATGGGGCTGTGTTAGGGGCAGCGGGGATTATATTGGGGGCTGTGTTAGGGGCAGCGGGATTATATTGGGGCTGTCGGGCAGCGGGATTGTTAGGGGGCAGCGGGATTATAATGGGGGCTGTGTTAGGGGCAGCGGGGATTATATTGGGGGCTGTGTCGGGCAGCGGATTGTTAGGGGGCAGCGGGATTATAATGGGGGCTGTGTTAGGGGGCAGCGGGGATTATATTGGGGGCTGTGTCGGGGCAGCGGGGATTGTTAGGGGGCAGCGGGGATTATAATGGGGGCTGTGTTAGGAGGCAGCGGGGATTATAATGGGGGCTGTGTTAGGGGGCAGCGGGGATTTTATTGGGGGCTCTGACGGGGGGCAGCGGGGATCATATTGGGGGCAGTGTCGGGGCAGCGGGGATTATATTGGGGCAGCAGGGATTATATTGGGGGCTGTGTTAGGTGGCAGCGGGGATTATAATGGGGCTGTGTTAGGGGACAGCAGGGATTATATTGGGGGCTGTGTTAGGGGGCAGCGTCGATTATATTGGGGGCTGTGTTAGGTGGCAGCGGGGATTATAATGGGGGCTGTTTTAGGGGGCAGCGGGGATTATTGGGGGCTGTGTTGGGGGCAGCGGGGATTATATTGGGGGCTGTGTCGGCAGTGGGGATTATATTGGGGGCTCTGGGGGGCAGCGGGGATTATATTGGGGGCTGTGTTAGGGGGCAGCAGGGATTATATTGGGGGCTCTGACGGGGGGCAGCGGGGATTATATTGGGGGCTGTGTCGGGGCAGCGGGGATTATATTGGGGGCAGCGGGGATAGTCTGGTGGTCTCGCTGCTTGAGGTTCTCATACTTGCGTCGTTTGCAGGGTGTTGGTAATTTTGGGGGCTGTTTTCCGGTTGCCACCATCATCCTCTGAGCCGTCGGGGGTTAAAGAGTCACCTGCGGCGGGGGAGGCGGCTGCGCTCCTGTAAAGTGATCCGGGGGCTCAGGAAGGAGGAGAGTGGGGGGTTTATTGTCCCGTGGGGGGGGAGATGAGGAGAGACTGAAGTGTTCCAGAGGTGAGGCGGCTTCCTCCAGACAGGCACAGGGGATCCCCAGCCCCCACCTGCCGCCCCCCGCCACAGCTGCAGCCGTTTAACCTCGGGCTTACCTGCCGCCCTCCCCCGTCATGTGTTCTTATGGAAAGGGTTGTGAAAGGGTTAATTGTGGGTCTCTGCTGGTCGTGTGCTGATTAATGGTCAGCCCATTTTTGTCGTCAGTTCCTCAAGGGTTAATGCATTTCTGCGCCAGCCAGCAATTTTTTTGGCGTCAGTCACTGACGGGTTAACGGGCATCCTTTTTTTGGCTCTGATTTTGTTCTGTTTGTGTAGTGTTGGCTGCTTGAGGGTTAATCGCCCTGTCATATCCTGGAATTACATCACGTATGATTAACCCCTCCAGACCTGCTCTGTCGCTGATGTGTGAGACGCTCCAAGGGTCTATTTGGCCACGTTCCGGGGTGGAATGATGTGAAAGCTGCCAAACCCCAGCGGATCTGAGGGATATTTTCCTATAACCCATCTCCTCCAAAACCAAACACCCCGAGATGTTAACCCCTACCGCTCCTGCTCCACTTCTAAGGCAGCTTTACACCTGGAGCTGTGCATTACTATTGTGCTGTAGTGGTAGGAGCCTTCTGTCTGTTATCCTGTCTAGTGGCCCTAGCTAAAGGGACCCTGCCTATCACAATCAGCCCGTCAGCCTGAAATGGCTGATAACAGGGGGCAATAGACTGTATTCTCCTGTCCTACAGTCATCCTCTCCCCTTAAATGGCTGATAACAGGGGGCAATAGACTGTATTCTCCTGTCCTACAGTCATCCTCTACCCTGAAATGACTAATAACAGGGAGCAATAGACTGTATTCTCCTGTCCTACAGTCATCCTCTCCCCTGAAATGGGTGATAACAGGGGGCAATAGACTGTATTCTCCTGTCCTACAGTCATCCTCTCCCCTGAAATGGCTGATAACAGGGAGCAATAGACTGTATTCTCCTGTCCTACAGTCATTCTCTACCCTGAAATGGCTGATAACAGGGAGCAATAGACTGTATTCTCCTGTCCTACAGTCATTCTCTAACCTGAAATGGCTGATAACAGGGGGCAATAGATTGTATTCTCCTGTCCTACAGTCATCCTCTCCCCTGAAATGGCCGATAACAGGGGGCAATAGACTGTATTCTCCTGTCCTACAGTCATCCTCTCCCCTGAAATGGCTGATAACAGGGAGCAATAGACTGTATTCTCCTGTCCTACAGTCATCCTCTCCCTGAAATGGCTGATAACAGGGAGCAATAGACTGTATTCTCCTGTCCTACAGTCATCCTCTCCCTGAAATGGCTGATAACAGGGGCAATAGACTGTATTCTCCTGTCCTACAGTCATCCTCTCCCTGAAATGGCTGATAACAGGGAGCAATAGACTGTATTCTCCTGTCCTACAGTCATCCTCTCCCTGAAATGGCTGATAACAGGGGGCAATAGACTGTATTCTCCTGTCCTACAGTCATCCTCTCCCTGAAATGGCTGATAACAGGGGCAATAGACTGTATTCTCCTGTCCTACAGTCATCCTCTCCCTGAAATGGCTGATAACAGGGGGCAATAGACTGTATTCTCCTGTCCTACAGTCATCCTCTCCCCTGAAATGGCTGATAACAGGGAGCAATAGGACTGTATTCTCCTGTCCTACAGTCATCCTCTCCCCTGAAATGGCTGATAACAGGGGGCAATAGACTGTATTCTCCTGTCCTACAGTCATCCTCTCCCCTGAAATGGCTGATAACAGGGGCAATAGACTGTATTCTCCTGTCCTACAGTCATCCTCTCCCTGAAATGGCTGATAACAGGGGCAATAGACTGTATTCTCCTGTCCTACAGTCATCCTCTCCCCTGAAATGGCTGATAACAGGGGGCAATAGACTGTATTCTCCTGTCCTACAGTCATCCTCTCCCCTGAAATGGCTGATAACAGGGGCAATAGACTGTATTCTCCTGTCCTACAGTCATCCTCTCCCTGAAATGGCTGATAACAGGGGCAATAGACTGTATTCTCCTGTCCTACAGTCATCCTCTCCCCTGAAATGGCTGATAACAGGGGCAATAGACTGTATTCTCCTGTCCTACAGTCATCCTCTCCCTGAAATGGCTGATAACAGGGGCAATAGACTGTATTCTCCTGTCCTACAGTCATCCTCTCCCCTGAAATGGCTGATAACAGGGAGCAATAGACTGTATTCTCCTGTCCTACAGTCATCCTCTCCCTGAAATGGCTGATAACAGGGGCAATAGACTGTATTCTCCTGTCCTACAGTCATCCTCTCCCTGAAATGGCTGATAACAGGGGCAATAGACTGTATTCTCCTGTCCTACAGTCATCCTCTCCCTGAAATGGCTGATAACAGGGAGCAATAGACTGTATTCTCCTGTCCTACAGTCATCCTCTCCCCTGAAATGGCTGATAACAGGGGCAATAGACTGTATTCTCCTGTCCTACAGTCATCCTCTCCCCTGAAATGGCTGATAACAGGGGCAATAGACTGTATTCTCCTGTCCTACAGTCATCCTCTCCCCTGAAATGGCTGATAACAGGGGCAATAGACTGTATTCTCCTGTCCTACAGTCATCCTCTCCCCTGAAATGGCTGATAACAGGGGGCAATAGACTGTATTCTCCTGTCCTACAGTCATCCTCTCCCTGAAATGGCTGATAACAGGGGGCAATAGACTGTATTCTCCTGTCCTACAGTCATCCTCTCCCTGAAATGGCTGATAACAGGGGGCAATAGACTGTATTCTCCTGTCCTACAGTCATCCTCTCCCCTGAAATGGCTGATAACAGGGGCAATAGACTGTATTCTCCTGTCCTACAGTCATCCTCTCCCCTGAAATGGCTGATAACAGGGGCAATAGACTGTATTCTCCTGTCCTACAGTCATCCTCTCCCCTGAAATGGCTGATAACAGGGGGCAATAGACTGTATTCTCCTGTCCTACAGTCATCCTCTCCCCTGAAATGGCTGATAACAGGGGCAATAGACTGTATTCTCCTGTCCTACAGTCATCCTCTCCCCTGAAATGGCTGATAACAGGGGGCAATAGACTGTATTCTCCTGTCCTACAGTCATCCTCTCCCCTGAAATGGCTGATAACAGGGGGCAATAGACTGTATTCTCCTGTCCTACAGTCATCCTCTCCCCTGAAATGGCTGATAACAGGGGGCAATAGACTGTATTCTCCTGTCCTACAGTCATCCTCTCCCCTGAAATGGCTGATAACAGGGGCAATAGACTGTATTCTCCTGTCCTACAGTCATCCTCTCCCCTGAAATGGCTGATAACAGGGAGCAATAGACTGTATTCTCCTGTCCTACAGTCATCCTCTCCCCTGAAATGGCTGATAACAGGGGCAATAGACTGTATTCTCCTGTCCTACAGTCATCCTCTCCCCTGAAATGGCTGATAACAGGGGGCAATAGACTGTATTCTCCTGTCCTACAGTCATCCTCTCCCTGAAATGGCTGATAACAGGGGGCAATAGACTGTATTCTCCTGTCCTACAGTCATCCTCTCCCTGAAATGGCTGATAACAGGGGGCAATAGACTGTATTCTCCTGTCCTACAGTCATCCTCTCCCCTGAAATGGCTGATAACAGGGGGAATAGACTGTATTCTCCTGTCCTACAGTCATCCTCTCAACTGAAATGGCTGATAACAGGGGGCAATAGACTGTATTCTCCTGTCCTACAGTCATCCTCTCCCCTGAAATGGCTGATAACAGGGGGCAATAGACTGTATTCTCCTGTCCTACAGTCATCCTCTCCCCTGAAATGGCTGATAACAGGGGGAATAGATTGTATTCTCCTGTCCTACAGTCATCCTCTCCCCTGAAATGGCTGATAACAGGGGGCAATAGACTGTATTCTCCTGTCCTACAGTCATCCTCTCCCCTGAAATGGCTGATAACAGGGAGCAATAGACTGTATTCTCCTGTCCTACAGTCATCCTCTCCCCTGAAATGGCTGATAACAGGGAGCAATAGACAGTATTCTCCTGTCCTACAGTCATCCTCTCCCCTGAAATGGCTGATAACAGGGGGCAATAGACTGTATTCTCCTGTCCTACAGTCATCCTCTCCCCTGAAATGGCTGATAACAGGGGGCAATAGACTGTATTCTCCTGTCCTACAGTCATCCTCTTCCATCCTCTAACTAGATAATGTTCTTCATGTAATAATTCTGGAACATCTTTTTATACATCTCTGTTGTTCTATCCCTCAGTTATTGCTACTGGAAAGTTATTGAGCTGGGAACTAGGGTCACCAGTGGGAGTGTCTACACAGTCTGACCTTATACAGTCAGTGTTAGACTTTAAGGACACGCCCCCACTCTGTTACTGATTGATTCATCATTTTCTAGTAGCAATAACTGAGTGATTGAATGACATAGTGTTGTATGAAAAGCTGCTCCAGGCGCATCAGGAGGTGACTGGTTCCTTTTAGGACATTGACTTGTTACCCTCTTGTGGGAGGAGCTATGGTTCTCCCCACCCACCTTGCATGCTATGGCGGTGGAGATGAAATGTCGGATTCCTTTTGTCCAGCTCTGCGCAGCTTTTTGGGGCGACCCCCTTTTCTTTCTCTCCCCTGTGGTGGGCAAGACGTCTCCTGTCGTGTAGGAGTATTAGAGGCTTATAATATGTGGCCCCTGTGGGTAATGGAGGGGCTCCTCGGGTCCCCCACCTTTTCACACCAGTGTGCGGAGCAGCTTCCTGGGACATGAGTGGGTTTCTCAGAATCTGGACTTGGAGAAGCCCCTCTAACCACTGCAGCAGATGACTGCCTCGGCTCTGCTACATCTGTACGCAGGCCTCAGGTAGGACGCGGACTGTACTAGCCATGTAAATAGACAACATCTCTTTATTGAGGTGACAGACATGACAGGTACACATGGGGGGTCTTGTCCTGTGCCCTCCACCATACATAGAGTCTCCGAGGAGTGGCCCTTCAGGGGTGACCTCCATAGATACTGGTTTATCTGTGTAGTCGCTCGTCCACGGCTGGGATGTGCCGCCTGTTGGTGGTCTGTAGCGACCCCTTGGCTCCCCACTAGCTCTTATTCCGAGACGGCAGCGGTGCCTCCGGAGAGGAGGTTCGGGGGCGCTGGATTTGGGGGTGCCTCTTCTCCCCCGTATGGCACGCTGTGTGGTTTCAGGATGACGCTGGGGGTCGGAGCCCCCCCGCAGCCTTCACTAGGTTCTGATGGTCGTCTTCCTTTCCCGATCCTTGCCCTGCAGAGAGAATGAAGGACGGGGTTAATTTCCAGATTGATCACGATGGGCCCCATGCGCCCGTCCCCTGTGTGGCATGTAGGGGGCGCTGCCGTGTACATCTCTAGTGCGGGCTTTGGTTAGCGAATACGTTATTTTGAAGGAATTTACTTTCCACCTCTGTAACCGTGAAATAATATCTGCTACCAGCGCCCAGAGCGGAGATTTATAGAGCTGGGAGTGCGTGAGCAGAAACGAGGCGCGCGGGGGGGGGGGGGGCTGGAGCCTGATAGAGGCGCAGCGTGACCACACACAATAGAATGGAGGATTGCACCATCCAGTGCACAGGATCCAGACTATCCCGCAGCATGAATGAGAGCTAGAGCTGCGGTATAATAACGGCTAGAGCTGCAGTGTAATGCGGTATAATAACAGCTAGAGCCACAGTGTACTGCGGTGTAATAACGGCTAGAGCTGCAGTGTACTGCGGTGTAATAACGGCTAGAGCTGCAGTGTACTGCGGTGTAATAACGGCTAAAGCTGCAGTGTACTGCGGTATAATAGCTACTAGAGCTGCAGTGTACTGCGGTGTAATAACAGCTAAAGCTGTAGTGTACTGCGGTATAATAGCGACTAGAGCTGCAGTGTACTGCGGTATAATAGCGACTAGAGCTGCAGTGTACTGCGGTGTAATAACGGCTAGAGCTGCAGTGTACTGCGGTATAATAGCCGCTAGAGCTGCATTGTACTGCGGTATAATAGCCGCTAGAGCTGCAGTGTACTGCGGTGTAATAACGGCTAGAGCTGCAGTGTACTGCGGTGTAATAACGGCTAGAGCTGCAGTGTACTGCGGTGTAATAACGGCTAGAGCTGCAGTGTACTGCGGTGTAATAACGGCTAGAGCTGCAGTGTAATAACGGTTAGAGCTGCGGTGTAATAACGGCTAGAGCTGCATTGTACTGCGGTGTAATAACGGCTAGAGCTGCAGTGTACTGCGGTGTAATAACGGCTAGAGCTGCAGTGTACTGCGGTGTAATAACGGCTAGAGCTGCAGTGTACTGCGGTGTAATAACGGCTAGAGCTGCAGTGTAATAACGGTTAGAGCTGCGGTGTAATAACGGCTAGAGCTGCATTGTACTGCGGTGTAATAACGGCTAGAGCTGCAGTGTACTGCGGTGTAATAACGGCTAGAGCTGCAGTGTACTGCGGTGTAATAACGGCTAGAGCCGCAGTGTACTGCGGTGTAATAACGGCTAGAGCCGCAGTGTACTGCGGTGTAATAGCAGCTAGAGCTGCAGTGTACTGCGGTGTAATAACGACTGCGGTATAATAATTTGCCCTTTTTGGTGAGTGTTGGGTAAATGGAGTTTCACTAGCTGCCCTCCGTGCGGATGATGCGTGAGGGCCGCGTTCACCTCCGGTCACACCTCTACCTCGCCCTACAGAGCGGAGAATCGGTGGTTTTTCTCGCTGTACTTCTTTGGTTCCTAGGGGCTCATGCACGCCAACTTATTTTCTTTCCGCTTCCGTTCCATTATTTTTATTATTTTTTGCGGACCATATGTGGAACCATTCATTTCAATGGGTCTGCAAAGACAACGGAAGGTATTCCGTGTGCATTCCGTTTGTCCGCAAATCGCGGTCCGTGGCTCCATTCAAGTCAATGGGTCGCCAAAAAATCCGGAATGCACACGGAACACATCCGTAGGTCATCCGTATTTTGCGGATCCATACTGTAGACATGCTCTGCCCAGCACATATTGCTCATGTGTTTGGTGATTAAGTTACTGTTTCCGATCCGCAAAAAGAACGGATCAAATACGGAAACCATACGGATATGTTTTGTGGAATAACGGAACAGGACTTAAATTAGAGGGAAAAAACCTCAGATGCGGAACAGATCCATGAAAAACTGACCGCAAAACAGCAGCGGTCGGGTGCATGAGCCCTTAGGTGTACTTGCCGCTGTCTTGTCGGCCGTGTGGCGCTGTCTCGATGTCACCACCTGTCACTGTGTATACACCGCAGCCTAACTCGCAACCTCCAGTGCTTAATTGGCCCCTGGGGCTTTTAGTACTAAGGGCCAGTGCTGCTATGTGCTTCAGTATAATGTAACAAACCCTCAGCTGTGACAAGTATGGGGTCATGAGTCTTCAGAAGTGTCCGGCGCAGGATGTCCTCACAGGATAATAGTATATCTGATGGCGGGGGTCCGACCGATGTAGTCTCCTATTTCTGGCTATAAGAGGGGCGCCGGGGCGTGCTCCACCACTTCTCCATTCTATGTCCTAGGACGACCCCTGTAAGACCCTCCACGTGTAGCTGTTACCGCCAGGCGGTCTGACAACTCCACTCCTGATGACTACTTTCTCCTACTGACCGCCATCAGGTGAAATCAGTAGTGCAGCCTCAGGCTTTGGGCCTGGACTGTCAGATCCCAGCCCTGCCGGCTGCACCTGTCATACGCCCCTCCCCCACATCAGTTATAAGTAGAGTGTGACCAGAGTGGCCCCGGTGTCGGTGCGGCCTCGTCAGTGGCTCCCGTTGACGTCACCGCTCTGGTATTCTGTCTCTTTCCACATTTTACAATCCACTTAAAAATGGAAACTTTGGGCAAAGCCTCCTCAGATTTACAAAGCGTTTCTGTGTGAGGACGGCAGAGTGGGCACGCTGCCCCATGTGCCCCCAGAGACGTGGCCCCCGGCCCTCCGCCAGCCTGCCCTCCTGCTTAAAAGTCAATAGACTGAATGAAAGTGACCGGAGATAGGGGAGACGCGGAGACCCCGGGTGCCAGGTGCCCGCCATACACGGCAGAGGGCCGGCACTACTCCACCAGCAGACAACAACGATGAGTGTCTCAGTCCATGTGGGGGGGGGGGGGGTGTAGGTGTAATGGCACCATAGCTGAGGGTTGTAATGGGGGCCATGGACAGTAACTCCAGGATCTGACCGCGTCACCAGAGTGAGGTATGAGGAGCATGTCCCAAATATCGCATTAATGTAACGGAGACCCTCTAGTGTTACCCAGAGTATTACTATGAGGTATGAGGTGAGGTGGAGCAGACCTTCTAGTCCTCACCTGTAGTAATGTGTATGGCATGAGGTGAGGTGGAGCAGACCTTCTAGTCCTCACCTGTAGTAATGTGTATGGTATGAGGTGAGGTGGAGCAGACCTTCTAGTCCTCACCTGTAGTAATGTGTATGGTATGGTATGAGGTGGAGCAGACCTTCTAGTCCTCACCTGTAGTAATGTGTATGGGATGAGGTGGAGCAGACCTTCTAATCCTCACCTGTAGTAATGTGTATGGTATGAGGTGAGGAGGAGCAGACCTTCTAGTCCTCACCTGTAGTAATGTGTATGCTATGAGGTGAGGGGGAGCAGACCTTCTAGTCCTCACCTGTAGTAATGTGTATGGTATGAGGTGGAGCAGACCTTCTAGTCCTCACCTGTAGTAATGTGTATGGTATGAGGTGAGGTGGAGCACACCTTCTAGTCCTCACCTGTAGTAATGTGTATGGTATGGTATGAGGTGAGGTGGAGCAGACCTTCTAGTCCTCACCTGTAGTAATGTGTATGGTAGGAGGTGAGGTGGAGCAGACCTTCTAGTCCTCACCTGTAGTAATGTGTATGGTATGAGGTGAGGTGGAGCAGACCTTCTAGTCCTCACCTGTAGTAATGTGTATGGTATGGTATGAGGTGGAGCAGACCTTCTAGTCCTCACCTGTAGTAATGTGTATGGTATGAGGTGAGGTGGAGCAGACCTTCTACTCCTCACCTGTAGTAATGTGTATGGTATGAGGTGAGGAGGAGCAGACCTTCTAGTCCTCACCTGTAGTAATGTGTATGGTATGAGGTGGAGCAGACCTTCTAGTCCTCACCTGTAGTAATGTGTATGGTATGAGGTGGAGCAGACCTTCTAGTCCTCACCTGTAGTAATGTGTATGGTATGGTATGAGGTGGAGCAGACCTTCTAGTCCTCACCTGTAGTAATGTGTATAGTATGAGGTGAGGTGGAGCAGACCTTCTAGTCCTCACCTGTAGTAATGTGTATGGTATGAGGTGAGGTGGAGCAGACCTTCTAGTCCTCACCTGTAGTAATGTGTATGGTATGAGGTGAGGAGGAGCAGACCTTCTAGTCCTCACCTGTAGTAATGTGTATGGGATGAGGTGGAGCAGACCTTCTAGTCCTCACCTGTAGTAATGTGTATGGTATGAGGTGAGGTGGAGCAGACCTTCTAGTCCTCATCTGTAGTAATGTGTATGGTATGAGGTGAGGAGGAGCAGACCTTCTAGTCCTCACCTGTAGTAATGTGTATGGTATGAGGTGAGGTGGAGCAGACCTTCTAGTCCTCACCTGTAGTAATATGTATGGTATGAGGTGAGGTGGAGCAGACCTTCTAGTCCTCACCTGTAGTAATGTGTATGGTATGAGGTGGAGCAGACCTTCTAGTCCTCACCTGTAGTAATGTGTATGGTATGAGGTGAGGTGGAGCAGACCTTCTAGTCCTCACCTGTAGTAATGTGTATGGTATGAGGTGAGGTGGAGCAGACCTTCTAGTCCTCACCTGTAGTAATGTGTATGGTATGAGGTGAGGTGGAGCAGACCTTCTAGTCCTCACCTGTAGTAATGTGTATGGTATAAGGTGAGGTGGAGCAGACCTTCTAGTCCTCACCTGTAGTAATGTGTATGGTAGGAGGTGAGGTGGAGCAGACCTTCTAGTCCTCACCTGTAGTAATGTGTATGGTAGGAGGTGAGGTGGAGCAGACCTTCTAGTCCTCACCTGTAGTAATGTGTATGGTATGAGGTGAGGTGGAGCAGACCTTCTAGTCCTCACCTGTAGTAATGTGTATAGTATGAGGTGAGGGGGAGCAGACCTTCTACTCCTCACCTGTAGTAATGTGTATGGTATGAGGTGAGGTGGAGCAGACCTTCTAGTCCTCACCTGTAGTAATGTGTATGGTATGAGGGGGAGCAGACCTTCTAGTCCTCACCTGTAGTGATGTGTATGGTATGAGGTGGAGCAGACCTTCTAGTCCTCACCTGTAGTAATGTGTATGAGGTGAGGTGGAGCAGACCTTCTAGTCCTCACCTGTAGTAATGTGTATGGTATGAGGTGAGGTGGAGCAGACCTACTAGTCCTCACCTGTAGTAATGTGTATGGTATGAGGTGGAGCAGACCTTCTAGTCCTCACCTGTAGTAATGTGTATGAGGTGAGGTGGAGCAGACCTTCTAGTCCTCACCTGTAGTAATGTGTATGGTATGAGGTGAGGGGGAGCAGACCTTCTAGTCCTCACCTGTAGTAATGTGTATGGTATGAGGTGAGGGGGAGCAGACCTTCTAGTCCTCACCTGTAGTAATGTGTATGGTATGAGGTGAGGTGGAGCAGACCTTCTAGTCCTCAACTGTAGTAATGTGTATGGTATGAGGTGGAGCAGACCTTCTAGTCCTCACCAGTAGTAATGTGTATGGTATGAGGTGAGGTGGAGCAGACCTTCTAGTCCTCACCTGTAGTAATGTGTATGGTATGAGGTGAGGTGGAGCAGACCTTCTAGTCCTCACCTGTAGTAATGTGTATGGTATGAGGTGAGGTGGAGCAGACCTTCTAGTCCTCACCTGTAGTAATGTGTATAGTATGAGGTGAGGGGGAGCAGACCTTCTAGTCCTCACCTGTAGTAATGTGTATGGTATGAGGTGAGGTGGAGCAGACCTTCTAGTCCTCACCTGTAGTAATGTGTATGGTATGAGGTGAGGGGGAGCAGACCTTCTAGTCCTCACCTGTAGTAATGTGTATGAGGTGAGGTGGAGCAGACCTTCTAGTCCTCACCTGTAGTAATGTGTATGGTATGAGGTGAGGAGGAGCAGACCTTCTAGTCCTCACCTGTAGTAATGTGTACGGTATGAGGTGGAGCAGACCTTCTAGTCCTCACCTGTAGTAATGTGTATGGTATGAGGTGAGGGGGAGCAGACCTTCTAGTCCTCACCTGTAGTAATGTGTATGGTATGAGGTGAGGTGGAGCAGACCTTCTAGTCCTCACCTGTAGTAATGTGTATGGGATGAGGTGAGGTGGAGCAGACCTTCTAGTCCTCACCTGTAGTAATGTGTATGGGATGAGGTGAGGGGGAGCAGACCTTCTAGTCCTCACCTGTAGTAATGTGTATGGTATGAGGTGAGGTGGAGCAGACCTTCTAGTCCTCACCTGTAGTAATGTGTATAGTATGAGGTGAGGTGGAGCAGACCTTCTAGTCCTCACCTGTAGTAATGTGTATGGTATGAGGTGGAGCAGACCTTCTAGTCCTCACCTGTAGTAATGTGTATGGTATGAGGTGAGGTGGAGCAGACCTTCTAGTCCTCACCTGTAGTAATGTGTATGGGATGAGGGGGAGCAGACCTTCTAGTCCTCACCTGTAGTAATGTGTATGGTATGAGGTAGGCCTGCACAATATATCGCGAAAGCAATCGTTATCGCAATTAATCGCCATATCGCAATCGCAATTTGCTGACCCAAAAATGCTGCAATTTAATTACCGTATTTTTCGCTTTATAAGACACACTTTTTCCCCCCCAAAAGTGTGTGTGTGGGGGGGGGATGGCAGTGCGTCTTATAAAGCGATGGTTGACTTTCTACGTGACACTGACACTATCTCCGGGCGCTATGCTGCACAGCGCGGCCGGCGATACATCAGTTACAGTGCGGGGAGGGAGGAGGGGCTGGAGGAAAGTCATTATTTTAATGAACACATGTTCTTATATCTATTTTATTTATCTGTTCTGTGCAGCGCTAGTAAGAAAATGGCAAGTTTTGTATTTTGTACTTTTGCAGTAATGCAAATATGTATTTTATTTTGAAAAACACTGTGCATTTCAGTTCTTGAGTTCAGCATAGCTACATTTCACATTATCAGTCATCTGTGTGTGCTTTTACCTTGAAAATCCAAGCAGATAGACCTCTAGCACAATTCCCTTAAAATATCGCATCGCATATCGTTATCGCAATTTTTAGGGCCCTAATCGCAATCGCACAAAATTCCCATATCGTGCAGCCCTAGTATGAGGTGAGGGGGAGCAGACCTTCTAGTCCTCACCTGTAGTAATGTGTATGGTATGAGGTGGAACAGACCTTCTAGTCCTCACCTGTAGTAATGTGTATAGTATGAGGTGAGGTGGAGCAGACCTTCTAGTCCTCACCTGTAGTAATGTGTATGGTATGAGGTGGAGCAGACCTTCTAGTCCTCACCTGTAGTAATGTGTATGGTATGAGGTGGAGCAGACCTTCTAGTCCTCACCTGTAGTAATGTGTATGGTATGAGGTGAGGTGGAGCAGACCTTCTAGTCCTCACCTGTAGTAATGTGTATGGTATGAGGTGGAGCAGACCTTCTAGTCCTCACCTGTAGTAATGTGTATGGTATGAGGTGGAGCAGACCTTCTAGTCCTCACCTGTAGTAATGTGTATGGTATGAGGTGAGGTGGAGCAGACCTTCTAGTCCTCACCTGTAGTAATGTGTATGGTATGAGGTGAGGTGGAGCAGACCTTCTAGTCCTCACCTGTAGTAATGTGTATGGTATGAGGTGAGGTGGAGCAGACCTTCTAGTCCTCACCTGTAGTAATGTGTATGGTAGGAGGTGGAGCAGACCTTCTAGTCCTCACCTGTAGTAATGTGTATGGTATGAGGTGAGGTGGAGCAGACCTTCTAGTCCTCACCTGTAGTAATGTGTATGGTATGAGGTGAGGTGGAGCAGACCTTCTAGTCCTCACCTGTAGTAATGTGTATGGTATGAGGTGAGGTGGAGCAGACCTTCTAGTCCTCACCTGTAGTAATGTGTATGGTATGAGGTGGAGCAGACCTTCTAGTTCTCATCTGTAGTAATGTGTATGGTATGAGGTGAGGGGGAGCAGACCTTCTAGTCCTCACCTGTAGTAATGTGTATGGTATGAGGTGAGGTGGAGCAGACCTTCTAGTCCTCACCTGTAGTAATGTGTATGGTATGAGGTGAGGTGGAGCAGACCTTCTAGTCCTCACCTGTAGTAATGTGTATGGTATGAGGTGAGGTGGAGCAGACCTTCTAGTCCTCACCTGTAGTAATGTGTATAGTATGAGGTGAGGTGGAGCAGACCTTCTAGTCCTCACCTGTAGTAATGTGTATAGTATGAGGTGAGGTGGAGCAGACCTTCTAGTCCTCTCCTGTAGTAATGTGTATGGTATGAGGTGAGGTGGAGCAGACCTTCTAGTCCTCATCTGTAGTAATGTGTATGGTATGAGGTGGAGCAGACCTTCTAGTCCTCACCTGTAGTAATGTGTATGGGATGAGGTGGAGCAGACCTTCTAGTCCTCACCTGTAGTAATGTGTATGGTATGAGGTGAGGGGAGCAGACCTTCTAGTCCTCACCTGTAGTAATGTGTATGGTATGAGGTGAGGGGGAGCAGACCTTCTAGTCCTCACCTGTAGTAATGTGTATGGTATGAGGTGGAGCAGACCTTCTAGTCCTCACCTGTAGTAATGTGTATGGTGTGAGGTGAGGTGGAGCAGACCTTCTAGTCCTCACCTGTAGTAATGTGTATGGTATGAGGTGAGGTGGAGCAGACCTTCTAGTCCTCACCTGTAGTAATGTGTATGGTATGAGGTGGAGCAGACCTTCTAGTCCTCACCTGTAGTAATGTGTATGGTATGAGGTGGAGCAGACCTTCTAGTCCTCACCTGTAGTAATGTATGGTATGAGGTGGAGCAGACCTTCTAGTCCTCACCTGTAGTAATGTGTATGGTATGAGGTGTGGAGCAGACCTTCTAGTCCTCACCTGTAGTAATGTGTATGAGGATGAGGTGGAGCAGACCTTCTAGTCCTCACCTGTAGTAATGTGTATGGTATGAGGTGGAGCAGACCTTCTAGTCCTCACCTGTAGTAATGTGTATGGTATGAGGTGAGGGGAGCAGACCTTCTAGTCCTCACCTGTAGTAATGTGTATGGTATGAGGTGAGGTGGAGCAGACCTTCTAGTCCTCACCTGTAGTAATGTGTATGGTATGAGGTGAGGTGGAGCAAACCTTCTAGTCCTCACCTGTAGTAATGTGTATGGTATAAGGTGAGATGGAGCAGACCTTCTAGTCCTCACCTGTAGTAATGTGTATGGTATGAGGTGAGGTGGAGCAGACCTTCTAGTCCTCACCTGTAGTAATGTGTATGGTATGAGGTGGAGCAGACCTTCTAGTCCTCACCTGTAGTAATGTGTATGGTATGAGGTGGAGCAGACCTTCTAGTCCTCACCTGTAGTAATGTGTATGGTATGAGGTGGAGCAGACCTTCTAGTCCTCACCTGTAGTAATGTGTATGGTATGAGGTGAGGTGGAGCAGACCTTCTAGTCCTCACCTGTAGTAATGTGTATGGTATGAGGTGAGGTGGAGCAGACCTTCTAGTCCTCACCTGTAGTAATGTGTATGGTATGAGGTGAGGTGGAGCAGACCTTCTAGTCCTCACCTGTAGTAATGTGTATGGTATGAGGTGAGGTGGAGCAGACCTTCTAGTCCTCACCTGTAGTAATGTGTATGGTATGAGGTGAGGTGGAGCAGACCTTCTAGTCCTCACCTGTAGTAATGTGTATGGTATGAGGTGAGGTGGAGCAGACCTTCTAGTCCTCACCTGTAGTAATGTGTATGGTATGAGGTGGAGCAGAAGCTTCTCTTCACGTGGCTCTCCGTGGTCTTTGCCCTCGTGCACCTGTTTCCCTGTAGTGACTTCTGAAGGTGGGATATTTGGGGGTGAAGCCCCCGGTGATGGGGGATTATATGAAGTTCGGATGGTCTGCTCCCTGGTGTATGTGCGGTGGGTGACCTAAGCAGAGGTTTCCCCCAGTTTTCGGTACTCACCAGCTTCCTCTGGTTGCTGAGGCAGAAGGTGCAGATCTGTTTGGGCTGGCCTTGCTCGTGCTCCCTGTGTTTGGGGCTGGCTGTGGTCGGGTGCAGCTGGTAGTATGGGGCACTCGTGTGGCAGGGTTGCCCATCTCCACATGTATCTCCGAGCAGTAGTACATTTCCAAGGTGTGAGATGTAGCTTGATGCCAGTCGTAGAGTCTCTATTTTGGAGAGTTTGCGGTCGGCGGGCTCTGTAGGGATGAGAGTGCGCAGGGCTGTGAAGGCGTTGTTGACGCTGTTGGTCCGGTCCCTCTCTCGGGCGTTGGCCGTATGTCGCTGACGTGGTTCTCGCTGCAGTCGCGGACACTTTTTATCGCCCCTTTTGCCACCGCCACTAGAGTGATGGAAACCTTTGTCGCCGCAGCCTGAGCTGTCGCTATCGCTGTCCTCATCGTCGGAGAGCATGCTGATGTCCGGGTAGAGGAAGCGGGCAGGAGGGGCATGGCGGAGCATTGCAAAAGACATGATGTAGGCGAGGGCAGCGGGTAGGTGAGCGTGCTAGGCTGTGGCGATGCTGTCCACCTGTGAGCAGGATCCGCCTCTGTTCTGTCACTGCCTCTCTGCCTCTGCGGCTCTGTCCATCGTCTCTGCGTCCTCCTGTCTCACACGTGTGGAGTGCAGCCGTCTGGCGGAGCTGCAGCTGTGATTGACTTTTTATAGTGACCCTTGAGAGTGAGTCTGGTTCCTCCCTCAGCCGGCAGCAGACACGAGTGAGGGGGGCTCCATCGGAAGCTGGATGAGGGGGAAGGGAGTCCCCAGACGGCTGTGGGATTTAACAGCCTAGACTGGCCTGTGCTGCTTAACGAGGCGCAGCGTTAACCCTTAGCGCTCCCTCAAATGGTTCCTGGTGTCCGCCACATTTCGGAATTCGCCCGTAGTTTTTGATGAACTTTTTGTCCTTTCTGAGCGGTCGTTGGGTCAGATGCTGCAGAGTTGTGTCTGCGCTCCATGGGCTGTGTTAGCAGAGCCAGCGGGCCGAAGACTGACCCGTTACAGTCAGTGGGCCAGGTCACAAGTGACTATCCGCATACACCGATGGAAATCGCCGCACGTGCCTTTTAGCTCTGATTTCCGTGCAGGATTCGCCCATTGAAGTAAATGGGGGTGCGAGAAAACGGACGCCATTCTGGGGGTTCATATAAAAGGCTCCATCTCTTCTGGCGGGTTTGTCCTTAGTGTCCTGTCACCATCCAGGGCCGAAGAGTTAATGGAGCCAGGAGTGAGCCGACTACCTCCGGTGCTCCTGTGTTATCCAGCTGTAGGTTTTTGTGGTTGTCAGGCCCTTGTAGCTGCATCTTTGGCACCAGGGTTGTCAGAGAATTACCAGGGTGGGGGACAAGTGTCAGGTGTCAGCTGTGCCAGGGTTTCCTGCAGTGCATCCCTCCATCATCTCTTCTGTCCGCACATCGGTAGATTAGACTCTTGCGTCCACCCATAGTCTATAGAGCCGCATCTGCTCTGTATATATAATCTGCTCAGCTCCTCCTGCTCTATAACACACTGCCTGCAGATTACATGGTGACAGGTTCTCTGTATATATATAATCTGCTCAGCTCCTCCTGCTCTATAACACGCTGCCTGCAGATTACACGGTGACAGGTTCTCTGTATATATAATCTGCTCAGCTCCTCCTGCTCTATAACACGCTGCCTGCAGATTACACGGTGACAGGTTCTCTGTATATATAATCTGCTCAGCTCCTCCTGCTCTATAACACGCTGCCTGCAGATTACACGGTGACAGGTTCTCTGTATATATAATCTGCTCAGCTCCTCCTGCTCTATAACACGCTGCCTGCAGATTACATGGTGACAGGTTCTCTGTATATATAATCTGCTCAGCTCCTCCTGCTCTATAACACACTGCCTGCAGATTACATGGTGACAGGTTCTCTGTATATATAATCTGCTCAGCTCCTCCTGCTCTATAACACGCTGCCTGCAGATTACATGGTGACAGGTTCTCTGTATATATAATCTGCTCAGCTCCTCCTGCTCTATAACACACTGCCTGCAGATTACATGGTGACAGGTTCTCTGTATATATAATCTGCTCAGCTCCTCCTGCTCTATAACACGCTGCCTGCAGATTACATGAGTGACAGGTTCTCTTTATATATAATCTGCTCAGCTCCTCCTGCTCTATAACACGCTGCCTGCAGATTACATGGTGACAGGTTCTCTGTATATATAATCTGCTCAGCTCCTCCTGCTCTATAACACGCTGCCTGCAGATTACATGGTGACAGGTTCTCTTTATATATAATCTGCTCAGCTCCTCCTGCTCTATAACACACTGCCTGCAGATTACATGGTGACAGGTTCTCTTTATATATAATCTGCTCAGCTCCTCCTGCTCTATAACACGCTGCCTGCAGATTACATGGTGACAGGTTCTCTGTATATATAATCTGCTCAGCTCCTCCTGCTCTATAACACACTGCCTGCAGATTACATGGTGACAGGTTCTCTGTATATATAATCTGCTCAGCTCCTCCTGCTCTATAACACACTGCCTGCAGATTACATGGTGACAGGTTCTCTGTATATATAATCTGCTCAGCTCCTCCTGCTCTATAACACGCTGCCTGCAGATTACATGGTGACAGGTTCTCTGTATATATAATCTGCTCAGCTCCTCCTGCTCTATAACACGCTGCCTGCAGATTACATGGTGACAGGTTCTCTGTATATATAATCTGCTCAGCTCCTCCTGCTCTATAACACGCTGCCTGCAGATTACATGGTGACAGGTTCTCTTATATATAATCTGCTCAGCTCCTCCTGCTCTATAACACGCTGCCTGCAGATTACATGGTGACAGGTTCTCTGTATATATAATCTGCTCAGCTCCTCCTGCTCTATAACACGCTGCCTGCAGATTACATGGTGACAGGTTCTCTTATATATAATCTGCTCAGCTCCTCCTGCTCTATAACACGCTGCCTGCAGATTACATGGTGACAGGTTCTCTGTATATATAATCTGCTCAGCTCCTCCTGCTCTATAACACGCTGCCTGCAGATTACATGGTGACAGGTTCTCTTATATATAATCTGCTCAGCTCCTCCTGCTCTATAACACGCTGCCTGCAGATTACATGGTGACAGGTTCTCTTTATATATAATCTGCTCAGCTCCTCCTGCTCTATAACACGCTGCCTGCAGATTACATGGTGACAGGTTCTCTTTATATATAATCTGCTCAGCTCCTCCTGCTCTATAACACGCTGCCTGCAGATTACATGGTGACAGGTTCTCTGTATATATAATCTGCTCAGCTCCTCCTGCTCTATAACACGCTGCCTGCAGATTACATGGTGACAGGTTCTCTTTATATATAATCTGCTCAGCTCCTCCTGCTCTATAACACGCTGCCTGCAGATTACATGGTGACAGGTTCTCTTTATATATAATCTGCTCAGCTCCTCCTGCTCTATAACACGCTGCCTGCAGATTACATGGTGACAGGTTCTCTTTATATATAATCTGCTCAGCTCCTCCTGCTCTATAACACGCTGCCTGCAGATTACATGGTGACAGGTTCTCTTTATATATAATCTGCTCAGCTCCTCCTGCTCTATAACACGCTGCCTGCAGATTACATGGTGACAGGTTCTCTGTATATATAATCTGCTCAGCTCCTCCTGCTCTATAACACACTGCCTGCAGATTACATGGTGACAGGTTCTCTGTATATATAATCTGCTCAGCTCCTCCTGCTCTATAACACGCTGCCTGCAGATTACATGGTGACAGGTTCTCTTTATATATAATCTGCTCAGCTCCTCCTGCTCTATAACACACTGCCTGCAGATTACATGGTGACAGGTTCTCTTTATATAGAATCTGCTCAGATCCTCCTGCTCTATAACACGCTGCCTGCAGATTACATGGTGACAGGTTCTCTGTATATATAATCTGCTCAGCTCCTCCTGCTCTATAACACGCTGCCTGCAGATTACATGGTGACAGGTTCTCTGTATATATAATCTGCTCAGCTCCTCCTGCTCTATAACACGCTGCCTGCAGATTACATGGTGACAGGTTCTCTTTATATACAATCTGCTCAGCTCCTCCTGCTCTATAACACGCTGCGGTCGTACGTGTGTGGCCCCCATGGGGAGGTCCTGGTCAGCACGCGGCGGGCTCATATAGATGGCGTCTTTTTAGCCCCCCCCCCCCCCTCTCTCTGTAGTGCGGTCTCTGCTGGTCGTCACTGGATGTGTGTTGGGCCTCGCAGGGAAGTTGTTTCATTGTCACGGCCCCTTCTCCCCACTGCAGGACATCAGGAACACGGTTGGGAATATCCCCATGGAGTGGTACAAGGACTTCCCTCACGTCGGGTACGATCTGGACGGGAAGAAGATCTTCAAGCCTCTGAGGAATAAAGACCAACTGGAAGAATTTTTGGAAAAGATGGAGAATCCGGATTACTGGTGAGTGGACTGGAGGTCAGGGCCGTCATTGGGTGCAAGAGCCGGAGCAGGTCCTATTCCGGATACAGGGCTATTGACATCTGGACTGGAGTGACCTGCCCATCCAGCATTGGGGGTGGGCGTCTGGTCCAACAGCAGGGGGGGAGGGGGGAGTCTGGTCCGACAGTTGGGAGGGGGGGGGGGGGGCGGCGGCGGCGTCTTGTCCGAGAGTTTGGAGGGGAGGGGGGGTGGCATCTGGTCCGACAGTTGGGAGGGGGGGGGCGGCGTCTGGTCCGATAGTTTGGAGGGGAGGGGGGCGTCTGGTCCAACAGTTTGGAGGAGGGGGAGGGTCCAACAGTTTGTCTGGTCCGATATGAGGGGGGGGGGGGGCACTGTGGTGTAATTTCTTATAATGTCTGTGTCTTTACAGGCGAACTATTCACGATAAGAAAACCGGTCGGGACATAAAACTCACGGATGAGCAGGTGGATCTGGTTGACCGGCTGCAAAGAGGACAGTTTGGAGACGTGAACTTTGACCCCTACCAGGTACGTTGACCGTACTGCATGTCTGTTCAGAAATCGTCCGGGTTTAGGAGCCGGTCCGAAACGTTCAGAGCCAACACACAAGAAGGCGTGTCTGCACTGCTCCCTTTACATGACCCGCAGCAGGCCTCCCGTAACTCCTCCCCTATAGTGGTCGCAGCAGGCCTCCCGTAACTCTCTCCTCTAGTGGTCGCAGCAGGCCTCCTGTCACTACTCCCCTCTAGTGGTCGCAGCAGGCCTCCCGTAACTCTCCCCTCTAGTGGTCCCCACAGGCCTCCCGTAACTCCTCCCCTATAGTGGTCGCAGCAGGCCTCCCGTAACTCTCCCCTCTAGTGGTCGCAGCAGGCCTCCCGTAACTCTCTCCTCTACGTGGTCGAGCCCTGGCAGTCTCTCCTCTGGTGACCGCAGGCTCCGCCGCTCCCCTCTAGTGGTCGTGCAGCAGGCCTCCCCGTCACTCCTCCCCTCTAGTGGATTGCACAGGCCTCCCGTAGCTCCTCCTCTGGTGGTCGCAGCAGGCCTCCGTCCTCCTCCCTCTTCTAGTGGTCACTCCTCCCCTCTGGTGGTCGCAGCAGGCCTCCCGTCCACTCCTCCCCTCTAGTGGTGCAGCAGGCCTCCGTCACTCCTCCCCTCTAGTGGTCGCTGGGCCTCCCGTCACTCCTCCCCTCTGAGTGGTCGCAGCAGGCCTCCCGTCACTCCTCCTCTAGTGGTCGCAGCAGGCCTCCGTCACTCCTCCCTCTAGTGGTGCAGCAGGCCTCCCGTCACTCTCTCCCCTCTAGTGGTCGCAGCAGGCCTCCCGTAACTCTCTCTTCTAGTGGTCGCAGCAGGCCTCCCGTCACTCCTCCCCTCTAGTGGTCGCAGCAGGCCTCCCGTCACTCCTCCCCTCAGTGGTCGCAGCAGGCCTCCCGTCACTCCTCCCCTAGTGGTCGCAGCAGGCCTCCCGTCACTCCTCCCCTCTAGTGGTCGCAGCAGGCCTCCCGTCACTCCTCCCTCTAGTGGTCGCAGCAGGCCTCCCGTCACTCCTCCCCTAGTGGTCGCAGCAGGCCCTCTAGTGGTCGCAGCAGGCTCCGCTCCTCCTCTAGTGGTGCAGCAGGCCGCCCGTCCTCCTCCCCTCTAGTGGTCGCAGCAGGCCGCCCGTCACTCCTCCTCTAGTGGTCGCAGCAGGCCGCCCGTCCTCCTCCCCCTCTAGTGGTCGCAGCAGGCCGCCCGTCCTCCTCCCTCTAGTGGTGCAGCAGGCCTCCGTCCTCCTCCCCTCTAGTGGTCGCAGCAGGCCTCCCGTCCTCCTCCCCTCGAGTGGTGCAGCAGGCCTCCGTCCTCCTCCTCTAGTGGTCGCAGCAGGCCTCCCGTCACTCCTCCCCTGAGTGGTCGCAGCAGGCCTCCGTCACTCCTCCCCTCTAGTGGTCGCAGCAGGCCTCCCGTCACTCCTCCCCTCTAGTGGTCGCAGCAGGCCTCCCGTCACTCCTCCCCTCTAGTGGTCGCAGCAGGCCTCCCGTCACTCCTCCCCTCTAGTGGTCGCAGCAGGCCTCCCGTCACTCCTCCCCTCTAGTGGTCGCAGCAGGCCTCCGTCCTCCTCCCTCTAGTGGTGCGCAGCAGGCCTCCGTCCTCCTCCCTCTAGTGGTCGCAGCAGCCTCGTCCTCTCCTCTAGTGGTGGCAGGCCTCCCGTCACTCCTCCCCTCTAGTGGTCGCAGCAGGCCTCCCGTCACTCCTCCCCTCTAGTGGTCGCAGCAGGCCTCCCGTCACTCCTCCCCTCTAGTGGTCGCAGCAGGCTGCCCATATCTCCCCCTCTTTTAGTGGTCGCAGAAGCCCCCACTTCCTTAGTACTGAGGTGACGATTACTCGGGGGTCATTACGGAGGGGCTGCTGTGATGAGTTGGAAGCTGAGATTGTTGGGGGTCCGAGGCTCCTCCAGAAGCTTTATTTGGAGGAGATACGGCACAGTCTGAGGCGTTGCAGTCTGCTTTTTGGCTTATCCGCTGCATGATGTTTTGGTGGCACCTCGGACTGTTCTCGCCTCCTTCAGCTGGATGCTGAGAGTCGGGTGGGGTGACCGTGTATTGTCCTGCCGTGTGTCGTCTGTGGGGACCGCATTGCTCCTGGCAGGTTCGTCTCACAACCCTTTGTTCCTCTTGCAGCCATCGGTGGATTTCTTCAGCCATGAGACCATGATCCATCCAGTCACCAACCGGCCAGCGGACAAGAAGAGCTTCATTCCATCCCTGATTGAGAAGGAGAAGGTAATTTAAGCCCTTGGTTCCCGGTGCCGCTCCTGCTGCGGAACCTCTTCTGTGATGACATTATGGATCTTTTCTGCCTTTAGGTTTCCAAGTTGGTTCATGCCATTAAGATGGGCTGGATCCGTCCACGGAAGCCACGAGACGATGCCCCAAGTTACTATGACCTGTGGGCTCAAGAGGATCCGAATGCCATACTAGGGCGGCACAAAATGCACGTTCCTGCTCCGAAGCTGCGGCTCCCGGGACATGAGGAGTCCTACAACCCCCCTCCGGAGTACCTGATGACCGAGGAGGAGGTGGGACGTCTGTGGAGACCCTCCATACTGTGTCCTACGTGCCGCATATCACGAGGCGTCTTCATGTCCGTTGTCTCCTCCTTCCTCTAGAAATTGGCTTGGGAGCAGCAGGACCCGGAAGACCGGAAGCTGCCGTTCCTTCCCAAGCAGCACGGTTCCCTGCGCGTCGTTCCTGCGTACTCCCGCTTCATACATGAGAGGTTTGAGCGCTGCCTGGACCTGTACTTGTGTCCTCGCCAGAGAAAGATGAGGGTAAGTGACCCCCAGACGTGAGCGCTGCACTTCCAGGAGTGTCCGTCTCATCTGTATTCTTGTATTGACCAGGTCAATGTGGATCCCGAGGATCTGATCCCCAAACTACCCAAACCCCAAGATCTGCAGCCGTTCCCCACCACACAGTCCATAGTGAGTCCTCAGTCCATCCAAACGTCTTGCTGTCCACCAGCTCTCCTGTCCCTTGTCCTGACTGTTCTCCCCTCCGCTTTCTTCGTCAGGTTTATCGGGGGCACACAGACCTTGTGCGCTGTATCTGTGTCTCCCCCTCCGGTCAGTGGATCGTCTCAGGTACGTGGACTCAAGGAATCGGTAACCATTCACACTCTTCAAGGGGCGGGAGGATGGTTCCCATGGACTGCCCCTGAGGTCCTGATAACGGAGTTTGGGCCACAGCCTGACACTGGGCTATCAGGATTTCCGGACTGTACTGTAGTCCATGCCTGTAATTGACATGGCCTGGGGAGCCCTCCTCCGATCCCCGGGTGGCAGATGTGCAGAGGGTGACCCCGCTGTTTTGCCCCCTAGGCTCTGATGACTCCACGCTCCGCTTCTGGGAAGTTTGTTCTGGTCGTTGTATGAAAACTGTTCGCCTGGACGGGGCCATAAAAAGTGTGAGCTGGAACCCGAACGCGTCGCTGGTGCTGGTGGCTGCATGTGTGTGAGTATCCCTGACCACAGCGGTGCCTTCTGTGTGTCGGAATTGTGGTGCCGAGGATGCATGTCATTATCCTGACCACAGCGGTGCAGTCTGGTTATAGCATTCATACGTTGCTGTATATCCTCACATGTTGACTGTTTCCCTTAGGGAGCGCTCGGTCCTCGTCCTGAACCCCGGCCTTGGAGACCGTCTTCTCTGCAGTTCCACAGATCAGCATGTGGAGGCGTACCAGCCGCCGGAGGAGCAGAAGCAGCAGCCGGTGACCTGGGTGGCAGCGGAGGGGGCGGATTATGAGCAGGGACTGCGGCTCCGGATCCACCATGAGAAGGTAGGCTCTCCACAAGGGGTGACGCCCCCTGCGGCTGCTCTTCATACTCACCGTGTCTCTCCCCGCAGGCAGTCAAGCAGGTGACGTGGCACGGACGCGGGGACTATTTTGCGGTGGTTCTCCCGGATAACGGCAACTCTCAAGTTCTCATACATCAGTTAAGCCGCAGACGCAGCCAAAACCCGTTCCGCAAAAGCAAAGGTCAGGTTCAGCAGGTCCAGTTCCACCCCACCCGGCCCTTCTTCTTTGTGGCCACTCAGAGGTATATAAGAGTCTACAATCTGCTGAAGCAGGAGCTGACCAAGAAGCTGCTCGCCAACTGCAAGTGGATCTCCAGCATGGCTGTGCACCCTGGAGGTGAGCGCAGGATGATGGGAGTGATACTGAACGCTGCCTCTGTGTATTCCGGCACTCACTTCAGTCTCGTCTCTTCCAGGTGACAATCTGATCTATGGAAGTTACGATTCCAAGCTGGGCTGGTTTGACATGGATCTCTCCACCAAGCCTTACAAGGTCCTCAGGTATGTCTTATGAGCGGTGGTCCCGTGATGGGTGTGTTCACACAGTGGAGCTGCCGCTGAGATGTTGTGCTCTTTTCCAGACATCATAAGAAAGCTCTGAGGGCCGTGTCCTTCCACCGACAGTACCCGCTCTTTGCCTCTGGTTCTGATGATGGCAGTGTCATTGTGTGTCACGGCATGGTGTACAAGTAAGTGCGATGCCTCGCCTGCCCCTCTGTGTACGCGCTCTAGGGCGATCTTCTGATGTGTGTCTCTTCTCGTGCAGTGACCTCCTGCAGAATCCGCTCATTGTGCCCGTGAAAGTTCTCCGAGGACACCACATCACCCGGGACCTGGGCGTCTTGGATGTCGTCTTCCACCCCACACAGCCTTGGGTCTTTTCTTCTGGAGCTGACGGCACAGTCCGGCTCTTCACATAATCAGAGACTAACTGGCTTCAGGGAAGACGCCCCAGTCGTGTTCCTCCATCTGATAGGCAATGGAGGGCTGATATGGGGGCGTCACCCTTCCTGTATATACACCTTGTATGAAGGTTTGTGTTGTAATAAAACTTCTCATGGCTCCATGTGACCAGTAGGACGGCTGTCTCCTGAGTGCTGCTGCCCCGTGGCCATCCCCAGCTGTGGGCGGTTTTAGGGTTAGTCCAGCTGGACTGGTCATCTTATCCCGTGCCGCAAGAATCTGAGGAGGAGCGCTGTGCTGATGACGCCTACTCTCCAGATGCTAAAGAATAGATGGCGTGTTCCCGCTGCAGTGTGATAAGTCGCCGCTGTCTTTCCTGTCATTCCTGTTCGGCCTCATGCACACGCAATCTGTGATTTTTTTGCAGATCGGCTGTGGACAGGACGTTTCTGCAGGATTTTTAAAAAAATGGTGGCGTGCACTTTCTTGGTATCAGTGTGCGTGAGCCCTTATCCGGAGCTGCCGCTGTGTCCACACCCTGAGCTTCCTGCTCATGGAGGGCGCTGGGTCCTCGTGCCATCTGCTGGACTGTCTGACCATGCAGGATGGGTGCTCATAGGGTTATCCCCCTACTGCTGCACAGAGCCAGATGTGTGATAAATGGGCCGCCGACAGTATCCTGGTCTATTCAGACTGGACCATGGCACCTGCTATGTGATAAATGGGCCGGCTCCAGTATCCTGGTCCATGGTGCCTGCTATGCGATAAATGGTCCGACTCCAGTATCCTGGTCCATGGCGCCTGCTATGCAATAAATGAGCCGCCTCCAGTATCCTGGTCCATGGCACCTGCTCTGTGATAAATGGGCCGATTCCAGTATCCTGGTCCATGGCGCCTGCTATGCGCTAAATGGGCCGACTCCAGTATCCTGGTCTATTCAGACTGGACCATGGCACCTGCTCTGTGCTAAATGGGCCGACTTCAGTATCCTGGTCCATGGCGCCTGCTATGTGCTAAATGGGCCGCCTCCAGTATCCTGGTCCATGGCGCCTGCTATGCAATAAATGGGCTGACTCCAGTATCCTGGTCCATGGCGCCTGCTATGCGATAAATGGGCCGACTCCAGTATCCTGGTCCATGGCACCTGCTCTGTGATAAATGGGCCACCTCCAGTATCCTGGTCCATGGCGCCTGCTATGCAATAAATGGGCCGGCTCCAGTATCCTGGTCTATTCAGACTGGACCATGGCACCTGCTATGTGATAAATGGGCCGCCTCCAGTATCCTGGTCCATGGCGCCTGCTATGCGATAAATGGTCCGACTCCAGTATCCTGGTCCATGGCGCCTGCTATGTGCTAAATGGGCCGACTCCAGTATCCTGGTCCATGGCGCCTGCTATGTGATCAATGGGCCGGTTCCAGTATCCTGGTCCATGACAACTGCTAAGCGATAAATGGGCCAACTCCAGTATCCTGGTCCATGGCGCCTGCTATGCAATAAATGGGCCGGCTCCAGTATCCTGGTCCATGGTGCCTGCTATGTGATAAATGGGCCGACTCCAGTATCCTGGTCCATGGCGCCTGCTATGCGATAAATGGGCCGGCTCCAGTATCCTGGTCTATTCAGACTGGTCCATGGCACCTGCTATGCAATAAATGGGCCGGCTCCAGTATCCTGGTCCATGGCGCCTGCTATGTGCTAAATGGGCCGACTCCAGTATTCTAGTCCATGGCGCCTGCTATGCGATAAATGGGCCGACTCCAGTATCCTGGTCCATGGCGCCTGCTATGCAATAAATGGGCCGCCTCCAGTATCCTGGTCCATGTCACCTGCTATGCGATAAATGGGCTGGCTCCAGTATCCTGGTCCATGACAACTGCTATGTGCTAAATGGGCCGACTCCAGTATCCTGGTCCATGGCGCCTGCTATGCGATAAATGGGCCGACTCCAGTATCCTGGTCCCTGGCGCCTGCTATGCGATAAATGGGCCGACTCCAGTAACCTGGTCCATGGCGCCTGCTATGCGATAAATGGGCCGACTCCAGTATCCTGGTCCCTGGCGCCTGCTATGCAATAAATGGGCCGCCTCCAGTATCCTGGTCCATGTCACCTGCTATGTGATAAATGGGCCGACTCTAGTATCCTGGTCTATTCAGACTGGACCATGGCGCCTGCTATGCGATAAATGGGCCGACTACAGTATCCTGGTCCATGGAGCCTGCTATGCGATAAATGGGCCGACTCCAGTATCCTGGTCCATGGCGCCTGCTATGTGATAAATGGGCTGCCTCCAGTATCCTGGTCCATGGCGCCTGCTATGTGATAAATGGGCCGACTCTAGTATCCTGGTCTATTCAGACTGGACCATGGCGCCTGCTATGCGATAAATGGGCCGCCTCCAGTATCCTGGTCCATGACAACTGCTATGCGATAAATGGGCCGACTCCAGTATCCTGGTCCATGGTGCCTGCTATGCAATAAATGGGCTGGCTCCAGTATCCTGGTCCATGGCGCCTGCTATGTGATAGATGGGCCGGCTCCAGTATCCTGGTCCATGGCGCCTGCTATGTGATAAATGGGCCACCTCCAGTATCCTGGTCCATGACAACTGCTATGTGATAGATGGGCCGGCTCCAGTATCCTGGTCCATGGCGCCTGCTATGCGATAAATGGGCCGACTCCAGTATCCTGGTCCATGGCGCCTGCTATGCGATAAATGGGCCGACTCCAGTATCCTGGTCCATGGCGCCTGCTATGCGATAAATGGGCCGACTCCAGTATCCTGGTCCATGGCGCTTGCTATGCAATAAATGGGCTGCCTCCAGTATCCTGGTCCATGTCACCTGCTATGTGATAAATGGGCCGACTCTAGTATCCTGGTCTATTCAGACTGGACCATGGCGCCTGCTATGCGATAAATGGGCCGACTCCAGTATCCTGGTCCATGGCGCCTGCTATGCGATAAATGAGCCGGCTCCAGTATCCTGGTCCCTGGCGCCTGCTATGTGATAAATGGGCTGCCTCCAGTATCCTGGTCCATGGCGCCTGCTATGTGATAAATGGGCCGACTCTAGTATCCTGGTCTATTCAGACTGGACCATGGCGCCTGCTATGCGATAAATGGGCCGCCTCCAGTATCCTGGTCCATGACAACTGCTATGCGATAAATGGGCCGACTCCAGTATCCTGGTCCATGGTGCCTGCTATGCAATAAATGGGCCGACTCCAGTATCCTGGTCCATGGCGCCTGCTATGTGATAGATGGGCCGGCTCCAGTATCCTGGTCCATGGCGCCTGCTATGTGATAAATGGGCCACCTCCAGTATCCTGGTCCATGACAACTGCTATGTGATAGATGGGCCGGCTCCAGTATCCTGGTCCATGGCGCCTGCTATGCGATAAATGGGCCGCCTCCAGTATCCTGGTCCATGGCGCCTGCTATGCGATAAATGGGCCGACTCCAGTATCCTGGTCCATGGCGCCTGCTATGCGATAAATGGGCCGACTCCAGTATCCTGGTCCATGGCGCTTGCTATGCAATAAATGGGCTGCCTCCAGTATCCTGGTCCATGTCACCTGCTATGTGATAAATGGGCCGACTCTAGTATCCTGGTCTATTCAGACTGGACCATGGCGCCTGCTATGCGATAAATGGGCCGACTCCAGTATCCTGGTCCATGGCGCCTGCTATGCGATAAATGAGCCGGCTCCAGTATCCTGGTCCCTGGCGCCTGCTATGCGAGAAATGGGCCAGCTCCAGTATCCTGGTCTATGGCGCCTGCTATGTGATAAATGGGCCGACTCTAGTATCCTGGTCTATTCAGACTGGACCATGGCACCTGCTATGTGCTAAATGGGCCGGCTCCAGTATCCTGGACCATGGCACCTGCTATGCGATAAATGGGCCGACTCCAGTATCCTGGTCCATGGTGCCTGCTATGCAATAAATGGGCCAGCTCCAGTATCCTGGTTCATGGCGCCTGTTATGTGATAAATGGGTCGGCTCCAGTATTCTGGTCCATGATACCTGCTATGTGATAAATGGGTCGACTCCAGTATCCTGGACCATGGCACCTGCTATGCGATAAATGGGCCGACTCCAGTATCCTGGACCATGGCACCTGCTATGCGATAAATGGGCCGACTCCAGTATCCTGGACCATGGCACCTGCTACGTGATAAATGGGCCGGCTCCAGTATCCTGGTTCATGGCGCCTGTTATGTGATAAATGGGTCGGCTCCAGTATCCTGGTCCATGTTGCCTGCTATGCAATAAATGGGCCGCCTCCAGTATCCTGGTCTATTCAGACTGGTCCATGTCACCTGCTATGTGATAAATCGGCCGCCTCCAGTATCCTGGTGTATTCAGACTGGACCATGGCACCTGCTATGTGATAAATGGGCCGACTCTAGTATCCTGGTCCACGGCGCCTGCTATGCGATAAATGGGCCGCCTCCAGTATCCTGGTCCATGACAACTGCTATGCGATAAATGGGCCGACTCCAGTATCCTGGTCCATGGTGCCTGCTATGCAATAAATGGGCTGGCTCCAGTATCCTGGTCCATGGCACCTGCTATGTGATAGATGGGCCGGCTCCAGTATCCTGGTCCATGGCGCCTGCTATGTGATAAATGGGCCGCCTCCAGTATCCTGGTCCATGACAACTGCTATGTGATAGATGGGCCGGCTCCAGTATCCTGGTCCATGGCGCCTGCTATGCGATAAATGGGCCGACTCCAGTATCCTGGACCATGGCACCTGCTATGCGATAAATGGGCCGACTCCAGTATCCTGGACCATGGCACCTGCTATGCGATAAATGGGCTGGCTCCAGTATCCTGGTCCATGGCGCTTGCTATGCAATAAATGGGCTGCCTCCAGTATCCTGGTCCATGTCACCTGCTATGTGATAAATGGGCCGACTCTAGTATCCTGGTCTATTCAGACTGGACCATGGCGCCTGCTATGCGATAAATGGGCCGACTCCAGTATCCTGGTCCATGGCGCCTGCTATGCGATAAATGAGCCGGCTCCAGTATCCTGGTCCCTGGCGCCTGCTATGCGAGAAATGGGCCAGCTCCAGTATCCTGGTCTATGGCGCCTGCTATGTGATAAATGGGCCGACTCCAGTATCCTGGACCATGGCACCTGCTATGCGATAAATGGGCCGACTCCAGTATCCTGGTCCACGGCGCCTGCTATGCGATAAATGGGCTGGCTCCAGTTTCTTGGTCTATTCAGACTGGACCATGGCACCTGCTATGTGATAAATGGGTCGGCTCCAGTATTCTGGTCCATGACACCTGCTATGCGATAAATGGGCTGGCTCCAGTTTCTTGGTCTATTCAGACTGGTCTATGGCGTCTGCTATGCGATAAATGGGCCGGCTCCAGTATCCTGGTTCATGGTGCCTGCTATGTGATAAATGGGCCGGCTCCAGAGTATGAGACCCGTCCCGCCTTCTTTCCTATTTCTGTTATTCTATCGTCCACATGGACGGCGGTATTTCTTTCTATCACGGGTTTCTTTTGCCATTTTAAAGCATTGTGGATCATTTTAGCCGAGTTATTTTCTGCTCTTTGTGTTTTCCAAAGTTCTTATTTCTTGGGCCCAATGTCTGGCACGACCCATTTTACTCGCGGAGCGTGGGCTAAAACCAGTAGGTGCGACATTCGCTGCCCTCCTCCTTTAAATACGGGATGCCTTTTCTTCACAGAATGAATGACCGCACTTGCTGACCTCCTCGCTGCTATAAACGGATCACCGCCCTTCACTAAATGAGTCAATTCCACCCAGTTATCAGCGCGCACATCCGGGCTGCTGGTTGCCTGTTACTCGGCTACACCCAGTCATGAATTATTTCCCGTGTTTTATCTTTTCTGCCAAGGACCCATTAGTGGAGTCAGGCTGCTATCATTTTGCACTTAACGGTATAAGTTCAGTCCTCTGGGCTGCAGTAATCTCTGACCGTCTGCCGGGCAGCTCCTCGGGCTGCCGGATACTACCCCACACCCGCCGGCCCCATTCACTATAAAGCGTCCACCGGTCCCCATTATAGTGAGTAGGGCCGGACAGAATTCCATCAGTCTGTTCCTGGCCGGATCTGACAAATGTGAAACAGGCCTTCGGCGGTGTTCACACAACAGATTTAAATCCAGGGCCAGTCTGACCGTGGATTTGCAGGTTGTCATGCAGTTAAACCCACATGGAATTTTTCTATCCCTGAAAATCATTCATGTGCCGGGATGCAGAATATGGACCAAAATCCAAGCAAAAAAAAAAAAACTAACCTAAGGATGCGACCACCCGGGGCATTATGTTAACAGCGTGGAGGAGACGTCTGCGGAGGGTGAACTCTGGCTGCATTTCTGCAAATGTTCTGCCCCCTCAGCGCCCTCCAGATGCCAGACACTGAGGAGGTCATCTGCCATGGTGGATTTTTTATTTTTTTTGTGTGTAGTTAAAGAGTTGTTTATTCTGATTGGAAAGACGGCAGCCATCGCCGGAGGCCTCAGGTCACTTCATCCTGCCACTTGGTCGCCTGTGAACGGTGTTGGGTCTCCTCCATAACGCTATATTAATAATATTCGGCCTGTCTGATACTTACACGTCTCCTGCCGATAGGGGACATTCGAAATTCCACCGTCGCGGCCACTGAACCCGCGCTTAAGACACAACTCGCCAACATAGTGAAAATAATAGTCATATTTTCTGATGCTTCCAACGTCAAAACAATAGAAAAGCCCCATCATCCTGAAATATACAGAAACGTGGAAGTAGCCAAATATACACACCCCACCACAGACGAGGAACCTACACAGAACATGGAGGGTCACAGGGGCCCAACGATCAGGACGTGCAACCCACAAAGTCTTTATTGCAGCAAGTCTGTAACCATCATGGCCGACACAAGGCTTCTGCTCTTCAGGAACGACCTCAAGTCAATGCGAACAGATCCAGAAAGTAAGAGAAGGCAGACGAGACGCGGACATCACATGCTGGTGACACGAGGGAAGCTCAGCCCTCACTCATCGCAGAGGAGCAGCTTGGATCATGGGTGTTGTAGTTCTGTCTTCCAACATCAGGCAAACTTGACCAATCGGCCCATGGTCTCAGACGCTTTAATACGCACAGACGGGACCGGATCCTTCAGCAAGACCATGAGAGCTGGAGAAAGAGGAGGCGACATTATCATGGAGAGCTGGAGCCAAAGGACCATCTACATCCTGCCTGTCAACACTGCCGATGAGCAGACCCGCAGAACCCTCAGGTCATCGTCTGACCCCCTTATGAATGGGGGACGGTTACTTGGGGTCAGTGACCAGCGATTGACCATTTCCCTCATCAGGTTTCAGTTGAAAACTAGGATTTGATTATTTTTTGAGGTCCCCAATAGACCAGAGCCAATCAGGTCAGACAGCACAAGAATAAAGGGTTAATAACGGTAGAGCGCTGCGCTTCTCTGCGGTATACACATCCAATATGGTTACTACCTATACAACCGCCCCATCACCTATAGAGTCTCCTTATTTTTCCATCCCTTTGTGTTAGGACTTGGCCGGCTGCAGCGCTCCGCCCGTCTCTCATCTTACACCCCTCCACACTCTGTCCCTGGCGCGGGGCCCAGCTCGCTCGCACTGGGCAGCTTTACTTCCAGTAGCTGTTTACACGGGACCCTATGGGAAGCTCTGAGAGATCCGTCTGCACGTTAGCGGGACAGACGGCCTAATGAGATCACTGTGCTTCCTCCTGCCCCCACAGTCAGAGTAAGGGGCTCCCGGGGGACACAGGAGCAGGTTACACAGCTGTAAATCTCCTTACCCTGGAAGCGGCTCAGCTGATCGCAGCAATAGAGGAAGGAAAACAGCAGCGTTCCCGGTAATCAGACACAGGCCATAAAGATGAATGACGACGCTTCAGAGCCTGCAGTAACCCACAAATCCTGCGCCGACCCCGAAAACTCCATCAGGTAAAGTACAGTTGAGGGTCATGGCAGAGCAGCGCCCCCAACCGGGATCACAAGTCACAGCCGGAAATTTGTGAGTAGTTAATATTGTATGGAATCTACTCTGAGCCAAGCCTTATAAGTCCCCCTGCTGTACAGACTCCATATATCATTATTTACCAGCTGTGTGGCACTGTCCTGTGTCAGAGACAGGCCCTGAGTTCTCAGACAGGGAGGACACAAGCCAGAGGCAGGTCCAGTGCAGCCAGGCAGGGAGGACACAAGCCAGAGGCAGGTCCAGTGCAGCCAGGCAGGGAGGACACAAGCCAGAGGCAGGTCCAGTGCAGACAGGCAGTGAGGACACAAGCCAGAGGCAGGTCCAGTGCAGACAGGCAGTGAGGACACAAGCCAGAGGCAGGTCCAGTGCAGACAGGCAGTGAGGACACAAGCCAGAGGCAGACCCAGTGCAGACAGGCAGGGAGGACACAAGCCAGAGGCAGGCCCAGTGCAGCCAGGCAGGGAGGACACAAGCCAGAGGCAGGCCCAGTGCAGCCAGGCAGGGAGGACACAAGCCAGAGGCAGGGAGGACACAAGCCAGAGGCAGGCCCAGTGCAGCCAGGCAGGGAGGACACAAGCCCAGTGCAGCCAGGCAGGGAGGACACAAGCCCAGTGCAGCCAGGCAGGGAGGACACAAGCCAGAGGCGGGTCCGATGCAGCCAAGCAGGGAGGACACAAGCCAGAGGCGGGTCCGATGCAGCCAAGCAGGGAGGACACAAGCCAGAGGCAGGACCCGTGCAGACAGGCAGTGAGGACACAGGCCAGAGGCAGGTCCAGTGCAGACAGGCAGGGAGGACACAGGCCAGAGGCAGGTCCAGTGCAGACAGGCAGGGAGGACACAAGCCAGAGGCAGGCCCAGTGCAGCCAGGCAGGGAGGACACAAGCCAGAGGCAGGCCCAGTGCAGACAGGCAGGGAGGACACAAGCCAGAGGCAGGTCTAGTGCAGACAGGCAGGGAGGACACAAGCCAGAGGCAGGTCTAGTGCAGACAGGCAGGGAGGACACAAGCCAGAGGCAGGTCTAGTGCAGACAGGCAGGGAGGACACAAGCCAGAGGCAGGTCTAGTGCAGACAGGCAGGGAGGACACAAGCCAGAGGCAGGTCCAGTGCAGACAGGCAGGGAGGACACAAGCCAGAGGCAGGTCCAGTGCAGACAGGCAGGGAGGACACAAGCCAGAGGCAGGTCTAGTGCAGACAGGCAGGGAGGACACAAGCCAGAGGCAGGACCAGCGCAGACAGGTAGGGAGGACACAAGCCAGAGGCAGGTCAGGAGCAGCCAGGCAGGGAGGACACATGTCAAAGGCAGGTCCAGTGCAGACAGGCAGGGAGGACACATGTCAAAGGCAGGTTCGGTGCAGACAGGAAGGGAGGAAACAGTGTAGACAGGCAGGGAAGACACGAGCCAGAGGCAGGCCGAATGTAGTCAAGCATGGAGGACAAAAACCAGAGGCAGGTCCATTGCAGACAGGCAGGGAGGACACAAGCCAGAGGTAGAACCAGGAGGACACAAGCCAGAGGCAGGCCCAGTGCCGACAGGCAGGGAGTATTGTTCACATTAGGAAGGTTCCTCAATTTTACTGGATATTACACTCCTCATCCACCTGACAGGAACTTACATGTCACCAGCTGATCTAAATCAACCATTCTGCACTGATCCGGCTGCATGTGCAACACCAAGAACCCTGCAGAGACAAAACACAATACATAAAATTCATGTCGCCCGTTTCTGCCTGCGTCGCCCTGCAGTGGGAGGAGCTGACCCCTTTATATAACAGAATAAGATACCGATGAATAACGGGGCAGCTGCTCGTAGATCCGACCAGATGCTCTTGAAGTAGGAGATGTTGGTCTGGATGAGACGAGGGATCATGTCTGGATATCCCTGCAGCTGGGAAACAAGACAGGTTAATGTCACACAGTGCACACCTGGGAGTCCAGCAAGTAGATCACTCTCATTATCTGCAGAGCATTCCGCCCTCACGGACACTCCTCAGACCTGAGACATTGCCCCCCAAAATCCCTCCCTCTCTTCCCCAGACGACCATTTCATCTGTGCGCTCACTGGCAGGCGCCTCACCAGGTTTTTGCAGACGTTGTTCATGAACTCCCCATAGTGCAGTCCTCTGTCGGGGTGCAGATGCGAGGTGAACATGTCCGCCAGACCCTGGTTGTTCAGACTTGGGGCACACATCTGCAGAGCAAACTTACAGGCCTGCAACACAGGAGAACGGACATGTGTAGATGACAACATGGTGGAGAACGGGTGGCCCCCTCAATGTTACGCCATGTTCACCTTCACCACATCCGGTTTTGGATCTTGCAGATGTAGGAGTAACGTCACTAAACCGTTCAGGATCTGCTCGAACAGAGTCTCTTCCCCGTCGTCACCGGAGCTGAACTTCGTGAGATTGCCAAACAGGATAATGGAAGATGTGCGCAATTCTTCTCTCTCCTAAAAGACAGCCAAAGCCGTGAAGCTGGGCCACAATGGCCACACAGGCTGAGCAAACAAGGGCGCCACAGACACTATGCAGCGGGCCCCAGTATCTCTCCATGATGGGACCCTGCACCACTGACGCTCTCCATACGCTCCCAGCAGACACCTAGGGGGTCTCCAAGCTCCTGTAAACCTCATACTACGGCAACGCTTCTGGTCGCCTGTTACTCACGTGGTCGAAGAAGGGTCTGATGCGGATGGCGGTGTGGACGAGAAGAGAGTGCAGGTCTTTCTCTTGCACATGAGGTAGCAGAAGAGACATGTTGGACATGGCCTCCTGGGTCACTATATGGTCAGGGTCTTCTCTGTCATCCATGGCGTTCATCATGGCAGTCAGCAGGTGGGATCCATGTTTTCGAACCTGTAATAGAATGGATACATAGAGTAAGAATTACCACTACTCCCCCACCCTCCCCCTGGACCACAGGGTCTTCACCTTCTCAGGATGTCCACTTGCAATGTTCCCCAAGCCACGGATGGCAAGCATGCGCACGGTGACACTGCTGTCCTTCAGTCGGCTGGTCATGCTGTCCATCAGCGGCTCCAGAAAGATGAGGTCACTGAGCTCACTACTCTGCAGGAGCTGCACACAGGAGGGACACGTCACACACAGGAGGGACACACGTGACACACGTCAGACACAGGAGCGACGCCGCGAGACACGTCACACACAGGACAGACACTATGAAACACACAGGCTGCAGTCCAGAAGGTTCTCTATATATCCCCTCCTGCCGCTGGTGGACTACTCTCCTCTACACGAGGTTATAACACCCCAATTATTCACACCCAGACATCAGCGGCAGGTAAAAGCCTCATCTTATCCGGAGAACATCCATGACCTGGATATAATCTGGTGCCTCCTCCATGCAGCTGTGCCGGGATTGTGTCCTATGTTATTAGCACAGGTTTTACGTGTCCCTTATTGTCCATTCTGATCGTGGTGAGGTGTGAAGCACAACAAGCAGACGTCCACGCTGCACCACGTCATCCCAGGGGGAGCGCTTGTGTCTCGCACCTTTTATTTAACATCTTTAGTATGGATGATAGATGAGGCGAGGTGCCAGGCCGGCTCGCTCCTCCACCACAGAGCGGCCTCAGCTGCTCGTGTTACAGGCTCAGCTTCCAGGATGCAGGAGCAGTGGCCGAATCACAGTCCAGGGAGAGCTGAGGAGCAGATGATGGATTTTTCCATAACCCTGGACGTCCTGCCAGACCCTCGCTCAGCGGTGATGCAAGACATTTGTTATGCTGGAAACTTCCAGACTGCGGTGAAAATTACAGAGGACGGGGACACGGCTCCATACGTGCTGCTGTATAGACCTGTATACAACGCCAGACCTCTCCAATGTGTCCCTCACAGACCTGAGGCACAGCAAGCTACATACAACCAGTACACGCCAAGCCCTAACCAAAGAGATGACAAAGAACCCGCACACGCCAAGCCCCGACCAAAGAGATGACAAAGAACTAGCACACGCCAAGCCCTTACCAAAGAGATGACAAAGAAACCGCACACGCCAAGCCCTGACCAAAGAGATGACAAAGAACCAGCACACGCCAAGCCCCGACCAAAGAGATGACAAAGAACTAGCACACGCCAAGCCCTGACCAAAGAGATGACAAAGAACCCGCACACGCCAAGCCCTGACCAAAGAGATCACAAAGAACCAGCACACGCCAAGCCCCGGCCAAAGAGATCACAAAGAACCAGCACACGCCAAGCCCCGACCAAAGAGATGACAAAGAACCAGCACACGCCAAACCCTGACCAAAGAGATCACAAAGAACCAGCACACGCCAAGCCCTGACCAAAGAGATGACAAAGAACCAGCACACGCCAAGCCCCGACCAAAGAGACCAAACAGAACCAGCACACGCCAAGCCCTGACCAAAGAGATTACAAAGAACAAGCACACGCCAAGCCCCGACCAAAGAGATCACAAAGAACCAGCACACGCCAAGCCCTGACCAAAGAGATGACAAAGAACCAGCACACGCCAAGCCCCGACCAAAGAGACCAAACAGAACCAGCACACGCCAAGCCCCGACCAAAGAGATCACAAAGAACCAGCACACGCCAAGCCCTGACCCAAAAGAACACATCCAACCAGCACACGCCAAGCCGTAACCCAAGACACCAAATCCAGCCAGCACACGCCAAAACATGATGCCCATACATGATGAGGGGGCACCATACATAGTGCAGGGGCCTCACTGAGCAGATACAACCTGAAGTAAACCAGGTGTAGATGTCTCCTGACCTGGGCGAGGAAGGCGGTGGCAGTGACCCGCTGGCTGTCATACGCACTGTTCTGAGCGGACTGCAGTTTCTTTATGATGTCTGGTAGTTTGGGTCCGGAATATCGCACCATGGAGCTGCGGGAAGAGAGGGGAGTTTATAATAATGGGGGCCAAATAATACTTTGGGGGGGGGGGATTCCTCAGCAGAGAAGACATGCACGGCGCACAACCCATTGCCACACTCCAACGGGGATAACAGGGTCACCGGGGTGTGGGAGGGGGTCCTTACCTGCTCAGTGACGTCACTCCCATGTGATGAGTCTCCTCTTTTTTCATCTTCTCCCAGCCTCCATCAGCTGCCACACTCAGAGCTACAGCCTCACTGCCTCCCTGAACCAGCATGAAGTGCAGAGCCTCCACCGCAGAGCTGGGGGAAGACAACATGGATCAGCGGGGGCCACACAGCCAATGGTAAAATAAAGGGGACACGTCCGGAGAGGAGACCTATATAAGTGATGAGAATGTCTGTACAGCGCTGTGGAATACGTCAGTGATATATAAGTGATGAGAATGTCTGTACAGCGCTGTGGAATACGTCACTGATATATAAGTGATGAGAATGTCTGTACAGCGCTGTGGAATATGTCAGTGATATATAAGTGATGAGAATGTCTGTACAGTGCTGTGGAATATGTCAGTGATATATAAGTGATGAGAATGTCTGTACAGCACTGTGGAATATGTCAGTGATATATAAGTGATGAGAATGTCTGTACAGCGCTGTGGAATATGTCAGTGATATATAAGTGATGAGAATGTCTGTACAGCGCTGTGGAATATGTCAGTGATATATAAGTGATGAGAATGTCTGTACAGCGCTGTGGAATATGTCAGTGATATATAAGTGATGAGAATGTCTGCACAGCGCTGTGGAATATGTCAGTGATATATAAGTGATGAGAATGTCTGTACAGCGCTGTGGAATATGTCAGTGATATATAAGTGATGAGAATGTCTGTACAGCGCTGTGGAATATGTCAGTGATATATAAGTGATGAGAATGTCTGTACAGCGCTGTGGAATATGTCAGTGATATATAAGTGATGAGAATGTCTGTACAGCGCTGTGGAATATGTCAGTGATATATAGTGATGAGAATGTCTGTACAGTGCTGTGGAATATGTCAGTGATATATAAGTGATGAGAATGTCTGTACAGCGCTGTGGAATATGTCAGTGATATATAAGTGATGAGAATGTCTGTACAGCGCTGTGGAATATGTCAGTGATATATAAGTGATGAGAATGTCTGTACAGCGCTGTGGAATATGTCAGTGATATATAAGTGATGAGAATGTCTGTACAGCGCTGTGGAATATGTCAGTGATATATAAGTGATGAGAATGTCTGTACAGCGCTGTGGAATAAGTCAGTGATATATAAGTGATGAGAATGTCTGTACAGCGCTGTGGAATATGTCAGTGATATATAAGATGATGAGAATGTCTGTACAGCGCTGCGAATATGTCAGTGATATATAAGTGATGAGAATGTCTGTACAGCGCTGTGGAATATGTCAGTGATATATAAGTGATGAGAATGTCTGTACAGCGCTGTGGAATATGTCAGTGATATATAAGTGATGAGAATGTCTGTACAGCGCTGTGGAATATGTCAGTGATATATAAGTGATGAGAATGTCTGTACAGTGCTGTGGAATATGTCAGTGATATATAAGTGATGAGAATGTCTGTACAGCGCTGTGGAATATGTCAGTGATATATAAGTGATGAGAATGTCTGTACAGCGCTGTGGAATATGTCAGTGATATATAAGTGATGAGAATGTCTGTACAGCGCTGTGGAATATGTCAGTGATATATAAGTGATGAGAATGTCTGTACAGCGCTGTGGAATATGTCAGTGATATATAAGTGATGAGAATGTCTGTACAGCGCTGTGGAATATGTCAGTGATATATAAGTGATGAGAATGTCTGTACAGCGCTGTGGAATATGTCAGTGATATATAAGTGATGAGAATGTCTGTACAGCGCTGTGGAATATGTCAGTGATATATAAGTGATGAGAATGTCTGTACAGCGCTGTGGAATATGTCAGTGATATATAAGTGATGAGAATGTCATGTACAGCGCTGTGGAATATGTCAGTGATATATAAGTGATGAGAATGTCTGTACAGCGCTGTGGAATATGTCAGTGATATATAAGTGATGAGAATGTCTGTACAGCGCTGTGGAATATGTCAGTGATATATAAGTGATGAGAATGTCTGTACAGCGCTGTGGAATATGTCAGTGATATATAAGTGATGAGAATGTCTGTACAGCGCTGTGGAATATGTCAGTGATATATAAGTGATGAGAATGTCTGTACAGCGCTGTGGAATATGTCAGTGATATATAAGTGATGAGAATGTCTGTACAGTGCTGGGGAATATGTCAGTGATATATAAGTGATGAGAATGTCTGTACAGCGCTGTGTAATATGTCAGTGATATATAAGTGATGAGAATGTCTGTACAGCGCTGTGTAATATGTCAGTGATATATAGGTGATGAGAATGTCTGTACAGCGCTGTGGAATATGCCAGTGATATATAAGTGATGAGAATGTCTGTACAGCGCTGTGTAATATGTCAGTGATATATAAGTGATGAGAATGTCTGTACAGCGCTGTGGAATATGTCAGTGATATATAAGTGATGAGAATGTGTCAGTGATATATAAATGATGAGAATGTCTGTACAGCGCTGTTGACTATGTCAGTGATATAAAATTGATGAGAATGTCTGTACTGTGCTGTGGAATATGTCAGTGATATATAAGTGATGAGAATGTCTGTACAGCGCTGTGGAATATGTCAGTGATATATAAGTGATGAGAATGTCTGCACAGCGCTGTGGAATAAGTCAGTGATATATAAGTGATGAGAATGTCTGTACAGCGCTATGGAATATGTCAGTGATATATAAGTGATGAGAATGTCTGCACAGCGCTGTGGAATATGTCAGTGATATATAAGTGATGAGAATGTCTGTACAGTGCTGTGGAATATGTCAGTGATTTATAAGTGAGGAGAATGTCTGTACAGTGCTGTGGAATATGTCAGTGATATATAGGTGATGAGAATCTCTGTACAGCGCTGTGGAATATGTCAGTGATATATAAGTGATGAGAATGTCTGTACAGCGCTGTGGAATATGTCAGTGATATATAAGTGATGAGAATGTCTGTACAGCGCTGTGGAATATGTCAGTGATATATAAGTGATGAGAATGTCTGTACAGCGCTGTGGAATATGTCAGTGATATATAAGTGATGAGAATGTCTGTACAGCACTGTGGAATAAGTCAGTGATATATAAGTGATGAGAATGTCTGTACAGTGCTGTAGAATATGTCAGTGATATATAAGTGATGAGAATGTGTGTACAGCGCTGTGGAATATGTCAGTGATATATAAGTGATGAGAATGTATGTACAGTGCTGTGGAATATGTCAGCTCTATATAAGTGATGAGAATGTCTGTACAGTGCTGTGGAATATGTCAGTGATATATAAGTGATGAGAATGTCTGTACAGCGCTGTGGGATATGTCAGTGATATATAAGGGATGAGAATGTCTGTACAGCGCTGTGGAATATGTCAGTGATATATAAGTGATGAGAATGTCTGTACAGAGCTGTGGAATATATCAGTGATATATAAGTGATGAGAATGTCTGTACAGCGCTGTGGAATATGTCAGTGATATATAAGTGATGAGAATGTCTGTACAGCGCTGTGGAATATGTCAGTGATATATAAGTGATGAGAATGTCTGTACAGCGCTGTGGAATATGTCAGTGATATATAAATGATGAGAATGTCTGTACAGCGCTGTGGAATATGTCAGTGATATATAAGTGATGAGAATGTCTGTACAGCGCTGTGGAATATGTCAGTGATATGTAAGAGATGAGAATGTCTGTACAGCGCTGTGGAATATGTCAGTGATATATAAGTGATGAGAATGTCTGTACAGCGCTGTGGAATATGCCAGTGATATATAAGTGATGAGAATGTCTGTACAGCGCTGTGTAATATGTCAGTGATATGTAAGAGATGAGAATGTCTGTACAGCGCTGTGGAATATGTCAGTTATATATAAGTGATGAGAATGTCTGTACAGCACTGTGGAATATGTCAGTGATATATAAGTGATGATGTCTGTACAGTGCTGTGGAATATGTCAGTGATATATAAGTGATGAGAATGTATGTACAGCGCTGTGGAATATGTCAGTGATATATAAGTGATGAGAATGTCTGTACAGCGCTGTGGAATATGTCAGTGACATATAAGTGATGAGAATGTCTGTACAGTGCTGTGGAATATGTCAGTGATATATAAGTGATGAGAATGTCTGTACAGCGCTGTGGAATATGTCAGTGATATATAAGTGATGAGAATGTCTGTACAGCGCTGTGGAATATGTCAGTGATATATGAGTGATGAGAATGTCTGTACAGCGCTGTGGAATAAGTCAGTGATATATAAGTGATGAGAATGTCTGTACAGCGCTGTGGAATATGTCAGTGATATATAAGTGATGAGAATGTCTGTACAGCGCTGTGGAATATGTCAGTGATATATAAGTGATGAGAATGTCTGTACAGCGCTGTGGAATATGTCAGTGATATATGAGTGATGAGAATGTCTGTACAGCGCTGTGGAATAAGTCAGTGATATATAAGTGATGAGAATGTCTGTACAGCGCTGTGGAATATGTCAGCGATATATAAGGGATGAGAATGTCTGTACAGCGCAGTGGAATAAGTCAGCTATACGCGGTAATTTGCAATGTGAATTTGATGCAGAACAAAAATACAGTTGTGCGAATTCCCCCTTAATGGGATTAATATATAAAGTGGGCGCCTCCTGCAGCTCCCCGTGACATTCACAGAGTGGCCTGTGCAGCCCCTACTAAGTTTATGCCCCCCACCACTGTGAGAACATCTGGTGGACAGTGGGTTATTCAGAGGAGACTTCTCACCAGTCATCACGAGAAGACTCCACCGGTGCCCTGTACACCCCCCAGGGCACTAGATGTATGGGGGAGGGGCGTGTAAAGGGCACTGGATGTATGGGGGTTTTGCAGTGCACTGGATATTTGGGGCGAGTGTGGGGAGATTGAGTGACACTCCACCCCCCAGCTGATCGCCTGTACCAGGCAGGAGTCTAGTATTAACCCCGCGGTGGAGCGCTCTAACCTTGGACTATGGGCAGCCATACGGAGCTGGGCCGGGTGGCACCATACCTGCATGGGTCCAGGTTCCTGCTGCTCTGACTCTTCCGGTCTTTGGTTGGTCCAAGGTTCTTGGGCAGCTGGACACCCACCATACAGCTGACCTGCAGGAGCAGCGCCACAAAGAGCTGGGGGTACAGCTCCTGGACAGCGGGGGACGACTTTGGCTGGGACATCACCTCACGGAGAGCACAAGTGGCCTGGAAGAGAACAGAGGCGTGAGGCACCAGAGAACTCTCTCATAACCCCAGACGTCTCTTGTAGGAAAGCTGGGTGGCTGTCACCGGCCGCCCCAGAGTCCAGACAACGCTGCCGGAATTTACACCCCGCGCAGAGACCGGCGCAGCGTTAGAGGGGGGGATAATCCCTGACAGGAGACCTCCGGAACCAGCAGAAGACGAGCTGGACTCCTCTGACAGGATAAACACTTTACTGCCGGCTCGTGTTTCACAGGACTCACTCCCACTCACAGCTGTGTGCGAGACCCTCCACTCACAGCCCGCATTAACCCCTTCCGCTGCCACACAACCTAAAGCTGAAGACAGGACCTCACTCCATCAGTGTTGTCCACACATGACCCCAAACGGCCCCACCAAGAAGAGTAGGGACACTGGAGAAAAAAGACGCACAGTTACATTCTGTATTATACTGCAGAGCTGCACTCACTATTCTGCTGGTGCAGTCACTGTGTACATACATTACTTATCCTGTACTGATCCCGAGTTACATCCTGTATTATACCCCAGAGCTGCACTCACTATTCTGCTGGTGGAGTCACTGTGTATATACATTACTTATCCTGTACTGATCCCGAGTTACATCCTGTATTATACTCCAGAGCTGCACTCACTATTCTGCTGGTGCAGTCACTGTGTACATACATTACTTATCCTGTACTGATCCTGAGTTACATCCTGTATTATACTCCAGAGCTGCACTCACTATTCTGCTGGTGCAGTCACTGTGTACATACATGACTTATCCTGTACTGATCCTGAGTTACATCTTGTATTATACTCCAGAGCTGCACTCACTATTCTGCTGGTGCAGTCACTGTGTTCATACATTTCTTATCCTGTATTGATCCTGAGTTACATCCTGTATTATACTCCAGAGCTGCACTCACTATTCTGCTGGTGCAGTCACTGTGTACATACATTACTTATCCTGTACTGATCCTGAGTTACATCCTGTATTATACTCCAGAGCTGCACTCACTATTCTGCTGGTGCAGTCACTGTGTACATACATTACTTATCCTGTACTGATCCTGAGTTACATCCTGTATTATACTCCAGAGCTGCACTCACTATTCTGCTGGTGCAGTCACTGTGTACATACATTACTTATCCTGTACTGATCTGAGTTACATCCTGTATTATACTCCAGAGCTGCACTCACTATTCTGCTGGATTGCAGTCACTGTGTACATACATTACTTATCCTGTACTGATCCTGAGTTACATCCTGTATTATACTCCAGAGCTGCACTCACTATTCTGCTGGTGCAGTCACTGTGTACATACATTACTTATCCTGTACTGATCCTGAGTTACATCCTGTATTATACTCCAGAGCTGCACTCACTATTCTGCTGGTGCAGTCACTGTGTACATACATTACTTATCCTGTACTGATCCTGAGTTACATCCTGTATTATACTCCAGAGCTGCACTCACTATTCTGCTGGTGCAGTCACTGTGTACATACATTACTTATCCTGTACTGATCCTGAGTTACATCCTGTATTATACTCCAGAGCTGCACTCACTATTCTGCTGGTGCAGTCACTGTGTACATACATTACTTATCCTGTACTGATCCTGAGTTACATCCTGTATTATACTCCAGAGCTGCACTCACTATTCTGCTGGTGCAGTCACTGTGTACATACATTACTTATCCTGTACTGATCCTGAGTTACATCCTGTATTATACTCCAGAGCTGCACTCACTATTCTGCTGGTGCAGTCACTGTGTGCATACATTACTTATCCTGTACTGATCCTGAGTTACATCCTGTATTATACTCCAGAGCTGCACTCACTATTCTGCTGGTGCAGTCACTGTGTACATACATTACTTATCCTGTACTGATCCTGAGTTACATCCTGTATTATACTCCAGAGCTGCACTCACTATTCTGCTGGTGCAGTCACTGTGTACATACATTACTTATCCTGTACTGATCCTGAGTTACATCCTGTATTATACTCCAGAGCTGCACTCACTATTCTGCTGGTGCAGTCACTGTGTACATACATTACTTATCCTGTACTGATCCTGAGTTACATCCTGTATTATACTCCAGAGCTGCACTCACTATTCTGCTGGTGCAGTCACTGTGTACATACATTACTTATCCTGTACTGATCTGAGTTACATCCTGTATTATACTCCAGAGCTGCACTCACTATTCTGCTGGTGCAGTCACTGTGTACATACATTACTTATCCTGTACTGATCCTGAGTTACATCCTGTATTATACTCCAGAGCTGCACTCACTATTCTGCTGGTGCAGTCACTGTGTACATACATTACTTATCCTGTACTGATCCTGAGTTACATCCTGTATTATACTCCAGAGCTGCACTCACTATTCTGCTGGTGCAGTCACTGTGTACATACATTACTTATCCTGTACTGATCCTGGAGTTACATCCTGTATTATACTCCAGAGCTGCACTCACTATTCTGCTGGTGCAGTCACTGTGTACATACATTACTTATCCTGTACTGATCCTGAGTTACATCCTGTATTATACTCCAGAGCTGCACTCACTATTCTGCTGGTGCAGTCACTGTGTACATACATTACTTATCCTGTACTGATCCTGAGTTACATCCTGTATTATACTCCAGAGCTGCACTCACTATTCTGCTGGTGCAGTCACTGTGTACATACATTACTTATCCTGTACTGATCCTGAGTTACATCCTGTATTATACTCCAGAGCTGCACTCACTATTCTGCTGGTGCAGTCACTGTGTACATACATTACTTATCCTGTACTGATCCTGAGTTACATCCTGGATTATACTCCAGAGCTGCACTCACTATTCTGCTTTGGAAGAATTGCAGGCGGCAGGGAGCAGTATGTGAAGGCGCTGGCGGGCCGCCTATGGCGTTATATAAAGATTTGGTTCCCGCCTCCTTTATGCTGCCGGAGCTGGATAATGCTCACACCCGTCCGAGTCTTATCGCCCGATCTCTCTTCTCTCATCGGATGTAAAAATATCAGCTGAGGTTGGCGGCGGCGATCACTTCCTGATCAGTCAGGCTTCAGGCCAGCAGTCGATTGTGACTCATCTCCAGGCGGCTCCGCTTCTTTCTGTGTAGAGTGGGGTCCCTGTGGGCCGTCCTGAAGAGAACGGGCTTTGGCCCCGAGCACGGTGCGTGGATCCAGCTAAAGGCCAGAATTAGCGGTAACAGCTTTCACTTGGAGCGCGGTCTCGGCAGGGCGTCCGCTGACCCCATTTGCGGTGGCTATAGAACCGTTAGCCGCCATTATGCGGAACTGGCCTAGAATCCCGGGGGTATGGGAGTGGGCGGCTTTCTACGCCGATGATTTGCTTCTGTTTGGAGTCCTTACCGAGCATCGACACATTTGGGACTGTTTATTAATTGGTCCAAATCAGCGTTGTTGCCCTTGGGCAGCGCAATGTAGCGTACCGGGAACGCCGTGGGTGACCGAATGTAAGCACCGTCTCCTATACCCAGTCACACCCCGTCAGGTGCACTAGAGGCTTGTAAGCTCCCGCGTTCCATGCATACGATTCGGCGGTCTATCAGGGCCTCCCGGGAATCACTCCTGTATGCACGATGCCTCTCTGTGGGAGGGTCTCAGGGACTCGATATGTGCACCGGGTGTATGCTGATGCCACGTTTTCACCGATCAAATTACCTCTGCCCACAACTGATCGGGGTAGTTGTACCCATGCATCCATCTTCTACACTTACTTGCCACTGTGCAGGGTCCGACGCCCCGTCTCTACCGACGGGCCGCGCATGGTCCGACGCCCCGTCTCTACCGCATCGGAATTTGCCTCCACAGCATTATGTGGGTCCTTCTCAGGAAAAGCCTGGGAGATCCGATACTTGGACTCAGGGAGAAATGGGAGGTGGACGTGGGCTCTCCGACTTCCGCTCATCTGTCTATTGGTGCGGCGTTGCAGGGTCTACAGAGCTCATCAGCGACTCTTTAAGATGGGGGTCCCATCTGAGGTGCACGGAACCTGAGGCCAATCAAACATAGGCCGAGGTCCTGGGGGGGTCTACGTAGACTGTTCCCAGGACCCCTCCGGTTGGTCTTCTAGATCTGTTCGGGTGCGGAGGGTCGGAGCAGGACTCGACCTACTTCCCCGAACACGCAGCAGTGACTGCTCACCTGATATGGGGGGGCGGTTCACTTACTACATTATCAAAGCCATGGGATTGTTGGATGACATCTCCAGCGGAGGGGAGGACCGCAGTGTCCGAGGAAGGGTCGGGGCAATCTTTAGGAGCCGGGTGGCATAAAGTCCGAGGGACACTGTGGAGTCCGCGCGCTGGGGTGCGGGGAGGGTGCGTTCAAAAACTCAATTAAAACAGATTCAAAAATAATAAATTACTAGAGGCGATTCCTGCTGCCAGTAAAGACGCGGACATTAGCGCCCGCTGTCTACGTCCCTGTGCTGACCTCGGGGCTAGTGCAGGCGAGCACCTGGACGGGTGAGGGGGTATACGTACACAGACAGGGATTAGCTGGAATGGGGGAGAACGCAGCGGGTGCAGAGCGTCTCTCCAGACTCCCCCCGCGCCCCTCCCTCCGCCAGGAGGAAATGAAGATGTCTTACAGCTGCCGCGTCTGGAATAAAGCTCCTGTGCAGGCCGGCCGGCCAGATGAGAGCGCCAGGGAGGGCGGGCAGGCAACCACGGTATGGAAATACTGGTCCCGGCCAGCCGACCCCGGGGCGAGGATGACATATACCCCAACTGCCCCCAGCACCACCGCTGGGGTTATACACCCATCCCATGACCCCCTGCTCTCTGCTCACTAGCAGCCTGTGCTCACCCTGTGATTTCTGGGAAAATAGAATACGATTCGATTACAACAGTGCAGACCGACACAAGCAGAGCAGTAGGAGACAGGGACCAGGCCGATGTTGCTCTACATATAAGATGTGTACAAAGTGGGTGCAGAACTGGCGGGATGTGAGGCTCCGCCCACCTTCTGAATATTTAACACATGTAGCGGGGTCTCCGTGACTGTAAGGGTCCTTTCACACGTCCACAATTCTGTCCACATTTTGCGGAACAGAATTGCGGACCCTTTAATTTCAATGGGGACAGACGATGTCCTGGCCGGGTCCGCAATCGCGTTCCCGAAAAAAATCGAATATGTCCTATTCTTGTCCGCAATTGCGGACAAGAAAAGGCATTTTCTATGTAGTGCCGGAAAATTGCGGAACGCACATCCCGGATGTCCGTGTTTTGCGGATCCGCAAAACACACACGGACGTGTGAATGGACCCTAAATACCACTCTGCTAATCCAGGGCCGGGAGACAGCAGCGCAGACGGGGTCACGTGATCTACTTACAGTCAGAGGCAGGAGGGTGGCCACCCGACTGGAGGCGGAGCTCAGCAAAGACGTCTTACACTCCTTATAGGGGACGTCGCCCGTCATCTTCTCCAGAAGAAGATTCAGTACCTCAAACGTGAGCGGAGGATCAGAGGACAACGCCCCCCACAGCGTGCACATATCACTGCAAGAGAGAGGGAGCAGCAGAGTGGGGGTAGTAGTACTCAGAAATGATAATGAGGGACCAGGGGAGGAGGGTGGGGGGACGCTGACTGTATCTGGGGGCACCCTTTGGGTGAAGGACAGACCACGGATGGGCACGGCGGCCATTACCTGTCATAGGGCACAGGACTGGACAGTAAGCTAGACACCACGGCCTTCACATGCTGCGTGGCCAGGATATACATGGTCTGCACGGCCGCCTTCCTCACATGCTCCTCCGAGGTCTCCTCTAGTTGTTCCTTAACTCGAAGAATTATCTCCGGGACCTGGGAAGAGACCAGGGCAGACTCAGAATGACCCCCCATCTCCCTGGACCGAGCGGGGTGAGCTCAGGGGCGCACTGCTCCCACCTTGGACAGTAAGATGGTTCCTCGATCCTTCAGTAGAGAATTGATCATCACAGTGGCCGCTCTGGAGCAATTAGCATCCGAATCGGAGAGCCCCTCGAAGGTGATGAAGAGGAGGCTGGTGAGCTGCTCAGGGGGGAGGCGCTTCCCGATGATCTGAGGAGGCACATCCATCACAGACATGACACAGAGCCCGAGAGCTCAACACCCCCAGTGACAGCTTTCCTGAAGGCGGACACACTGGAGACACCTCCCTGTGCTGAGACCATTCTCTAATGATAACGAGACGACTCTGCTGACCTGCCCTCTAATGATAACGAAACGACTCTGCTGACCTCACCCTGTAATTATAACGAAACGACTCTACTGACCTGCCCTCTATTGATAACAAGACAACTCTGCTGACCTGCCCTCTAATGATAATGAGCCGACTCTGCTGACCCCACCCTGTAATGATAACAAGACGACTCTGCTGACCCCGCCCTCTAATGATAACAAGATGACTCTGCTGACCCCGCCCTCTAATGATAACAAGACGACTCTGCTGACCCCGCCCTCTAATGATAACAAGACGACTCTGCTGACCCTGCCCTCTAATGAAAACGAGACGACTATGCTGACCCTGCCCTCTAATGAAAACGAGACGACTCTGCTGACCCTGCCCTCTAATGATAACGAGATGACTGCTGACCCCGCCCTCTAATGATAACGAGACGACTCTGCTGACCCCACCCTCTAATGATAACGAAACGACTCTGCTGACCCCACCCTGTAATGATAACGAGACGACTCTACTGACCTGACCTCTAATGATAACAAGACGACTCTGCTGACATGCCCTCTAATGATAACGAGACGACTCTGCTGACCCTTCCCTCTAATGATAACGAGAAGACTCTGCTAACCCAGCTGGGTGCAGTAGATTCTTACCATTGCAATGTCAAAGCAAGTGTGGAACAGGACACTGGAGTCGGGGTTGAGGAGGCCGCTCCGCAGAGTCTGCAGCTTCTCCACTTGTTCATCTTTATGATCTGGGGCAAAACCTGGAAGACCGAGGGGAAAAGAAGTGACCCAAAGATACAAGATGGTGTCTGTAGAAGAGGGGATGGCGCAGAGGAGAAGAGACCCCAAGATACAAGATGGCGTCTGCAGAGGAGAGGATGGCGCAGGGGAGAAGAGGAGCCTGAAAGATACAAGATGGCGTCTGCAGAGGAGAGGATGGCGCAGGGGAGAAGAGGAGCCTGAAAGATACAAGATGGCGTTTGCAGAGGAGAGCATGCTGCAGGAGAGAGGTGAAAGAGCGGTGGATGTGAGGCAAAAGGAGCTGTGCAGAAGCCAGGGGGATCAGGACGGCGGCGCTCACCTTCATAGCGCAGCTGGATGTACAGCAGGTAGTAGATGCAGTCCAGGGTGTGCTGCCGTATGGAGGCGAGAGAGTCCGAGCAGCGAGGGGACAACCTACCGATCAGAAGCCCCAGGTTATGGAAGGTCACCACACACTGCAAGCAAAGGAGAACGTCAGCACAAGAAGACTACAACCCCAAACATCCCCACAATCAGTGGCATCACCAACAGCTCTGCACAACTACAACACAAGCTTCAATCAGAAACCCCCCCCCCCCCCTCCATCCAAAATCACGTTCTCAGCTATACAGAGACACAACCGGCTGATCCACCGGCAGGAGGAGGAACAGAGGAGCAGGATCTGGGGTATACAGAGATACAACGGGCAGGAGGAGGTACAGAGGAGCAGGATCTGAGGTATACAGAGACACAACCGGCTGATCCACCGGCAGGAGGAGGAACAGAGGAGCAGGATCTGAGGTATACAGAGACACAACCGGCAGGAGGAGGAACAGAGGAGCAGGATCTGAGGTATACAGAGACACAACCGGCTGATCCACCGGCAGGAGGAGGAACAGAGGAGCAGGATCTGAGGTATACAGAGACACAACCGGCAGGAGGAACAGAGGAGCAGGATCTGAGGTATACAGAGACACAACCGGCTGATCCACCGGCAGGAGGAGGAACAGAGGAGCAGGATCTGAGGTATACAGAGACACAACCGGCTGATCCACCGGCAGGAGGAGGAACAGAGGAGCAGGATCTGAGGTATATAGAGACACAACCGGCTGATCCACCGGCAGGAGGAGGAACAGAGGAGCAGGATCTGAGGTATACAGAGATACAACCGGCAGAAGGAGGAACAGAGGAGCAGGATCTGAGGTATACAGAGATACAACCGGCAGGAGGAGGAACAGAGGAGCAGGATCTGAGGTATACAGAGATACAACCGGTAGGAGGAGGAACAGAGGAGCAGGATCTGAGGTATACAGAGACACAACCGGCTGATCCACTGGAAGGAGGAGGAACAGAGGAGCAGGATCTGAGGTATACAGAGACACAACCGGCCGGAGGAGGAACAGAGGAGCAGGATCTGAGGTATACAGAGACACAACCGGCTCATCCACCGACAGGAGGAGGAACAGAGGAGCAGGATCTGAGGTATACAGAGATACAACCGGCAGAAGGAGAAGGAGGAACAGAGGAGCAGGATCTGAGGTATACAGAGATACAACCGGCAGGAGGAGGAACAGAGGAGCAGGATCTGAGGTATACAGAGACACAACCGGCTGATCCACTGGAAGGAGGAGGAACAGAGGAGCAGGATCTGAGGTATACAGAGATACAACCGACAGGAGGAGTACCAGAGGAGCAGGATTTGTGGTATACAGAGACACAACTGGCAGGAAGAGGAACAGAGGAGCAGGATCTGAGGTATACAGAGACACAACCGGCTGATCCACTGGCAGGAGGAGGAACAGAGGAGCAGGATCTGAGGTATACAGAGACACAACGGGCTCATCCACTGGCAGGAGGAAGAACAGAGGAGCAGGATCTGAGGTATACAGAGACACAACCGGCTCATCCACCGGCAGGAGGAGGAACAGAGGAGCAGGATCTGAGGTATACAGAGACACAACCGGCTGATCCACCGGCAGGAGGAGGAACAGAGGAGCAGGATCTGAGGTATACAGAGACACAACCGGCTCATCCACTGGCAGGAGGAAGAACAGAGGAGCAGGATCTGAGGTATACAGAGACACAACCGGCTGGAGGAGGAACTGAGGAGCAGGATCTGAGGTATACAGACACAACCGGCAGGAGGAGGAACAGAGGAGCAGGATCTGAGGTATACAGAGATACAACCGGCAGGAGGAGGAACAGAGGAGCGGGATCTGAGGTATACAGAGACACAACCGACAGGAGGAGGAATAGAGGAGCAGGATCTGAGGTATACAGAGATACAACCGGCAGGAGGAGGAACAGAGGAGCAGGATCTGAGGTATACAGAGACACAACCGGCTGATCCACTGGCAGGAGGAGGAACAGAGGAGCAGGATCTGAGGTATATAGAGACACAACCGGCTGATCCACCGGCAGGAGGAGGAACAGAGGAGCAGGATCTGAGGTATACAGAGATACAACCGGCAGAAGGAGAAACAGAGGAGCAGGATCTGAGGTATACAGAGATACAACCGGCAGGAGGAGGAACAGAGGAGCAGGATCTGAGGTATACAGAGACACAACCGGCTGATCCACTGGAAGGAGGAGGAACAGAGGATCAGGATCTGAGGTATACAGAGACACAACCGGCTGATCCACTGGCAGGAGGAGGAACAGAGGAGCAGGATCTGAGGTATACAGAGACACAACCGGCCGGAGGAGGAACAGAGGAGCAGGATCTGAGGTATACAGAGACACAACCGGCTCATCCACCGACAGGAGGAGGAACAGAGGAGCAGGATCTGAGGTATACAGAGATACAACCGGCAGAAGGAGAAGGAGGAACAGAGGAGCAGGATCTGAGGTATACAGAGACACAACCGGCTGATCCACTGGAAGGAGGAGGAACAGAGGATCAGGATCTGAGGTATACAGAGACACAACCGGCTGATCCACTGGCAGGAGGAGGAACAGAGGAGCAGGATCTGAGGTATACAGAGACACAACCGGCTGATCCACTGGCAGGAGGAAGAACAGAGGAGCAGGATCTGAGGTATACAGAGATACAACCGGCTCATCCACCGACAGGAGGAGGAACAGAGGAGCAGAATCTGAGGTATACAGAGACACAACCGGCTGATCCACCGGCAGGAGGAGGAACAGAGGAGCAGGATCTGAGGTATACAGAGATACAACTGGCAGGAGGAGGAACAGAGGAGCAGGATCTAAGGTATACAGAGACACAACCGGCTAATCCACTGGCAGGAGGAGGAACAGAGGAGTAGGATCTGAGGTATACAGAGATACCACCGGCAGGAGGAGGAACAGAGGAGCAGGATCTGTGGTATACAGAGACACAACTGGCAGGAGGAGGAACAGAGGAGCAGGATCTGAGGTATACAGAGATACAACCGGCAGGAGGAGGAACAGAGGAGCAGGATCTGTGGTATACAGAGACACAACTGGCAGGAGGAGGAACAGAGGAGCAGGATCTGAGGTATACAGAGACACAACCGGCAGGAGGAGGAACAGAGGAGCAGGATCTGAGGTATACAGAGACACAACCGGCTGATCCACTGGCAGGAGGAGGAACAGAGGAGCAGGATCTAAGGTATACAGAGACACAACCGGCAGGAGGAGGAACAGAGGAGCAGGATCTGAGGTATACAGAGATACAACCGGCAGAAGGAGGAACAGAGGAGCAGGATCTGAGGTATACAGAGATACAACCGGCAGAAGGAGGAACAGAGGAGCAGGATCTGAGGTATACAGAGATACAACCGGCTGATCCACTGGCAGGAGGAAGAACAGAGGAGCAGGATCTGAGGTATACAGAGATACAACCGGCTCATCCACCGACAGGAGGAGGAACAGAGGAGCAGAATCTGAGGTATACAGAGACACAACCGGCTGATCCACCGGCAGGAGGAGGAACAGAGGAGCAGGATCTGAGGTATACAGAGATACAACTGGCAGGAGGAGGAACAGAGGAGCAGGATCTAAGGTATACAGAGACACAACCGGCTAATCCACTGGCAGGAGGAGGAACAGAGGAGTAGGATCTGAGGTATACAGAGATACCACCGGCAGGAGGAGGAACAGAGGAGCAGGATCTGTGGTATACAGAGACACAACTGGCAGGAGGAGGAACAGAGGAGCAGGATCTGAGGTATACAGAGATACAACCGGCAGGAGGAGGAACAGAGGAGCAGGATCTGAGGTATACAGAGACACAACCGGCTGATCCACTGGAAGGAGGAGGAACAGAGGAGCAGGATCTGAGGTATACAGAGACACAACCGGCTGATCCACTGGCAGGAGGAGGAACAGAGGAGCAGGATCTGAGGTATACAGAGACACAACCGGCAGGAGGAGGAACAGAGGAGCAGGATCTGAGGTATACAGAGATACAACCGGCAGAAGGAGGAACAGAGGAGCAGGATCTGAGGTATACAGAGATACAACCGGCAGAAGGAGGAACAGAGGAGCAGGATCTGAGGTATACAGAGATACAACCGGCAGAAGGAGGAACAGAGGAGCAGGATCTGAGGTATACAGAGATACAACCGGCAGGAGGAGGAACAGAGGAGCAGGATCTGAGGTATACAGAGACACAACCGGCTGATCCACTGGAAGGAGGAGGAACAGAGGAGCAGGATCTGAGGTATACAGAGACACAACCGGCTGATCCACTGGCAGGAGGAGGAACAGAGGAGCAGGATCTGAGGTATACAGAGACACAACCGGCCAGAGGAGGAACAGAGGAGCAGGATCTGAGGTATACAGAGACACAACCGGCTCATCCACCGACAGGAGGAGGAACAGAGGAGCAGGATCTGAGGTATACAGAGATACAACCGGCAGGAGGAGGAACAGAGGAGCAGGATCTGAGGTATACAGAGATACAACCGGCAGGAGGAGGAACAGAGGAGCAGGATCTGAGGTATACAGAGACACAACCGGCAGGAGGAACAGAGGAGCAGGATCTGAGGTATACAGAGACACAACCGGCAGGAGGAGGAACAGAGGAGCAGGATCTGAGGTATACAGAGATACAACCGGCTGATCCACTGGCAGGAGGAAGAACAGAGGAGCAGGATCTGAGGTATACAGAGATACAACCGGCTCATCCACCGACAGGAGGAGGAACAGAGGAGCAGAATCTGAGGTATACAGAGACACAACCGGCTGATCCACCGGCAGGAGGAGGAACAGAGGAGCAGGATCTGAGGTATACAGAGATACAACTGGCAGGAGGAGGAACAGAGGAGCAGGATCTAAGGTATACAGAGACACAACCGGCTAATCCACTGGCAGGAGGAGGAACAGAGGAGTAGGATCTGAGGTATACAGAGATACCACCGGCAGGAGGAGGAACAGAGGAGCAGGATCTGTGGTATACAGAGACACAACTGGCAGGAGGAGGAACAGAGGAGCAGGATCTGAGGTATACAGAGATACAACCGGCAGGAGGAGGAACAGAGGAGCAGGATCTGAGGTATACAGAGACACAACCGGCTGATCCACTGGAAGGAGGAGGAACAGAGGAGCAGGATCTGAGGTATACAGAGACACAACCGGCTGATCCACTGGCAGGAGGAGGAACAGAGGAGCAGGATCTGAGGTATACAGAGACACAACCGGCAGGAGGAGGAACAGAGGAGCAGGATCTGAGGTATACAGACACACAACCGGCTGATCCACTGGCAGGAGGAGGAACAGAGGAGCAGGATCTGAGGTATACAGAGACACAACCGGCTGATCCACAGGCAGGAGGAGGAACAGAGGAGCAGGATCTGAGGTATATAGAGACACAACCGGCTGATCCACCGGCAGGAGGAGGAACAGAGGAGCAGCATCTGAGGTATACAGAGACACAACCGGCAGGAGGAGGAACAGAGGAGCAGGATCTGAGGTATACAGAGACACAACCGGCAGGAGGAGGAACAGAGGAGCAGGATCTGAGGTATACAGAGACACAAGCGGCAGGAGGAGGAACAGAGGAGCAGGATCTGAGATATACAGAGACACAACCAGCTGATCCACCGGCAGGAGGAGGAACAGAGGAGCAGGATCTGAGGTATACAGAGACACAACCGGCTGATCCACCGGCAGGAGGAGGAACAGAGGAGCAGGATCTGAGGTATACAGAGATACAACCGGCAGGAGGAGGAACAGAGGAGCAGGATCTGAGGTATACAGAGACATAACCGGCTCATCCACCGGCAGGAGGAGGAACAGAGGAGCAGGATCTGAGGTATACAGAGATACAACCGGCAGGAGGAGGAACAGAGGAGCAGGATCTGAGGTACACAGAGACACAACAGGCAGGAGGAGGAACAGAGGAGCAGGATCTGAGGTATACAGAGACACAACCGGCAGGAGGAGGAACAGAGGAGCAGGATCTGAGGTATACAGAGACACAACCTGCTCATCCACCGGCAGGAGGAGGAATAGAGGAGCAGGATCTGAGGTATACAGAGACACAACCGGCTCATCCACCGGCAGGAGGAGGAATAGAGGAGCAGGATCTGAGGTATACAGAGACACAACTGGCTGATCCACCGGCAGGAGGAGGAACAGAGGAGCAGGATCTGAGGTATACAGAGATATAACCGGCAGGAGGAGGAATAGAGGAGCAGGATCTGAGGTATACAGAGACACAACCTGCTCGAGGAGGAACAGAGGAGCAGGATCTGAGGTATACAGAGACACATCCGGCTCATCCACCGGCAGGAGGAGGAACAGAGGACCAGGATCTGAGGTATACAGAGACACAACCGGCTGATCCACCGGCAGGAGGAGGAACAGAGGAGCAGGATCTGAGGTATACAGAAATACAACCGACTCATCCACCGGCAGGAGGAGGAATAGAGGAGCAGGATCTGAGGTATACAGAGATACAACCGGCTAATCTACAAGGAAGAGGACCAGGATCGCCAACAGCACAGAGTAACAGGAAATGACTGCTGGGATGTCACAGCAGGGTCTCCAGAAGTAATCTGTTTCTACTGAAATCCTCTGTGCTGCTGGGGACAGCTGTCATCTTTGCAGCAGGAGATCCTCACATTGACATTGAGCTTGTGAAGGTAGAAATGAAGGAGGGCGCTGCTCAGCTCCAGGGCACGCTCCCGTTCGTGCTCCTTACTGGATCGGATCCAGGGGATCAGGACCTGCAAAGTACAAACAGAACCCAATGAGACGCTCCCCCGGCCCAATAACCTGAGACCCCCCCCCTTCACCTACTCCAAACATCTCCTCCAGTCCGTTAGGGGTTATGTTCCAGCAGAGAAGTCCTTTCAGCAGGTCCTTCAAAGCATCCAACGTGTCCCGATACAGGATCTACAAAAGAGAGGGAGAGGGCATGGACCGCAACTGAAAGGCCCACCCGCCACGTGGACCCCCAGGACAGAAAGGCCCACACGCCATGTAGAAGCCCAGCCCAGGACAGGCCCACCCGCCACGTGGACCCCCAGGACAGACAGGCCCACCCGCCACGTGGACCCCAGGACAGACAGGCCCACCCGCCACGTGGACCCCCAGGACAGACAGGCCCACCCGCCACGTAGACCCCCAGGACAGACAGGCCCACCCACCACGTAGACCCCCAGGACAGGCCCACCCGCCACGTAGACCCCCAGGACAGGCAGGCCCACCCGCCACGTAGACCCCCAGGACAGGCAGGCCCACCCACCACGTGGATCCCCCAGGACAGACAGGCCCACCCACCATGTAGACCCCCAGGACAGACAGGCCCACCTGCTATGTAGACCCCCAGGACAGAAAGGCCCACCCACCACGTAGACGCCCAGTCCAGGACAGACAGGACCACTTGCCACGTAGACCCCCAGCCCAGGACAGACAGGACCACTTGCCACGTAGACCCCCAGGACAGACAGGCCCACCCACCATGTAGACCCCAGCCCAGGACTGACAGGTCTACGTGCCATGTAGCCCCCCCAGCCCAGGTACAGCACCCAAGACTGACAGGCCCACCTGCCAAAAAGCCTCCAGCCCAGGTACTGTGCTCCGGCACGGGAGGCGGCACCCTGTACTTCTTACCTCCTGGTGCAGTTCTCCCATGGCCCCGATGGAGACAGGTGGGAGGGGGATGATGGAGGACAGCGCCGTACTGACGAGCTCCGTCTTCTCTGCATCCTTCAGGGGAGGCTCCAGCTTACTGAGGAGCGCATTAAGAAACAACCACAGAGGAGCGGGGGCCCAGACACATCTCACCCCACCTACAGGTAGAAGGGCCAGGGTCACACCCCCAATCACAGGACCCTGGTACCGAGTCTGCAATCCTGCAACTAATGACATCACAGAAGGGGCGTTCTCCTGAGCTGCAGGCCACCCACTCCAGGGGCCACTTCTATCATATGTCTTGCTCCAGGAGTGCTGTCACTGCACTATATACAATATATATATATATATATATATACACACACACACACTGTGATCTGCTGGGTGTTACTGGAAACTGTCAGCAAGCGTGTGTTAGGCCACCATTAACTCTATCATCACTCAGCAGTGCGAGTCAGGATACACCAGGTAGGAGCAGGCGGCGAGGGCGCGGTGGCGCAGGGCAGACTTCTGGCCGTCCACAGCCTCCAGCTTCAGGAACTCCTGGCAGGAAATGAGGGGACACGTGTCAAATCTCAGGGGCCACATGTGTATCTTCAGATGCCGGGGCCTCGTACTCACCATCAGCTGAGAGATCAGTTCCGACTTGCGGCTGAAGTGGAAGAACCCCGCCTGCGGGCTGCTGCAGATGGCCAGGCCGATCATGGAGACGGTGCGGATGAGGCAGAGCTTCAGAGTCAGGTCCTGGGTACAAGAAACCACAGAGGAAACCATCAGAAGGTAGCGTACAGGTGATGTCAGCTCATCCCTCCTGCACGGACGGACAGATGTACGAATCCAGCGCTGGGTGTCCGCTTCATAGATAGGAGTGCCGCCCGACGCGCTGCAGGGTCACTGGACCAGCCCGACTGCAGGCCAAGTCCGGTGACCCTGCAGCCCGACTGCAGGCCAAGTCCGGTGACCCTGCAGCCCGGCGGACAGTCCGGTGACCCTGCAGCCCGGCGGACAGTCCGGTGACCCTGCAGCCCGGCGGACAGTCCGGTGACCCTGCAGCCCGGCGGACAGTCCGGTGACCCTGCAGCCCGGCGGACAGTCCGGTGACCCTGCAGCCCGGCGGACAGTCCGGTGACCCTGCAGCCCGGCGGACAGTCCGGTGACCCTGCAGCCCGGCGGACAGTCCGGTGACCCTGCAGCCCGGCGGACAGTCCGTGACCCTGCAGCCCGGCGGACAGTCCGGTGACCCTGCAGCCCGGCGGACAGTCGGTGACCCTGCAGCCCGGCGGACAGTCCGTGACCCTGCAGCCCGGCGGACAGTCCGGTGACCCTGCAGCCCGGCGGACAGTCCGGTGACCCTGCAGCCCGGCGGACAGTCCGGTGACCCTGCAGCCCGGCGGACAGTCCGGTGACCCTGCAGCCCGGCGGACAGTCCGGTGACCCTGCAGCCCGGGCGGACAGTCCGGTGACCCTCGCCAGCGCGGCGGACAGTCCGGTGACCCTGCCGCGCGGCGGACAGTCCGGTGACCCTGCAGCGCGGCGGACAGTCCGGTGACCCTGCAGCGCGGCGGACAGTCCGGTGACCCTGCAGCGCGGCATACAGTCCGGTGACCCTGCAGCGCGGCGGACAGTCCGGTGACCCTGCAGCGCGGCATACAGTCCGGTGACCCTGCAGCGCGGCGCTCGCCGTCTAGAAAGCAGATGGATCCTCATCATAATGTGACAGCAAATTACTGAGACAGAAGCACTGAACGTGTGAGGAACAATCATCCTCATCATCATCCCCCCCTTGTAATATTATATTGAGAATGCCCCTCGCCCCCCAGCCTGTATTATAATGAGAATAACCCCCCAAGCTTGTAATATTATAATAAGCACAGCCCCCGCCCCCCTATTACACATGCACAGATTGGAGGTGCTGATTGCAGTGATTCGGGAAGCAGTATATAATCGCAGCTATATACTGTATATATCTCATACATCACCTGCATGTGTCCCAGTCTCTCCCAGTAACGGCATCCAACGTCCCCAAGTTGCAGTGGAGCGCGGTATAGCGGAACACGTAGACCCTCCCACCCGCCATGTTTGTTATATAACCGTCAGCATGAAAGAGTTAGTACAGATCAGTAGTAAGATCTACGAGTTACTACCGTCATCATGAGCCCAACGCCGCAAGATAAAACGGACCCTGAGAGAATGCACACAGCTCCACAGCACCCACCCGTGACTGGGAATCCATCTACCACCTACACTCCAACCCAGGACCCACCCATCGCAAACCTAGGATCTCCCTTCACCCTGCAACCCCCAACATAGGATCGCCCTCCACCACCAACCCCCCAACATAGAATCGCCCTCCACCACCGACCCGCCAACATAGGATCGCCCTCCACCACCAACCCGCCAACATAGGATCGCCCTCCACCACCCACCCGCCAACATAGGATCGCCCTCCACCACCAACCCGCCAACCTAGGATCGCACTCCACCACCAACCCCCCAACCTAGGATCGCCCTCCACCACCAACCCCCCAACCTAGGATCGCCCTCCACCACCAACCCCCCAACCTAGGATCGCCCTCCACCACCAACCACCCAACCTAGGATCGCCCTCCACCACCAACCCAGGATCGCCCTCCACCACCAACCCCCCAACCTAGGATCGCCCTCCACCACCAACCCACCAACCTAGGATCGCCCTCCACCACCAACCCAGGATCGCCCTCCACCACCAACCCCCCAACCTAGGATCACCCTCCACCACCAACCCACCAACCTAGGATCGCCCTCCACCACCAACCCGCCAACATAGGATCTCCTTCCACCCCCCCAACCTAGGATGGCCCTCCACCACCAACCCCCCAACATAGGATCGCCCTCCACCACCAACCCCCCAACCTAGTATCTCCCTCCACCACCAAACCCCCCAACCTAGTATCGCCCTCCACCACCAACACCCCAAACTAGGATCGCCCTCCACCACCAACCCCCAACCTAGGATCGCCCTCCACCACCAACCCCCCAACCTAGGATCGCCCTCCACCACCGACCCCCAACCTAGGATCACCCTCCACCACCAACCCCCAGCCTAGGATCGCCTCCACCACCAACCCCCCAACATAGGATCTCCCTCCACCACCAAACCCCCCAACCTAGTATCGCCCTCCACCACCAACCCCCCCAACCTGGGATCACCCTCCATCACCAACCCCCCCAACCTGGGATCACCCTCCATCACCAACCCCCCAACCTAGTATCTCCCTCCACCACCAACCCCCCAACCTAGGATCGCCCTCCACCACCAACCCCCCAACCTAGGATCGCCCTCCACCACCGACCCCCCAACCTAGTATCGCCCTCCACCACCGACCCCCAACCTAGTATCGCCCTCCACCACCAACCCCCAACATAGGATCTCCCTCCACCACCAAACCCCCCAACCTAGTATCGCCCTCCACCACCAACCCCCCCAACCTGGGATCACCCTCCATCACCAACCCCCCAACCTAGTATCGCCCTCCACCACCAACCCCCCCAACCTGGGATCACCCTCCACCACCAACCCCCCAACATAGGATCTCCCTCCACCACCAACCCCCCAACCTAGGATCGCCCTCCACCACCAACCCCCCAACATAGGATCGCCCTCCACCACCAACCCCCCAACCTAGGATCGCCCTCCACCACCAACCCCCCAACCTAGGATCTCCCTCCACCCCCCAACCTAGGATCTGCCTCCACTCCCAACTTAGGATTTGCCCCCACCAACCCCCCAAACTAGGATCTCCCTCCACTACCAACCCCTCCAACCTAGGATCTCGCTAGGGTTGGGCGATATGGCCTAAAATCTATATCGCAATATAATTTGAAGCATGTGCGATAACGATATATATTGCGATATATTATTCCCTGGTCATCTATCGCAGTAGGGCAATATAGACAAAATCTATATCGTTGCCCAAATTCATAACATTTATATCGCATATCGTTTATATCGCCCACTCCTAGCCCCATGGCATAGCCATCATCCACGTCCCCCAGCCAGCGCCATCAGCCCCATGGCATAGCATCCTCCAACCCAACTGAGGACCCCCCAACTAACCCCCCCCCCTCCAGGTAGATATGGGCCCCTGCTAATATAATTACCTTTCCTGCAGGGCCTGCAGCTGGCTGATGGAGTCCGCAGGAGATGGACCGCATCTTCTTCCTAGCATGCACTGGGAGGAACCTGACGTCACACACAGCGTCAGCCAGCGCGCTGTCAATGCGTGCACGCAAGGCCCTGGTCTGTGAAGCGCGGTGCCGAGTCGGGAGGCCATGGAGCAGTGAGTGAGAAGCTTCTTCAATTCACTACCGCTCCATGGTCATCGCGATAGGGCAATATAGACAAAATCTATATCGTTGCCCAAATTTATATTATATCGCCCAATCCTAGATCTCCCTCCACCGTGCAACACCCAACCTAAGATCGCCCTCCACCGTGCAACCCCCAACCTAGGATCTCCCTCCACCGTGCAACCCCCAACCTAGGATCTCCCTCCACCGTGCAACACCCCAACCTAGGATCTCCCTCCACCACCAACCCCCCAACCTAGGATCTCCCTCCACCACCAACCCCCCAACCTAGGATCTCCCTCCACCGTGCAACACCCAACCTAAGATCGCCCTCCACCGTGCAACCCCCAACCTAGGATCTCCCTCCACCGTGCAACACCCCAACCTAGGATCTCCCTCCACCACCAACCCCCCAACCTAGGATCGCCCTCCACCACCAACCCCCCAACCTAGGATCGCCCTCCACCACCAACCCCCCAACCTAGGATCTCCCTCCACCGTGCAACCCCCCAACCTAGGATCTCCCTCCACCACGCAACCCCCCAACCTAGGATCTCCCTCCACCACGCAACCCCCCAACCTAGGATCGCCCTCCACCACCAACCCCCAACCTAGGATCGCCCTCCACAAGCAAGCCCCCAACCTAGGATCTCCCTCCACAAGCAAGCCCCCCCAACCTAGGATCTCCCTCCACAAGCAAGCCCCCCCAACCTAGGATCTCTCTCCACCACCAACCCCCCAACCTAGGATCTCCCTCCACCACCAGCCCCTCAACCTAGGATCGCCCTCCACCACCAGCCCCCCAACCTAGGATCGCCCTCCACCACCAACCCCCCAACCTAGGATCTCCCTCCACCACCAGCCCCTCAACCTAGGATCGCCCTCCACCACCAACCCCCCACCTAGGATCGCCCTCCACCGTGCAACCCCCCAACCTAGGATCTCACTCCACCACCAGCCCCCCAACCTAGGATCGCCCTCCACCGTGGAACACCCAACCTAGGATCACCCTCCACCAGCAAGGCCCCAACCTAGGATTGCCCTCCATCAACAACCCCCCAACCTAGGATCGCCCTCCATCACCAGCCCCCCAACCTAGGATTGCCCTCCACCACCAAACCCCCACCTAGGATCGCCCTCCACCACCAGCCCCCCAACCTAGGATCTCCCTCCACCACCAACCCCCCAACCTAGGATCTGCCTTTACGCCCAACCTAGGATCACCCTCCACCAGCAAGCCCCCAACCTAGGATCACCCTCCACCACCCAACCTAGGATTGCCCTCCACCACCAGCCCCCCAACCTAGGATTGCCCTCCATCAACAACCCCCCAACCTAGGATCTCCCTCCACCACCAGCCCCTCAACCTAGGATCTCCCTCCACCACCAACCCCTCAACCTAGGATCGCCCTCCACCGTGCAACACCCAACCTAGGATCTCCCTCCACCAGCAAGCCCCCAACCTAGGATCACCCTCCACCACCAACCACCCAACCTAGGATTGCCCTCCATCAACAACCCCCCAACCTAGGGTCTCCATCCACCACCAACCCCCCAACCTAGGATCTCCATCCACCGCCAACCCCCCCAACCTAGGATCTCCATCCACCACCAAGCCTTCACACCTAGGATCTCCCTCCACCAGCATGCCCCCAAATCTAGGATCGCCCTCCACCACCAACCCCTCAACCTAGGATCGCCCTCCACCACCAGCCCCCCAACCTAGGATCTCCCTCCACCACCAAGCCCCCAACCTAGGATCTGCCTTTACGCCCAACCTAGGATCACCCTCCACCAGCAAGCCCCCAACCTAGGATCACCCTCCACCACCCAACCTAGGATTGCCCTCCACCACCAGCCCCCCAACCTAGGATTGCCCTCCACCACCAAACCCCCACCTAGGATCGCCCTCCACCGTGCAACACCCAACCTAGGATCTCCCTCCACCAGCAAGCCCCCAACCTAGGATCACCCTCCACCACCAACCACCCAACCTAGGACTGCCCTCCATCAACAACCCCCCAACGTAGGGTCTCCATCCACCACCAACCCCCCAACCTAGGATCTCCCTCCACCAGCAAGCCCCCAACCTAGGATCACCCTCCACCACCAACCACCCAACCAAGGATTGCCCTCCATCAACAACCCCCCAACCTAGGGTCTCCATCCACCACCAACCCCCCCCAACCTAGGGTCTCCATCCACCACCAACCCCCCCAACCTAGGATCTCCATCCACCACCAAGCCTTCACACCTAGGATCTCCCTCCACCAGCATGCCCCCAAATCTAGGATCGCCCTCCACCACCAGCCCCCCAACCTAGGATCTCCCTCCACCACCAACCCCCCAACCTAGGATCTGCCTTTACGCCCAACCTAGGATTGCCCCCACCAACCCCCCAACCTAGGATCTCCCTCCACCACCAACCCCCCCAACCTAGGATCGCCCTCCTCCATCAGCCCCCCAACCTAGGATCTCCATCCACCACCGACCCTCCCCAAAACTAGCATCTCCTCACACCTAGGATCTCCCTCCACCACCAATTCCCCAACATAGGATCTCCCTCGACCTCCCCAATGCCAACTCACAAACCTAGGATTGCCCTCCACCATGCAACTTCCCAACCTAGGATCTGCCTCCATGCCCAACCTAAGATCTCCCCCACCAACCCCCCAAACTAGAATCTCCCTCCACCACCAACCCCCCAAACTAGAATCTCCCTCCACCAGCAAGCCCCCAAACTAGAATCTCCCTCCACCAGCAAGCCCCCAAACCTAGGATCGCCCTACACCACCAACCCCTCAACCTAGGATCTCCCTCCACCACCAAGCGCCCAACATAGGATCTTCCTTCTCCGTGCAAGCCCCCAACCTAGGATAGGATCTCCCCCCCCCCCACCTTAATCTATAATCCCCCTGACAAGGCCAACACCCCGATCCAGGATCCTCACTGCCACTCACACCCAAATGTAGGGTGCCCCCCCACCAACAGCACCCTAACCTAGGGTCTCCTCCCCCTGTTGCCAACACCCTGGGCTGGTTACTGGTGAGGCCAGCATCAAATCTAAGTTCCATAGGGTTGTGGGCCCCCTCCGTCCGGCACCCCTCCTGGTGTAAGCATGCAGGTAGCAGAGAGTAGAGGGCAGGAAGCAGGAGGGCAGTAAAGCTCCGCACACTGTACCTTGGGCTCTACCTTTATCCCCAGAACCTGAGGGGTAAATCAGGAGAACAGAGAATTAGGTTCGGACAAATGTGGAGAACATGAACCAAATATACCAGGTGTGCAGGTGCAGACCCCGCAAGGGCCTTATACTGGGCTCTGGTAGAGACTGGCACAGAATGGGCATTAATATGAACATCATGGGCACCTGAGGAAAGGGTGGGGGGCACCTCTACACAGAGTGGAGGGATTCACCCTGTGTCCACTGCTTTTGGGCTGACCCAAGGGGCACTGGGCATAATAAAAGGGAAGATGGCACTAGCGCCTCACCTTGGTGTGGAAGTAAAGGAAGACATTGCGCAAAATATCAGATTCAACTCGAGGAAGCACAAGCTCTATGGGGGCGTACACCGCCACGTAACCGTAGCACAGGATGAGGGCGCTCTTGATCTTCTCCAGGTCGACATCTGCTCGATCCTGAAAGCGAAGAGAAGCGATAGAGAAGAGAAAGATCTGGAAGGAGGGTCGGCGACTGATCACCTACAGCAGGTGGGTGGCAGACATGGCGCCAAACACACATCCTGCCATCAACATGTACGGATGTACGGAAGCGGGCGTGCCAGAGATACAGAGGGGAAGGAACTGAGGGCGTCAGGGGAGGAGAAGCAGTTCTGGGTGCAGAGTCTGAGGGCAGTACCTGGGGGTAGGTAGTCGTGACCACTGTCCCGGACAGTTCTGTTAGATGCTGTGAGGAGCGGCTGATTGTGGGGAAGGAAGCGTTTGTCGGTGGCGGCGAAGAGCAGCGTTAACCTGCAGTATGAGGACATATTTATGGGAGTGCTGACGAGGGCTGGCTCAGCCATTTCTGTCAGTCGCATAGCAGTGAATGGAGCGGTGGCCGTAACTGTGCGGTGCGCTTCCAATTCATTTCAATGGGACTTCCGAAAATAGCAGAGAAACACGCAGTCCCATAGGAATGAATGTAAGGCGGCTGCACAAATCTGGCACTTTGTGGGCTCCGTTTCAGTGTATGTGTGGGTCCCAGAGGTGGGAGCCGCACCCATCAGATATTGGGGGCATATCCTAGTGCTATGCCCCAAATGTATGAGATGGAAAAACCCCTTAAGATTCCCAGGACAGATTGGGAAATTATGCGGCGGCACCAGTGGAGGGCGTGTCGTTGGTGTCTGTAGAAGAGGTATGGCACCAGTGAGGGGCGCGTCGTGGGTGTATGTAGAAGAGGTATGGCACCAGTGAGGGGCGCGTCGTGGGTGTATGTAGAAGAGGTATGGCACCAGTGGGGGGCGCGTCGTGGGTGTCTGTAGAAGAGGTATGGCACCAGTGGAGGGCGCGTCGTGGGTGTCTGTAGAACAGGTATGGCACCAGTGGGGGGCGCGTCGTGGGTGTATGTAGAAGAGGTATGGCACCAGTGGGGGGCGCGTCGTGGGTGTATGTAGAAGAGGTATGGCACCAGTGGGGGCGCGTCGTGGGTGTATGTAGAAGAGGTATGGCACCAGTGGGGGCGCGTCGTGGGTGTATGTAGAAGAGGCATGGCACCAGTGGGGGGCGCGTCGTGGGTGTATGTAGAAGAGGTATGGCACCAGTGGGGGTGCGTCGTGGGTGTATGTAGAAGAGGTATGGCACCAGTGGGGGGCGCGTCGTAGGTGTATGTAGAAGAGGCATGGCACCAGTGGGGGCGCGTCGTGGGTGTCTGTAGAAGAGGTATGGCACCAGTGAGGGGCGCGTCGTGGGTGTATGTAGAAGAGGTATGGCACCAGTGGGGGGCGCGTCGTGGGTGTCTGTAGAAGAGGTATGGCACCAGTGAGGGGCGCGTCGTGGGTGTATGTAGAAGAGGTATGGCACCAGTAGGGGGTGTGTCGTGGGTGTATGTAGAAGAGGTATGGCAACAGTGGGGGGCGCGTCGTGGGTGTATGTAGAAGAGGTATGGCACCAGTGGGGGGCGCGTCGTGGGTGTATGTAGAAGAGGTATGGCACCAGTAGGGGGCGCGTCGTGGGTGTATGTAGAAGAGGTATGGCAACAGTGGGGGGCGCGTCGTGGGTGTCTGTAGAAGAGGCATGGCACCAGTAGGGGGCGCGTCGTGGGTGTATGTAGAAGAGGTATGGGAACAGTAGGGGGCGCGTCGTGGGTGTCTGTAGAAGAGGTATGGCACCAGTGGGGGGCGCGTCGTGGGTGTATGTAGAAGAGGCATGGCACCAGTGAGGGGCGCGTCGTGGGTGTCTGTAGAAGAGGCATGGCACCAGTGAGGGGCGCGTCGTGGGTGTATGTAGAAGAGGTATGGCACCAGTGAGGGGCGCGTCGTGGGTGTATGTAGAAGAGGTATGGCACCAGTGAGGGGCGCGTCGTGGGTGTATGTAGAAGAGGTATGGCACCAGTGAGGGGCGCGTCGTGGGTGTATGTAGAAGAGGTATGGCACCAGTGGAGGACTCGTCGTGGGTGTATGTAGAAGAGGCATGGCACCAGTGAGGGGCGCGTCGTGGGTGTATGTAGAAGAGGTATGGCACCAGTGGAGGGCGCGTCGTGGGTGTATGTAGAAGAGGTATGGCACCAGTAGGGGGCACGTCGTGGGTGTATGTAGAAGAGGCATGGCACCAGTAGAGGGCGTGTCGTGGGACTATGTAGAAGAGGCATGGCACCAGTGAGGGCTCGTCGTGGGTGTATGTAGAAGAGGTATGGCACCAGTGAGGGCTCGTCGTGGGACTATGTAGAAGAGGTATGGCACCAGTAGAGGGCGCGTCGTAGGACTATGTAGAAGAGGTATGGCACCAGTGAGGGCTCGTCGTGGGTGTATGTAGAAGAGGTATGGCACCAGTGAGGGCTCGTCGTGGGTGTATGTAGAAGAGGTATGGCACCAGTGAGGGGTGCGTCGTGGGTGTCTGTAGAACAGGTATGGCACCAGTGGGGGGTGCGTCGTGGGTGTATGTAGAAGAGGTATGGCACCAGTGGGGGGCGTGTCGTGGGTGTATGTAGAAGAGGCATGGCACCAGTGGGGGGCGCGTCGTGGGTGTATGTAGAAGAGGAATGGCACCAGCAGGGGGCACGTCGTGGGTGTATGTAGAAGAGGTATGGCACCAGTGGGGCGCGCGTCGTGGGTGTATGTAGAAGAGGCATGGCACCAGTGGGGCGCACGTCGTGGGTGTATGTAGAAGAGGTATGGCACCAGTAGAGGGCGCGTCGTGGGACTATGTAGAAGAGGCATGAGACCAGTGAGGGCTCGTCGTGGGTGTATGTAGAAGAGGTATGGCACCAGTAGAGGGCGCGTCGTGGGACTATGTAGAAGAGGTATGGCACCAGTGAGGGCTCGTCGTGGGTGTATGTAGAAGAGGTATGGCACCAGTGAGGGGTGCGTCGTGGGTGTATGTAGAAGAGGTATGACACCAGTGGAGGGCGTGTCGTGGGTGTATGTAGAAGAGGCATGGCACCAGTGGGGGGCGCGTCGTGGGTGTATGTAGAAGAGGAATGGCACCAGCAGGGGGCACGTCGTGGGTGTATGTAGAAGAGGTATGGCACCAGTGGGGGGCGCGTCGTGGGTGTATGTAGAAGAGGAATGGCACCAGCAGGGGGCACGTCGTGGGTGTATGTAGAAGAGGCATGGCATAAGTGGGGCGCACGTCGTGGGTGTATGTAGAAGAGGTATGGCACCAGTGGAGGGCTCGTCGTGGGTGTATGTAGAAGAGGCATGGCACCAGTGGAGGGCGCGTCGTGGGTGTATGTAGAAGAGGTATGGCACCAGTGGAGGGCACGTCGTGGGTGTATGTAGAAGAGGTATGGCACCAGTGGAGGGCACGTCGTGGGTGTCTGTAGAAGAGGTATGGCACCAGTGGAGGGCGCGTCGTGGGTGTCTGTAGAAGAGGTATGGCACCAGTGGAGGGCACGTCGTGGGTGTATGTAGAAGAGGTATGGCACCAGTGGAGGGCACGTCGTGGGTGTATGTAGAAGAGGCATGGCACCAGTGGAGGGCGCGTCGTGGGTGTATGTAGAAGAGGTATGGCACCAGTGGAGGGCACGTCGTGGGACTATGTAGAAGAGGCATGGCACCAGTGGAGGGCTCGTCGTGGGACTATGTAGAAGAGGCATGGCACCAGTGGAGGGCGCGTCGTGGGTGTATGTAGAAGAGGTATGGCACCAGTGGAGGGGCGCGTCGTGGGTGTATGTAGAAGAGGCATGGCACCAGTGGAGGGCGCGTCGTGGGTGTATGTAGCAGGGCTAAGGGAGCGCAGTCCAGACACGTGATGATGCGGTGCTGGGGCGTGCAGTAACCTCAGCCTCCTATAACATGTGCTGTCGATGATCGGACGCCCCCGGCCTCCGGTGCAGGTCAATTCCTCGGGGAGGAAGTGGCGGCCATGTTCTTTAGCATCACAATAACACGGGGTCTGCTTTGTCCATTAGAGCGAGGTCTGAAGATCAAATTAACATTCCCCTCATATAGCGTCACTTGTACGGTGGGAGGGGGCGCAGTGCCAGTGAAGACACAGGCTGTCCGCCGACGCCATCGCGCCATCTACTGCAACATGATCGCCAGCAGCAGGATAAATTCATGGGTAAAGGGGTCCCCCCCCATCATACACACGCAAGCGCTAACATCAACGCAGATGCCGCACCTGGGGGTGATGGTCCCTGGGGCTGTGGGGATTTGTAGCGGGGCTCACACTGGAGAGGCCGCCCCCGGGTGGCGGGGCTCACACTGGAGGGGCCGCCCCCTGGTGGCGGGGCTCACACTGGAGGCGCCGCACGCACCTTGAAGAGGTTGAAGATTCCCGTGTACTTTTTCATGAAATCGGATTTCAGGAAGTCGGACATCTTGTCCAGAGTGTCCTCCAGGTGATGAGCCGAGCAGATGCCGAAAGCAACAGAGAGACCCTACAACACAGAGATCAGCGTCATCCAGGGGTGGGCACCGCCTTCTCCTCAGCAATCAGGAAGAGATCTGAAACCTCATTTATAAGGGCCCTTGCAGACGAGCGGATGCGGTCCGTGTTATCCGCAGCGAGAATGAGAGTCAAGCTGCGCGGTGGACATCAGAGGCACGGAGCCGTGACATGATGGATACTGCCCCGCGCCTCCCTGTGACAACTTTATCTCACAGTGATTTTGCAGTAAAAGCGTCACAGGGAGGCGCGGGGCATTATCCATCATGTCACGGCTCCGTGCCTCTGATGTCCACCGCGCAGCTTGACTCTCATTCTCGCTGCGGATAACACGGACCGCATCCGCTCGTATGCAAGCGCCCTAAGAGTTCTGTGACAGCAAGCAGAGGTGGAGCCGGTCCTGACCTTCTCACAGTGTGTAATGGCCGGACACCCTGGTCTCCCCAATACTACACTGACTGCGAGAGAATAAACCCCAACCTCCTGCTGCACTACATTCCCCAGCATGCCCGGCTGCCCATCCACACACCATCAAGTGGTACTCATCAGCTTTTCCTCAGCAGTCTCCCCAGAATACCGGGGTATTTCCTGACATGCTGGGAGTTGTAGTTGTAGCTCCCATTTCCCGGTCTTCAGAACAGGCCATCACCCCCTCCCTGCAATAGGCAGATGAGGGGAGTTGTAGTGGAAACAGTACCTCTCGCTCGGCTTCATCCTGGTAGTGGGCGCCGGTGAGCAGCTCCTGCAGCTCCTTCCTGACCACCTCCCGGTTGGTGCAGGCGCCCAGGACGCTCCCGATGCATTTATAGAGGAAGTTCTGGGGATGAACCATGAAAGACAAAGAGGTGAACGTCGCCCCCTGCTGGCCACAGACCACCAAAACTCCCATCATCCCTAAAGGCCCAGCACTCACCTTCTCCAGCGAGGAGGAGTTGTAACTGTTCAGTTGTTTCCTCATCTCCTGTGACAACTGACAGATCCAGAGGTCATCTGACACGGCCTGCAGCGAGCCCACCAGGAGCTGAACCAGAGCACAGTCAGTGTACCGGACCCCCGAGGAAGAAGACCACCCCCCCCACCCTGACAGGACGGCCTGCAGCAAGCCCACCAGGAGCTGAATCAGAGCACAGTCAGTGTACCGGACCCCTGAGGAAGAAGACCACCCCCCCTGACAGGACGGCCTGCAGCGAGCCCACCAGGAGCTGAACCAGAGCACAGTCAGTGTACCGGACCCCCGAGGAAAAGACCACCCCCCCTGACAGGACGGCCTGCAGCGAGCCCACCAGGAGCTGAATCAGAGCACAGTCAGTGTACCGGACCCCCGAGGAAGAAGACCACCCTGCCCCCCTGACAGGGACGGCCTGCAGCGAGCCCACCAGGAGCTGAACCAGAGCACAGTCAGTATACCGGACCCCCGAGGAAGAAGACCACCCAACAAGCCTGACTTCCCCCATGACAGGACAGCCTACAGCTAGCCCACCAGGAGCTGAACCAGAGCACAGTCAATGTACCGGACCCCTGAGGAAGAAGACCACCCCCAAGCCTGACCTCCCCTGACAGGACCTGGCCTGCAGCGAGCCCACCAGGACCTGAACCAGAGCACAGTCAGTGTACCTGGACCCCGAGGAAGAAGACCACCCCCAAGCCATGAGCTCTCCCCTGACAGGACCGGCCTGCAGCGAGCCCACCAGGAGCTGAACCAGAGCACAGTCAGTGTACCGGACCCCTGATGAAGAAGACCACCCCCAAGCCTGAGCTCCCCCTATGACAGTGATCCTCTGCCCTGCAGACTGAGCCCACTCAGGAAGCCCTGAACCCAGAGCACAGCTCAGCTGCCTACCAGTGACCCTCTGCAGGAAGAAGACCACTCCCCTGACCCTAGGAAGCCGCCTGCCCTGCAGACTGCATGCCCACCTCAGGAGCTGAAGCCCACTGCACAGCCTAGCTCCCCATACCTCTAGTGACCCCTCTGAGCGCCAAGACAGACTGCACCCCCAAGCCTAGTAATCCCTCTGCCCTGACAGGACTGCTGCCCTACCTCTAGTAAGCCCTCTGCCCACAGTCACTGCTCCCGGACCTCCTAGTAAGCACTCTGCCCTGCAAGCCTGCTCCCCTACCTCTAGTAATCCCTCTGCCCCGCAGACTGCTCCCCTGCCTCTAGTAATCCCTCTGCCCAGCAGACTGCTCCCCTACCTCTAGTAATCCCTCTGCCCTGCAGGCTGCTCCCCTACCTCTAGTAAGCCCTCTGCCCCGCAGACTGCTCCCCTGCCTATAGTAATCCCTCTGCCCTGCAGGCTGCTCCCCTACCTCTAGTAATCCCTCTGCCCCGCAGACTGCTCCCCTACCTCTAGTAATCCCTCTGCCCCGCAGACTGCTCCCCTACCTCTAGTAATCCCTCTGCCCGGCAGGCTGCTCCCCTACCTCTAGTAATCCCTCTGCCCTGCAGGCTGCTCCCCTACCTCTAGTAAGCCCTCTGCCCCGCAGGCTGCTTCCCTACCTCTAGTAATCCCTCTGCCCCGCAGACTGCTCCCCTACCTCTAGTAATCCCTCTTCCCCGCAGGCTGCTCCCCTACCTCTAGTAAGCCCTCTGCCCCGCAGACTGCTCCCCTACCTCTTGTAATCCCTCTGCCCCGCAGGCTGCTCCCCTGCCTCTAGTAAGCCCTCTACCCTGCAGACTGCTTCCCTACCTCTAGTAAGCCCTCTGCCCCGCAGACTGCTCCCCTACCTCTAGTAATCCCTCTGCCCCGCAGACTGCTCCCCTACCTCTAGTAAGCCCTCTGCCCCGCAGGCTGCTCCTCCTACCTTCAGTAACCGTTCTTCCCATGCCGTCTGCTGATGAAGTTTGTCATTCGTTTCTATAAAACAAGAAAAACAAGTGTCAGAAGATCGACAATACCTCTGCTTGCTGTCAGGAAAAATTATTATTTACACCCAGAGAAACAAAAACTGTCCTAAGCAAAACTCATCACACAGCTGAGGACTTGTTACAATGTATTTGTAACAGCAGCACAAAGCTTGTCTGTCCTGACAGTTTGTTACAATGTATCAGGGCAGATAACGTCTAGACTGAATATAACTGTAACAAACCCTCAGCGCTGAATGTTTACGGCCTCCAGAAGGGTGGGTGCCTGGTGTGCATACGGCAAGCTCTCCTGTACATCTTCAGCCATTGCATCCTTAGAACACCAGCATGGAAGTGAAAACAAGGACTGGAGACCACCACGGCCCCCGTCCTCCAGCCATATACAAGGTGCACTGCAGAAAACCCCATACAAATAGCCTCCACAGAACGGCGGCACCCAATGTGACTGGCGCCCTACAATGTCACCACTGGCCTCCTGTTCTGGATGGACTGGACACATGCATCCTGCAGCTACATCTCAGGGGGTGGCCGTAACCCTATCAATCTGGGGGGGGGGTCCACTGACAGCCTCACGTCTACGGCCGGTGACACCTATGGATCCTACAAAGAGCTGAAGCCGAGACACCCGACTATACGCCACGTGAAAGGGGTCCGCACAGAGAGTAATCCCACCTTCTAGGAAGTGCAGCAGCGGAGGGATGTCCTGCTCCCAGCACTGTCCTATAGTCGGGTGGATGTTAATCTGCATGATGGACAGAAGACGGAGAGCAGCGGCGTTCCTCCCATCGCTGGGTTCTAGGGAGGCGGAGACCACCTGGAAAAGAGACCGACATGGACCAAAGCAGAAGAGACAGCCACCCCCCTATTATTCCTCCTCTTCTCCCATCACCCTTTGCCACCACCTCCTCCACCACCCTCTTCCCCATCCCCCCCCCCCACCTTCCTCTGCCCCCCTCTCTCAATGAGGTATAAATAAGGTTTTCACCCACCAGGAGACGAGAAAATAAAGCGTGTGGAGACGGCAGATTCACTGTGAACACAAAACGGAGACGAATCAGACGAGGGCTTCCTACAGAAGATCGGGGTACGGGGGGGACCCACCGTTCACATTGTAGTTGATGAGCAGCTGCTCCACGCCCTCCTCCTGCTTCTTCTGCCCCAGGTGGACCAGGCTCTTACAGACAGGGGTCAGGGCATTGGTGAACTGGATGGGAACCACGAACTCCAGCAGGTAGGGCCACAGGATCTGAAACATGGAGCGCTTTACACTGCGGACATTACGGGGGCAGAAGCCGTACTCCCCTCACTGATCCCCACCGCTGCGCCTGTCGGGCCCCCACGGATCTACTGACCAGTGACTGGCTGAGCAGACGTAGCCTTGGGGAGAGACATGGGCAGCAGAGAACGGCGAGGATGCAGCGCGCACTGGAGCCACCACAGACCGGTGCCATTTCCAGGAGTGTAATGACCCTACTAATGGTGCAGAACGCCATCAAACACCATGGGGGTGGTAGTTGCGGACTCACGTGGCTCATGCGCTCCACCGTGGTGCTGATCAGGTACAGGGTGTTGATGCTGATCCGTCTCACGCTTTCTTCAGTCACTTCTTCCTGTTGGGAGTTCTGCCGCCGCGGCTGAGGATGGAAGAGGGATCATTAATGTCGGCTGCCAGGCAGAGGCTGGACGCTTGGGGGGACACACTGTTACCCTACATGATTGGGGTTATAGTTAGAGATAGGCCCATCCTATGTGAGGTCTGGAGGAGGCAAACATGGCTGCTGATCCTCAGGGTGATGGTGGCCGCAGCCTCAGCTCAGGGGTCAATGAGCCATAAGGCGATGATCACCCCCCATCTCACCGAGCTCTGCGGAGTTATACAGCACAGCCGGATGATGTACTCCAGCATCACCTCTCCCCCCGGCTGCTCCAGGTATCTGTGGTGCGCCATCGCACTGATCAGCTGCACCATCGCCTTCCGAACCTGAAAGAGAGAAGAGTACAGGTGACACCCAACAGAGCCACAGGGGGGGGCTCTGCCAAACAGAGGCCCCTAGGCAATCCCCTCAGCCAGACAGGGGCCCCCAGCCAATCCCCCCTGCTAGACAGAGGCCTCTGGGATCTTACCAAACCAAGACGCCATCAGAGGAGGGAGAGAGGCCCCCGGGAGCCTCCCGCACCACCCAGAGGGCCCTCAGATTAGGCCCCTTTTTTACTACATGGTGCCATCTGTGCCCATCTGGTTGTGTCTGGTACTGCAGTCCAGTTAATGGGGGTGAGCTGCAGTACCTGACTGGTGGGGGCCCCGAGGTCGCCCTCCACTAAGGACAACCCTGCAGGGCCCGGGTACCACGCTGGTCTGAGGGGCGGCTGTTCTACCACTGTGTGCAGAGGATGCTGGGAACGTCTGCTCATCCGCACTCACCTGGTTGCTGCCGTCCTGGAGCGGCGGTCTGACGGCAGCGAGAATCAGCACCTTCTTCACTTCCATCAAAGATGCTGAAATCCAAGACAAAGAGTGAGAGAAGCCATCACCTCCTCCCGGCAGAACTCTGCGATCAGGATCTCTCGAGGCCTGTCACAGCTGAGGACTCGTTACACTGTATCAGTGTTGGCTGCACTGATATACTGACAATCCTCAGCCGTGTGAGCTGGCCCTCTAATCATAGCTACAGGTGTAGAGGTCTCTACGGCGAGAGATCCCGGAATATCATCCACCCCTGCGCAGGGAGATGTGACGCCCACCCCGGCTTACCGGCAGAGTTGATGACTTGCTTCAGGACTACCAGGGTCCCCACACGCGTTTTGGGGTTATTGGTCTCCAGTTTGGGGAGCAGAAAAGACAGCAGGTGATCCGGGAAGATGGAGGCTGTGGGACAGAGGAAACGTAATACAAAGATGGAGGACCTTCCTGAAGAGACTCTCCATCCCGGACACCTACCGGCCCATTATCACTGGATTGCAGGGAGTTTTCTGGTTCCTGTTCACACGCTGCAGTTTCTCATACAGCACTCACCTCACAGCCGCAGATGTGGTACCATATTGTGATTTCCCAAGACCATCCCTCTGAAGAGGAGTACGTAAAAGACCCCCAGACCACAGTGGAGCATCTCCTCAGAAAATGCTGCGCCCCCACTTACCGAGCACCGTGAAGCAGCGCAGGGCCTCGTTCCGATTCCTCGCCAGCATCTGTGTGGGCGCCTCCATGGAGGAGCAGATCTGACGACAGGACAACATGGAAGAGTCAGAGACAGGACGTGGACCGCCATTAGGGTCAATGTACGGGGTGACGGACTGCGGCTGAGACCTCACCTGGGTGTGCAGCACCGACAGCACCGAGTCTATCAGAGGCTCCAGTGTGCGACTCTCATTAGACACCGCGCTCTCCAGGATCTGACACAGGCTCTGAGGAAGAGACATCCAGGAAACAGCCGGATCTGAGACCAAGGAAAGAAGAGGGGCAGCGGGCGGGGGCGCAGAAAAGAGGCGGCGGGCGCAGAAAAGAGGCGGCGGCGCAGAAAAGAGGAGGCGGGCGCGGGCGCAGAGAAGAGGAGGCGGGCGAGGGCGCAGAGAAGAGGAGGCGGGCGGGGGCGCAGAGAAGAGGAGGCGGGCGGGGGCGCAGAGAAGAGGAGGCGGGCGAGGGCGCAGAGAAGAGGAGGCGGGCGAGGGCGCAGAGAAGAGGAGGCGGGCGAGGGTGCAGAGAAGAGGGGCGGCCGAGGGCGCAGAGCAGAGGAGGCGGGCGAGGGCGCAGAGCAAAGGGGCAGAGGCGGCCGGCAAGGGCACAGAGAAGAGGGGCAGAGGTGGCCGGCGAGGGGCAGAGAAGAGGGGCAGAGGAGGCGGGCGAGGGCGCAGAAAAGAGGAGGCGGGCGAGGGCGCAGAGAAGAGGGGCAGAGGAGACGGGCGAGGGCGCAGAGAAGACGAGCAGAGGAGACGGGCGAGGGCGCAGAGAAGAGGGGCAGAGGAGGCAGGTGAGCGCAGAGAAGAGGGGCAGAGGAGGGGGGCGAGAGCAGTGAAGAGGAGGCGGGCGGAGGTGATTCCACAGTTTCCGGGCGCTCACCTTGGTCACGTAGAACGGCTCCACGTTCTTCTTATACAGGGATAAGATGCCCGGGAGGAGACGGGGAAGCTGTTCCTCCAGCTTCTCATTAGGAAGTAAGTGACTCATAGGACCAAGAGCTTCAACCACAGCGAGCCTGACCTGCCGAGAGGGGGATCGGGGGTCAGAGAGACGGTCTATGAACACGATGCCATAGCCTAAGGGATGGGGGTCAGGATTATGACGTGAGCTTAAAGAGTCACCCAGATTTTAATGTCTGACCCCCCACTCTGCCACCCAGACCCACAGGGTCCGGCTATATCAGGGCGCACAACCTTTTCTGTTCTGGGGGCCACATTGTCACCGCTCTATTTCAAGGGGCCGCAAATAAAGAAGTGTCCATCGGCGCTCATTTGCATCGGCCTATTACACAAAACACTGCAAAGTGACGGGGAGGAATGATCGCTACCGCACTCCCTCATTCACTTCTATTGATTGTCGGCAGCACCCATTACCCCGGGAGACGCGCTGCCGATACGTCCGATTATACCGCCAGATTCCAGGAGCGAGCAGCCTACCAGCACTGGTCCCAGTAACTGCCCCGAGTAATAAAAGGCCTTTTTAAAAAAATATTTATTTCTGCCACATAATATGTCCCTCAAGGGAGACACTGAATATTTTAATTTTGCACTTTTCCCTTTTTGGTTTTTACTTTTATTTGTATTTTATGTCTTTTTTATAATGGATTACTTATTTTGTCCCCCAAGAGGCCATAAAAAGACCATCGGGGACCCTGAAGACTCTAAATTTGGCACCTTTTCCGTTTTTTTATATATTTGTTGCCACATATGTCCCCAAGAGAACATTTTTGCTTTTTTTTCTTTAATTAGTATTTTATTATATTTTAAAATTATATTGTGTTTTCTATTATTTTTTTTTTTATAATTTAACTTCTTTTTTATATTTTTCCCCCCCAAGATGTCACTGAAAGTCCTTAAGGAGACATTGAGCCTCTTTTTGCACCATTTCCAGCCGACGCCCCCGCAGCGCTGCGCTCCTCTGCTTCCAAGACTCATTGAGAGCTGTGGCCCCATCTCCTGGGCTCCTCCGCCATCACCGACCGCCGGGGACCCGTCCCGTGCCTGCCAGACTGCGGGGGCAGTAATACATTGCTGTGCGGCGCTCCGGGCAGACACCCAGCTGATCACAGGTCAGCAGGACGGGGGCCGCAGGTTGTGCACCCCTGCGCTGAATCCTCCCCCTTCAGCTATCCGACATCCACGGAATATTAGCTGCCACTACAGCCGGGTCCATAAATATTGGGACACGGCACAATTCTAACAGGTTTGGCTCTAAACTCCACCACAATAGATTTGAAATGAAACAAACAAGATGTGCAGCAGATCAGGTGAACGGTGGAGGAATTACAACAATCCGATGCATTTCACCCGCTGAAGACAAAACTGAAGGGAAAATGCCCCAAGAACGAGCAGGAGCTGAAGACAGGTGCAGTGGAGGCCCGGCAGAGCATCACCGGGGAGGAAACCCAGCGTCCGGAGGTCTGTGCGATCCACACTACAGGCGGTAATTGACTCAAAGGATTTGCAACCAAGTATTAAAAAGTGGAAGTCTGATTTATGATTGTTGTCCCGTTACTTTTGGTCCCTTAACAAGTGGGAGGCACATGTGGAAACTGCTGTAATTCCTGCAACGTTCACCTGATTTGGATGTAAATGCCCTTAAATTAAAGCGGACGGTCTGCAGCACATATTGTTCATTTTATGTCAAATAAGGAGCCAATACATTCTAATACTGTACGGAGCGAGCGCGGTACCTCGGAACCGAACCCGAGCTCAGGAAACGCTTTACAGTAGAAACTGATTGAGACTTCGTGATGTAATAACTCGGCTCGCAGGAGCCAATACATTCTAATACTGGACGGAGCAGCGCGGTACCTCGGAACCGAACCGACGGGAAACGCTTACAGTAGAAACTGATTGAGACTTCGTGATGTAATAACTCGGCTCATAGGAGCCAATACATTCTAATACTGGACGGAGCGAGCGGTACCTCGGAACCGAACCCGAGCTCGGGAAACGCTTTACAGTAGAAACTGATTGAGACTTCGTGATGTAATAATCTCGGCTCAGAGGAGCCAATACATTCTAATACTGTACGGAGCGAGCGCGGTACCTCGGAACCGAACCCGAGCTCAGGAAACGCTTTACAGTAGAAACTGATTGAGACTTCGTGATGTAATAACTCGGCTCATAGGAGCCAATACATTCTAATACTGGACGGAGCGAGCGCGGTACCTCGGAACCGAACCCGAGCTCAGGAAACGCTTTACAGTAGAAACTGATTGAGACTTCGTGATGTAATAACTCGGCTCAGAGGAGCCAATACATTCTAATACTGCACGGAGCGAGCGCGGTACCTCGGAACCGAACCCGGGAAACGCTTTACAGTAGAAACTGATTGAGACTTCGTGATGTAATAACTCGGCTCATAGGAGCCAATACATTCTAATACTGGACGGAGCGAGCCGTGGTACCTCGGAACCGAACCAGAGCTCAGGAAACGCTTTACAGTAGAAACTGATTGAGACTTCGTGATGTAATAACTCGGCTCATAGGAGCCAATACATTCTAATACTGTACGGAGCGGCGCGGTACCTCGGAACCGAACCGAGCTCGGAAACGCTTTACAGTAGAAACTGATTGAGACTTCGTGATGTAATAACTCGGCTCATAGGAGCCAATACATTCTAATACTGTACGGAGCAGCGCGGTACCTCGGAACCGAACCCGAGCTCGGAAACGCTTTACAGTAGAAACTGATTGAGACTTCGTGATGTAATAACTCGGCTCATAGGAGCCAATACATTCTAATACTGGACGGAGCGAGCGCGGTACCTCGGAACCGAACCCGAGCTCGAAACGCTTTACAGTAGAAACTGATTGAGACTTCGTGATGTAATAACTCGGCTCATAGGAGCCAATACATTCTAATACTGCACGGAGCGAGCGCGGTACCTCGGAACCGAACCCGAGCTCGGAAACGCTTTACAGTAGAAACTGATTGAGACTTCGTGATGTAATAACTCGGCTCATAGGAGCCAATACATTCTAATACTGCACGGAGCGAGCGTGGTACCTCGGAACCGAACCCGAGCTCGGAAACGCTTTACAGTAGAAACTGATTGAGACTTCGTGATGTAATAACCTCGGCTCATAGGAGCCAATACATTCTAATACTGGACGGAGCGAGCGCGGTACCTCGAACCGAACCCGAGCTCGGGAAACGCTTTACAGTAGAAACTGATTGAGACTTCGTGATGTAATAACTCGGCTCATAGGAGCCAATACATTCTAATACTGCACGGAGCGAGCGCGGTACCTCGGAACCGAACCCGAGCTCGGGAAACGCTTTACAGTAGAAACTGATTGAGACTTCGTGATGTAATAACTCGGCTCATAGGAGCCAATACATTCTAATACTGGACGGAGCGACGCGGTACCTCGGAACCGAACCCGAGCTCGGAAACGCTTACAGTAGAAACTGATTGAGACTTCGTGATGTAATAACTCGGCTCATAGGAGCCAATACATTCTAATACTGGACGGAGCGAGCGGTACCTCGGAACCGAACCCGAGCTCGAAACGCTTACAGTAGAAACTGATTGAGACTTCGTGATGTAATAACTCGGCTCATAGGAGCCAATACATTCTAATACTGTACGGAGCGGCGCGGTACCTCGAACCGAACCCGAGCTCGGGAAACGCTTTACAGTAGAAACTGATTGAGACTTCGTGATGTAATAACTCGGCTCATAGGAGCCAATACATTCTAATACTGCACGGAGCGAGCGGTACCTCGGAACCGAACCAGCGGGAAACGCTTTACAGTAGAAACTGATTGAGACTTCGTGATGTAATAACTCGGCTCATAGGAGCCAATACATTCTAATACTGGACGGAGCGAGCGCGGTACCTCGGAACCGAACCCGAGCTCGGGAAACGCTTTACAGTAGAAACTGATTGAGACTTCGTGATGTAATAACTCGGCTCATAGGAGCCAATACATTCTAATACTGTACGGAGCGACGCGGTACCTCGGAACCGAACCCGAGCTCGGGAAACGCTTTACAGTAGAAACTGATTGAGACTTCGTGATGTAATAACTCGGCTCATAGGAGCCAATACATTCTAATACTGCACGGAGCGAGCGCGGTACCTCGGAACCGAACCCGAGCTCAGGAAACGCTTTACAGTAGAAACTGATTGAGACTTCGTGATGTAATAACTCGGCTCATAGGAGCCAATACATTCTAATACTGCACGGAGCGAGCGGTACCTCGGAACCGAACCCAGTGGAAACGCTTTACAGTAGAAACTGATTGAGACTTCGTGATGTAATAACTCGGCTCATAGGAGCCAATACATTCTAATACTGCACGGAGCGAGCGGTACCTCGGAACCCGAGCTCGGGAAACGCTTTACAGTAGAAACTGATTGAGACTTCGTGATGTAATAACTCGGCTCATAGGAGCCAATACATTCTAATACTGCACGGAGCGAGCGCGGTACCTCGGAACCGAACCCGAGCTCAGGAAACGCTTTACAGTAGAAACTGATTGAGACTTCGTGATGTAATAACTCGGCTCATAGGAGCCAATACATTCTAATACTGCACGGAGCGAGCGCGGTACCTCGGAACCCGAACCCGGGAAACGCTTACAGTAGAAACTGATTGAGACTTCGTGATGTAATAACTCGGCTCATAGGAGCCAATACATTCTAATACTGCACGGAGCGAGCGGTACCTCGGAACCGAACCCGGGAAACGCTTTACAGTAGAAACTGATTGAGACTTCGTGATGTAATAACTCGGCTCATAGGAGCCAATACATTCTAATACTGGACGGAGCGAGCGCGGTACCTCGGAACCGAACCCGAGCTCAGGAAACGCTTTACAGTAGAAACTGATTGAGACTTCGTGATGTAATAACTCGGCTCAGAGGAGCCAATACATTCTAATACTGGACGGAGCGAGCGCGGTACCTCGAACCGAACCCGAGCTCGGGAAACGCTTTACAGTAGAAACTGATTGAGACTTCGTGATGTAATAACTCAGCTCATAGGAGCCAATACATTCTAATACTGGACGGAGCGAGCGGTACCTCGGAACCGAACCCGAGCTCGGGAAACGCTTTACAGTAGAAACTGATTGAGACTTCGTGATGTAATAACTCGGCTCAGAGGAGCCAATACATTCTAATACTGGACGGAGCGAGCGCGGTACCTCGGAACCGAACCCGAGCTCAGGAAACGCTTACAGTAGAAACTGATTGAGACTTCGTGATGTAATAACTCGGCTCATAGGAGCCAATACATTCTAATACTGCACGGAGCGAGCGCGGTACCTCGGAACCGAACCCGGGAAACGCTTACAGTAGAAACTGATTGAGACTTCGTGATGTAATAACTCGGCTCATAGGAGCCAATACATTCTAATACTGGACGGAGCGAGCGCGGTACCTCGGAACCGAACCCGAGCTCGGGAAACGCTTTACAGTAGAAACTGATTGAGACTTCGTGATGTAATAACTCGGCTCAGAGGAGCCAATACATTCTAATACTGCACGGAGCGAGCGGTACCTCGGAACCGAACCAGCTCGGGAAACGCTTTACAGTAGAAACTGATTGAGACTTCGTGATGTAATAACTCGGCTCATAGGAGCCAATACATTCTAATACTGGACGGAGCGAGCGCGGTACCTCGGAACCGAACCCGAGCTCAGGAAACGCTTTACAGTAGAAACTGATTGAGACTTCGTGATGTAATAACTCGGCTCATAGGAGCCAATACATTCTAATACTGTACGGAGCGAGCGCGGTACCTCGAACCGAACCCGAGCTCGGAAACGCTTTACAGTAGAAACTGATTGAGACTTCGTGATGTAATAACTCGGCTCATAGGAGCCAATACATTCTAATACTGTACGGAGCGAGCGCGGTACCTCGAACCGAACCCGAGCTCAGGAAACGCTTACAGTAGAAACTGATTGAGACTTCGTGATGTAATAACTCGGCTCATAGGAGCCAATACATTCTAATACTGCACGGAGCGAGCGCGGTACCTCGGAACCGAACCCGGGAAACGCTTTACAGTAGAAACTGATTGAGACTTCGTGATGTAATAACTCGGCTCATAGGAGCCAATACATTCTAATACTGTACGGAGCGAGCGGTACCTCGGAACCGAACCCGAGCTCGGGAAACGCTTTACAGTAGAAACTGATTGAGACTTCGTGATGTAATAACTCAGCTCAGAGGAGCCAATACATTCAAATACTGTACGGAGCGAGCGCGGTACCTCGGAACCGAACCCGAGCTCGGGAAACGCTTTACAGTAGAAACTGATTGAGACTTCGTGATGTAATAACTCGGCTCATAGGAGCCAATACATTCTAATACTGTACGGAGCGCGGTACCTCGGAACCGAACCCAGGAAACGCTTTACAGTAGAAACTGATTGAGACTTCGTGATGTAATAACTCGGCTCATAGGAGCCAATACATTCTAATACTGCACGGAGCGAGCGCGGTACCTCGGAACCGAACACGGGAAATGCTTTACAGTAGAAACTGATTGAGACTTCGTGATGTAATAACTCGGCTCATAGGAGCCAATACATTCTAATACTGGACGGAGCGAGCGCGGTACCTCAGAACCGAACCTGAGCTCGGGAAACGCTTTACAGTAGAAACTGATTGAGACTTCGTGATGTAATAACTCGGCTCAGAGGAGCCAATACATTCTAATACTGGACGGAGCGAGCGCGGTACCTCGGAACCGAACCCGAGCTCGGGAAACGGTTTACAGTAGAAACTGATTGAGACTTCGTGATGTAATAACTCGGCTCATAGGAGCCAATACATTCTAATACTGGACGGAGCGAGCGCGGTACCTCGGAACCGAACCCGAGCTCGGGAAACACTTTACAGTAGAAACTGATTGAGACTTCGTGATGTAATAACTCGGCTCAGAGGAGCCAATACATTCTAATACTGGACGGAGCGAGCGTGGTACCTCGGAACCGAACCCGAGCTCGGGAAACGCTTTACAGTAGAAACTGATTGAGACTTCGTGATGTAATAACTCAGCTCATAGGAGCCAATACATTCTAATACTGCACGGAGCGAGCGCGGTACCTCGGAACCGAACACGGGAAATGCTTTACAGTAGAAACTGATTGAGACTTCGTGATGTAATAACTCGGCTCATAGGAGCCAATACATTCTAATACTGGACGGAGCGAGCGCGGTACCTCGGAACCGAACCCGAGCTCAGGAAACGCTTTACAGTAGAAACTGATTGAGACTTCGTGATGTAATAACTCGGCTCAGAGGAGCCAATACATTCTAATACTGCACGGAGCGCGGTACCTCGGAACCGAACCCGGGAAACGCTTTACAGTAGAAACTGATTGAGACTTCGTGATGTAATAACTCGGCTCATAGGAGCCAATACATTCTAATACTGGACGGAGCGAGCGTGGTACCTCGGAACCGAACCCGAGCTCAGGAAACGCTTTACAGTAGAAACTGATTGAGACTTCGTGATGTAATAACTCGGCTCATAGGAGCCAATACATTCTAATACTGTACGGAGCGCGGTACCTCGGAACCGAACCCGAGCTCAGGAAACGCTTTACAGTAGAAACTGATTGAGACTTCGTGATGTAATAACTCGGCTCATAGGAGCCAATACATTCTAATACTGTACGGAGCGCGGTACCTCGGAACCGAACCCGGGAAACGCTTTACAGTAGAAACTGATTGAGACTTCGTGATGTAATAACTCGGCTCATAGGAGCCAATACATTCTAATACTGGACGGAGCGAGCGCGGTACCTCGGAACCGAACCCGAGCTCGGGAAACGCTTACAGTAGAAACTGATTGAGACTTCGTGATGTAATAACTCGGCTCATAGGAGCCAATACATTCTAATACTGCACGGAGCGAGCGGTACCTCGGAACCGAACCCGGGAAACGCTTTACAGTAGAAACTGATTGAGACTTCGTGATGTAATAACTCGGCTCATAGGAGCCAATACATTCTAATACTGTACGGAGCGAGCGCGGTACCTCGGAACCGAACCCGAGCTCGGGAAACGCTTACAGTAGAAACTGATTGAGACTTCGTGATGTAATAACTCGGCTCATAGGAGCCAATACATTCTAATACTGTACGGAGTGAGCGCGGTACCTCAGAACCGAGCCCGAGCTCGGGGAACGCTTTACAGTAGAAACTGATTGAGACTTCGTGATGTAATAACTCGGCTCATAGGAGCCAATACATTCTAATACTGTACGGAGCGAGCGCGGTACCTCGGAACCGAACCCGGGAAACGCTTTACAGTAGAAACTGATTGAGACTTCGTGATGTAATAACTCGGCTCATAGGAGCCAATACATTCTAATACTGGACGGAGCGAGCGGTACCTCGGAACCGAACCAGAGCTCAGGAAACGCTTTACAGTAGAAACTGATTGAGACTTCGTGATGTAATAACTCGGCTCATAGGAGCCAATACATTCTAATACTGTACGGAGTGAGCGCGGTACCTCAGAACCGAACCTGAGCTCGGGAAACGCTTTACAGTAGAAACTGATTGAGACTTCGTGATGTAATAACTCGGCTCATAGGAGCCAATACATTCTAATACTGTACGGAGCGAGCGCGGTACCTCGGAACCGAACCCGAGCTCGGGAAACGCTTTACAGTAGAAACTGATTGAGACTTCGTGATGTAGTAACTCGGCTCATAGGAGCCAATACCTTCTAATACTGTACGGAGCGAGCGCGGTACCTCGGAACCGAACCCAGGAAACGCTTTACAGTAGAAACTGATTGAGACTTCGTGATGTAATAACTCAGCTCAGAGGAGCCAATACATTCAAATACTGTACGGAGCGAGCGCGGTACCTCGGAACCGAACCCGGGAAACGCTTTACAGTAGAAACTGATTGAGACTTCGTGATATAATAACTCGGCTCAGAGGAGCCAATACATTCTAATACTGCACGGAGCGAGCGCGGTACCTCAGAACCGAACCCGAGCTCAGGAAACGCTTTACAGTAGAAACTGATTGAGACTTCGTGATGTAATAACTCGGCTCATAGGAGCCAATACATTCTAATACTGCACGGAGCGAGCGCGGTACCTCGGAACCGAACCCGGGAAACGCTTTACAGTAGAAACTGATTGAGACTTCGTGATGTAATAACTCGGCTCATAGGAGCCAATACATTCTAATACTGTACGGAGCGCGGTACCTCGGAACCGAACCCGAGCTCGGAAACGCTTTACAGTAGAAACTGATTGAGACTTCGTGATGTAATAACTCGGCTCATAGGAGCCAATACATTCTAATACTGGACGGAGCGAGCGCGGTACCTCGGAACCGAACCCGAGCTCAGGAAACGCTTTACAGTAGAAACTGATTGAGACTTCGTGATGTAATAACTCGGCTCATAGGAGCCAATACATTCTAATACTGCACGGAGCGAGCGCGGTACCTGGAACCGAACCCGGGAAACGCTTTACAGTAGAAACTGATTGAGACTTCGTGATGTAATAACTCGGCTCATAGGAGCCAATACATTCTAATACTGCACGGAGCGAGCGCGGTACCTCGGAACCGAACCCGGGAAACGCTTTACAGTAGAAACTGATTGAGACTTCGTGATGTAATAACTCGGCTCATAGGAGCCAATACATTCTAATACTGGACGGAGCGAGCGTGGTACCTCGGAACCGAACCCGAGCTCGGGAAACGCTTTACAGTAGAAACTGATTAAGACTTCGTGATGTAATAACTCGGCTCATAGGAGCCAATACATTCTAATACTGTACGGAGCGAGCGCGGTACCTCAGAACCGAACCCGAGCTCAGGAAACGGTTTACAGTAGAAACTGATTGAGACTTCGTGATGTAATAACTCAGCTCATAGGAGCCAATACATTCTAATACTGGACGGAGCGAGCGCGGTACCTCGGAACCGAACCCGAGAAACGCTTTACAGTAGAAACTGATTGAGACTTCGTGATGTAGTAACTCGGCTCAGAGGAGCCAATACATTCTAATACTGTACGGAGCGAGCGCGGTACCTCGGAACCGAACCCGAGCTCAGGAAACGCTTTACAGTAGAAACTGATTGAGACTTCGTGATGTAATAACTCGGCTCATAGGAGCCAATACAATCTAATACTGCACGGAGCGAGCGCGGTACCTCGGAACCGAACCCGAGCTCGGGAAACGCTTTACAGTAGAAACTGATTGAGACTTCGTGATGTAATAACTCAGCTCATAGGAGCCAATACATTCTAATACTGGACGGAGCGAGCGCGGTACCTCGGAACCGAACCCGAGCTCGGGAAACGCTTTACAGTAGAAACTGATTGAGACTTCATGATGTAATAACTCGGCTCAGAGGAGCCAATACATTCTAATACTGGACGGAACGCGCGCGGTACCTCGGAACCGAACCCGAGCTCGGGGAACGCTTTACAGTAGAAACTGATTGAGACTTCGTGATGTAATAACTCGGCTCATAGGAGCCAATACACTCTAATACTGGACGGAGCGAGCGCGGTACCTCGGAACCCGAACTCGGGAAACGCTTACAGTAGAAACTGATTGAGACTTCGTGATGTAATAACTCGGCTCAGAGGAGCCAATACATTCTAATACTGGACGGAACGCGCGCAGTACCTCGGAACCGAACCCGAGCTCGGGAAACGCTTTACAGTAGAAACTGATTGAGACTTCGTGATGTAATAACTCGGCTCATAGGAGCCAATACATTCTAATACTGCACGGAGCGAGCGCGGTACTCGAACCGAACCCGAGCTCGGGAAACGCTTTACAGTAGAAACTGATTGAGACTTCGTGATGTAATAACTCGGCTCATAGGAGCCAATACACTCTAATACTGCACGGAGCGAGCGCGGTACCTGGACCCGAACCCGAGCTCGGGAAACGCTTACAGTAGAAACTGATTGAGACTTCGTGATGTAATAACTCGGCTCATAGGAGCCAATACATTCTAATACTGCACGGAGCGACGCGGTACCTCGACCCGAACCCGAGCTCAGGAAACGCTTTACAGTAGAAACTGATTGAGACTTCGTGATGTAGTAACTCGGCTCATAGGAGCCAATACATTCTAATACTGCACGGAGCGAGCGCGGTACCTCGGAACCGAACCCGAGCTCGGGAAACGCTTTACAGTAGAAACTGATTGAGACTTCGTGATGTAATAACTCGGCTCAGAGGAGCCAATACATTCTAATACTGCACGGAGCGAGCGCGGTACCTCGGAACCGAACCCGGGAAACGCTTTACAGTAGAAACTGATTGAGACTTCGTGATGTAATAACTCGGCTCATAGGAGCCAATACATTCTAATACTGTACGGAGCGAGCGCGGTACCTTGGAACCGAACCCGAGCTCGGGAAACGCTTTACAGTAGAAACTGATTGAGACTTCGTGATGTAATAACTCGGCTCAGAGGAGCCAATACATTCTAATACTGCACGGAGCGAGCGCGGTACCTCGGAACCGAACCCGGGAAACGCTTACAGTAGAAACTGATTGAGACTTCGTGATGTAATAACTCAGCTCATAGGAGCCAATACATTCTAATACTGCACGGAGCGAGCGCGGTACCTCGGAACCGAACCCGGGAAACGCTTTACAGTAGAAACTGATTGAGACTTCGTGATGTAATAACTCGGCTCATAGGAGCCAATACATTCTAATACTGGATGGAGCGAGCGCGGTACCTCGGAACCGAACCCGAGAAACGCTTTACAGTAGAAACTGATTGAGACTTCGTGATGTAATAACTCAGCTCATAGGAGCCAATACATTCTAATACTGGACGGAACGCTCGTTTCGTACAGTATTCAAAGTATTATTCCAATCGACTTCGGATGTTTCATCCGAAGTCGATTTGCTCGTCCCTAGTCATAATATTCCGCACACGTGCATATGAAACATGGAGGGGTTAGAGACAGTACGGGGCGCGTTCTTTAACCCCTTAAGGACACGGCTATTTTTTGCAAATCTGACCAGTGTCACTTTATGTGGTGATAACTTTTAAACGCTTTTTCTTATCCAGGCCATTCTGAGACTGTTTTTTCGTCACATATTGTACTTCATGACACTGGTAAAATTGAGTCAAAAAATGACATTTTTATTTATAAAAAATACAAAATTTACCAAAAATTTGGAAAAATTAGCAATTTTGCAAGTTTCAATTTCTCTACTTCTATAATACATATTATTACCGCCCAAAAAAGTTTCTGATTTACATTCCCCATATGTCTTCTTCATGTATCGATTATTTTGGGAACGCCATTTCATTTTTTGGGGACGTTTCAAGGCTTAGAAGTTTAGAAGCAAATCTTGAAACTTTTCAGAAATTTTCCAAATCCCACTTTTTAGGGACCAGTTCAGGTCTGAAGTCACTTTGTGAGGATTACATAATAGAAACCCCCAAAAATGACCCCATTCTAGAAACTACACCCCTCAAGGTATTCAAAGCTGATTTTACAAACGTCATTAACCCTTTAGGTTTTCCACAAGAGTTAATGGCAAATGGTGAAAAAATTTCAGAATTTCGATTTTTTGGAACATTTTCCATATTAATCCATTTTTTCCAGTAACAAAGCAAGGGTTAACAGCCAAACAAAACTCAATATTTATTCCCCCAATTCTGTAGTTTGCACAAACACCCCATATGTGGCCGTAAACTGCTCTATGGTCAAACGGCCATAGTTTCCAAAATGGGATCACTTTTTTGGAGTTTCTACTGTAGTGGTTCAAATGGGACATGGTGTCAAAAAACCAGTCCAGCAAAATCTGCCTTCCAAAAACCACACGGCGCTCCTTTCCTTCTGCGCCCTGCCATGTGCCCATACAGCAGTTTACGACCACATATGAGGTGTTTGTGCAAAAAGAATCAGGGCAATAAATATTGAGTTTTGTTTGGCTGTTAACCCTTGCATTGTTACTGGAAAAATGGAAAATTTGCAAAAAAAATTGCTGTTTTGGGACCGTTTTTATTTTTTATTTTCTTATTTACATGGTTGAACTGAGAGGTTATATTGTGTTCTATTTCTATAGAGCAGGTTGTTACGGACCCGCCGATACCAAATATGGCTACTTTTTTTATATTTAAGTTTTACACAATAATATTTTTGAAACAAAAAAAAAAAAACATGTTTTAATGTCTCCATAGTCTGAGAGCCATATTTTTTTATTTTTTCGGGCGATTGTCTTATGTAGGGTATCATTTTTTGCGGGATGAGATGACGGATTGATTGCCACTATTTGTGGGTGCATATAACTTTTTGATCGTTTGCTATTACAGTTTTTGAGATGTGAGGTGACAAAAATGTTTTTTTTTTACATTGTTTTTATTTTTTACGGTATTTACCTGAGGGGTTAGATCATGTAATATTATTATAGAGCAGATTCTTATGGACGCGGCAATACCCAATATGTATACTTTTTTAAAATTTATCTTAGGCCTCATGCACACGACCGTTTTTTTATGCTGTCCGCAAAAAGGGGTTCCGTTGTTCAGTGATCCGTGTCCGTTTTTGCCTTCCGTTGTGTTTCCGTGTGTCTTCCGTTTTTTTAGCGGACATGACCCAAAAGATTTTACCAAAAGACAGGCTGACAATGTTTCCCAAGTGCCTGCCAAGGGATCCGCAAAAAAAACGGACACGGAACACGGATGACACACGGATGGCCATCCGCATTTTTCACGGACCCATTGACTTGAATGGGTCCGTGAACCGTTTTTCACGGACAAGAATAGGACAGGTTATATTATTTTGACGGACTGGAATCACGGACCACGGACGCGGAGGACAAACGGTGCATTTGCCGAGGTTTCCACGGACCCATTGAAAACCAATGGGTCCGCAGAAAATCACGAAAAATGGAGCAACGGACACGGAATCAAACAACGGTCGTGTGCATGAGGCCTTACTTTAACACTATAACAGCATTTTAGAAAAAAATATAATGTTTTAGTGTCTCCATAGTCAGAGTCATATTTTTTAATTTTTTTAGGAGATTGTCCTATGTAGGGGCTCATTTTTTGCGGGATGAGATGGCGGTTTGATTGCTACTATTTTGAGAGCCATACGCCTTTTTGATCGTTTTTTATTACACTTTTTGTGATGTAAGGTGACAAAAAATGGCTAATTTTACACCATTTTTTTATTTATTTTTTTACGGTATTTGCGTGGGGGGTTAGGTCATGTGATATTTTTATAGAGCAGGTTTTTTTCGGACGCGGCAATACCTAATATGTGTAGTGTATTTTATTTTTTTTATTTTTATTTAGTGATGTGTTTTTTTATTTTTACTTTTTTTTCACTTTTTTAAAAAAAAATTGACCCAGGCCCACTTGGTTCTTGTAGATCCAGTGGATCTGGCGTCTATCTAATACAGTACACTATACAGTGTATTGTGCTGTATTTTTTTTTACTTTACATAGTCTAAGCAGACTTGTGACTTTAGCACAAGTCTGCTTAGACTTACAGTACCATGGCAGCAGGACGCCTCTGAAAGCGTCCTGCTGCCATGGTAACCATCACCCGCTGCTGTCAGCAGCGGGTGAGGGGGAGGGAGGGGGGCTCCCTCTCTCTGTGATCCCATCCTGTCGGGGGGCTGCAAAGGCACAGCAGCCCCCCAATGGGAGAGGGAGGGAGCTCCCTCCCTGTTAACTCCTTCCATACAGTGGTCCATACGGACCGCGGCATGGAAGGGGTTAAAAACTGCTGACATCACAGCACAGATGTCAGCAGCTTTTGTAGCAAAGTGTCAGCAATTTGCTGACATTTTGCTTAATCCACTAGACACCAGGGAAGAATACAGAGGAGGCGGGTGGGGGATCGCAATTTCAATCCCGCCTCCCGCAACCAACCCCCCCTGAACCCCCGCAGCCAAAATATGATTGGGGGCTGCAGGGGGGGTTAAAATTTAACACTTTGGGGGCATTAACTCTCTGATCCAGAGATCGCACAAAGCGCTGCAAACCGCAGGTCTGAATTTACCTGCGGTTTGCAGCGATCGCCGATATGGGGGGTCACAGAATGATTTCAGCAGGTACCTTGTTCCGATCACTGCCGGCTGAGCAGCAGTGATCGGAACTACTCATGATGTACCGGTACGTCACGTGTCCTTAAGGATTCGGAAACCATGACGTGGCGGTACGTTATAAGTCCTTAAGGGGTTAATTACCTCCGCTTGCAGAGCCCCGATTGAGGGGTGGCATGGCACAGACTCTAGGAAAGGGGGGGGGGGCTCTAACAGTCCACACTTAGCTGGGTTTCCTTCCCACACATGTAGCAGAGCCCACTGCGCACGCTCACCTTAGACTCGCGGTTCTGCAGCCAGTTATTGAACAGGATGTCATACGCGTTGAACAAGTCACTGGAGAAGGTGTCTTTCCTGACTGTAGGGTCCGGGGCCTTGTCCAGGTTGGCGAGATATTCCTGAATACTCTCACTGAAATGCTGCAGGGCTGACACAAGAGCGTAGTGTTAACTGCGGATATGGCTGCCCAAGCCCCCGTCCAAACAACCCCGAGCGGGTACATAACGCGTTCTCAGCAGGGAGAATCAGGTACTCATGTCCCCAGCCAGATATCACACACGTCCTCCGGAATTCAGCTGCTGTGTCGGTATCTCGCCTCCTGAGCCCCCTGCTCCATAGACAACTGGAGGAGGAGGACAGAAGACGGCATCTACTGACGGCCACCACAGACGGCAGCTTTTGGGGCAGTACACGGTCTGATCTAAAGCAGGGGAGCATGCAGCAGAGCGCGGTGTAATGGGGGACACACGGTCTGATCTACAGCCGGGGAGCATGCAGCAGAGCGCGGTGTAATGGGGGACACGCGGTCTGATCTACAGCCGGGGCGCATGCAGCAGAGCGGTGTAATGTGGGACACACGGTCTGATCTACAGCCGGGGAGCATGCAGCAGAGCGCGGTGTAATGGAGGACACGCGGTCTGATCTACAGCCGGGGAGCATGCAGCAGAGCGCGGTGTAATGGGGGACACACGGTCTGATCTACAGCCGGGGAGCATGCAGCAGAGCGCGGTGTAATGGGGGACACACGGTCTGATCTACAGCCGGGGAGCATGCAGCAGAGCGCGGTGTAATGGGGGACACACGGTCTGATCTACAGCCGGGGAGCATGCAGCAGAGCGCGGTGTAATGGGGGACACGCGGTCTGATCTACAGCCGGGGAGCATGCAGCAGAGCGGTGTAATGAGGGACACACGGTCTGATCTACAGCCGGGGAGCATGCAGCAGAGCGGTGTAATGAGGGACACACGGTCTGATCTACAGCCGGGGAGCATGCAGCAGAGCGCGGTGTAATGAGGGACACACGGTCTGATCTACAGCCGGGGAGCATGCAGCAGAGCGCGGTGTAATGAGGGACACGGTCTGATCTACAGCCGGGGAGCATGCAGCAGAGCGCGGTGTAATGGGGGGACACACGGTCTGATCTACAGCTGCGGAGCATGCAGCAGAGTGCGGTGTAATGGGGGACACACGGTCTGATCTACAGCAGGGGAGCATGCAGCAGAGCACGGTGTAATGGGGGGGGTACACAGTCTGATCTACAGCCGAGGAGCATGCAGCAGAGTGCGGTGTAATGGGAGACTCACAGTCTGATCTACAGCCGGGGAGCATGCAGCAGAGCGCGGTGTAATGGGGGACACACGGTCTGATCTACAGCCGGGGAGCATGCAGCAGAGCGGTGTAATGAGGGACACACGGTCTGATCTACAGCCGGGGAGCATGCAGCAGAGCGGTGTAATGAGGGACACACGGTCTGATCTACAGCCGGGGAGCATGCAGCAGAGCGGTGTAATGAGGGACACACGGTCTGATCTACAGCCGGGGAGCATGCAGCAGAGCGCGGTGTAATGAGGGACACGGTCTGATCTACAGCCGGGGAGCATGCAGCAGAGCGCGGTGTAATGGGGGGACACACGGTCTGATCTACAGCTGCGGAGCATGCAGCAGAGTGCGGTGTAATGGGGGACACACGGTCTGATCTACAGCAGGGGAGCATGCAGCAGAGCACGGTGTAATGGGGGGGGGTACACAGTCTGATCTACAGCCGAGGAGCATGCAGCAGAGTGCGGTGTAATGGGAGACTCACAGTCTGATCTACAGCCGGGGAGCATGCAGCAGAGTGCGGTGTAATGGGAGACTCACAGTCTGATCTACAGCCGGGGAGCATGCAGCAGAGCGCGGTGTAATGGAGGACACACGGTCTGATCTACAGCCGGGGCGCATGCAGCAGAGTGCGGTGTAATGGAGGACACACGGTCTGATCTACAGCCGGGGAGCATGCAGCAGAGCGCGGTGTAATGGAGGACACATGGACTGATCTACAGCCGGGGAGCATGCAGCAGAGCATGGTGTAATCGGGGGGGGGGGATACATGACTGACTGTAGTGCACTGTATTAACAGCCGGGGCCAGGGGGTGCAGTATGGCAGGGGCTGCGGCTCTTCAGACCTCGTTTCCTGTGACTCGCTCATGTGCGTCGGCTGCGCTCCATTTTCGTCCAGCCACCGGCGCAGTGCTCCACAGCACAAAAGGGAAGCGAGAGTTTACCCCCCACAGATCAGCTTCCTGTATAAGAACCTGTACAGGGTGAGGGGCTGAAAGTCTCCCCCCGCCCAGCGCTCACCGACACAGAACACAGCCTTCATGGGGTCCTGCTTCGCCATCCCCAACATGGGGAGCATCGTGCCCAGGATGGAGTTCAGGAACGGGACCATCCCAAAAACTAAGGAGAGAAGAGCGACCAGTTACTACCCCCACCATGGTGAACCTCACCTGTACACGAACCTGGTTACTTCTGATGTTCCTCTTTGGGACAGCAGGAGGTCCACTGCCCGGACACCGACATGAGCGACCCCCGTCCCCAAGTACACATTGAGCAGCCCTGGAACGTACCATTAGCCACAGAGAGGTTGGCCAGTGTCTGCATGATGAAGAAATGCGGGAGAATCCCCGGCTGGAACTTCAGCAGAATCTCCTCCATCACGCTGTTGATGAAACGTCTCCCGACCGCTACAAGAACGCTGCTGGCGGCCTGCTGCCACTCAAAGATCACGTCCTGGGGGCGAGAAAACCGCAGAATTAACGGGCAGAGCCAGAGGCGGGCCCCCGCGGAGGAAGGGCAGAGCCAGAGGCGGGCCCCCGCGGCGGAAGGGCAGAGCCAGAGGCGGGCCCCCGCGGCGGAAGGCCAGAGCCAGAGGCGCGAGAAGCAGTGCACCTGCCTTAGACTTGGTGATCTCGCTGGACGCCAGCAGAATGGTCACTCGGGCCGTCTCCTCGCTCAGGTCGTTCAGACTGTTCCTCACCACGGTCTCCATGGCTCTCAAGATGATGGCGCGATGTGTGGACACCAACTGGAAACAGATGACAGTATGACGGGAGCCTCATACCTCACATACACGGGAGCCTCATACCTCACATACACGGTAGCCTCATACCTCACATACACGGGAGCCTCATACCTCACATACACTGATCACACAGGAGCCTCATACCTCACACATACTAATCATACAGGAGCCTCATACCTCATATACACTGATCACAGGGAGCCTCATACCTCACATACACTGATCACAGGGGAGCCTCATACCTCACACATACTGATCATAGGGGAGCCTCATACCTCACACATACTGATCATACAGGAGCCTCATACCTCATATACACTGATCATACAGGAGCCTCATACCTCATATACACTGAGCACACAGGAGCCTCATACCTCACATACACTGAGCACAGGAGCCTCATACCTCATATACACTGATCACACAGGAGCCTCATACCTCATACACACTGATTATACAGGAGCCTCATACCTCATATACACTGATTATACAGGAGCCTCATACCTCATATACACTGAGCACACAGGAGCCTCATACCTCATATACACTGAGCACACAGGAGCCTCATACCTCATACACACTGATTATACAGGAGCCTCATACCTCATATACACTGATTATACAGGAGCCTCATACCTCATATACACTGAGCACACAGGAGCCTCATACCTCATATACACTGAGCATACAGGAGCCTCATACCTCATATACACTGATCATACAGGAGCCTCATACCTCATATACACTGATCACACAGGAGCCTCATACCTCATATACACTGAGCACAAAGGAGCCTCATACCTCATACACACTGATTATACAGGAGCCTCATACCTCATATACACTGATTATACAGGAGCCTCATACCTCATATACACTGATCACACAGGAGCCTCATACCTCATATACACTGATCATACAGGAGCCTCATACCTCATATACACTGAGCACACAGGAGCCTCATACCTCATATACACTGAGCACACAGGAGCCTCATACCTCATACACACTGATTATACAGGAGCCTCATACCTCATATACACTGATCACACAGGAGCCTCATACCTCATATACACTGATCATACACGAGCCTCATACCTCATATACACTGATCATACAGGAGCCTCATACCTCATATACACTGATCACAGGGGAGCCTCATACCACATATACACCGATCACACAGGAGCCTCATACCTCACATACACTGAGCACAGGGGGCTCATACCTCATATACACTGATCACACAGGAGCCTCATACCTCATATACACTGAGCACAGGGGGCTTCATACCTTGTCATGCTGGCGCAGGTACGAGTCGCATGCCTCCAGAACCTCCTTCGGGGCCGTCTCGCCCATGAAGCACAGGGAGCTGTAGATCTGTTCCTGTACATCGGGGTCCTTATCGGTTGAGGCCTCCATGAGGGTCACAGCCAGGCCTGGATACAGAGGACGTACATACAGATCAGAGGGGTACACCGCCGAGGTCCGGGAAGACTGAGGTCTTACACAGGTAATGCCCCCAGTCACTGACAGCAAGCAGAGCTCTGTGCTATGCAAATGCTGTATGACCGCAGAGTAGGGGGTCCTGCGGCTGGACTCATACAGAGGACTTCTCTGGGTTTTCAAGGCTTTTTCATGCCTCACTGATACATGGTGGCACGCTCCCTACTCACGTTTTATGCTGGAGCTCGCCATGATGGAGCCGGGTCCTCAGTGCTGCACTGGTCGTGGACGCCTTCTGGTGGGGGGTGTGCGCAGATGATTGAGGTGTCTACATATCCCCCATCGGCCCGAGGTGGCCACAGGAGTCCAGACCGATCCCGGACAGTCACTGCGGAAAAACAACAAAATAAACATAAAAACCACGGCATCCAATCACACAGCGCAGGCGTCTGCCCGCCATCTTTTCCCCCCACCAGATGCGATGCTCTGCACTTCTAGGTTTCTCGCAGTCTCCTGCAGTCACAGAGATGAGCGCAAACAACCCCGTGGCCCAAACACAGAGACTACAGCCTCGGGGGCGTGAAAATTACCTGCATATGATCCACTCAACCTCAGCATTAGTCATAGACACACGCTCCACCCAAATCTCCTCCCCTAGATCCACGGCCTCCTCCAGACTCACCTCCCCCACACAACCAGGGCATGGGTGATATGGACAATGATGAGTCTGATTGTGGAGTATGAGGAGGAGGTCACAGCCGGGGATGGGGCAATGTGAGGGATGATGGTCTCATGTGGAAGAGGTCACACAGCCAGAGCCATATTGGGGATGATGGGTCTAATGTGGAGGAGGACACACAGACGGGGCCATATGGAGGATGATGGTCTCATGTGGAGGAGAAGATCACACAGACAGGGCAATATGGAGGATGATGGTCTCACGTGGAGGAGGAGGCGGCCACAAAGCCAGGGCCATATGGAGGAAGATGGTCTCATGTGGAGGAGAAGATCACACAGACAGGGCAATATGGGGGGGGATCATGGGTCTAATGTGGAGGAGGAGGACACACAGATGGTGACATATGGAGGATGATGGTCTCACGTGGAGGAGGAGGCGGCCACAAAGCCAGGGCCATATGGAGGATGATGGGTCTAATGTGGAGAAGGACACACAGATGGTGACATATGGAGGATGATGGTCTCACGTGGAGGAGGAGGCGGCCACAAAGCCAGGGCCATATGGAGGATGATGAGTCTAATGTGGAGGAGGTCACACAGCCAGGGCCATATTGGGGATGATGGGTCTAATGTGGAGGAGGACACACAGATGGCACCATATGGAGGATGATGGTCTCACGTGGAGGAGGAGGTCACACAGACGGGGCCATAGAAAGGATGATGAGTCTATTGTGGAGGAGGAGGCGGCCACACAGCCAGGGCCAGGGCAATATGGGGATGATGGGTCTAATGTGGAAGAGGAGAAGGTCACACAGACCGAGCCATATGGGGGATGATGGTCTCATGTGGAAGAGGTCACACAGACGGAGCCATATGGAGGATAATGGTCTCATGTGGAGGAGGTCACACAGACGGAGCCATATGGAGGATGATGGTCTCATGTGGAGGAGGTCACACAGACAGAGCCATATGGAGGATGATGGTCTCAAGTGGAGGAGGAGGTCACACAGACGTAGCCATATTGAGGATGATGGTCTCATGTGGAGGAGGAGGTCACACAGATGGTGCTATATGGGGGATGATGGGTCTAATGTGGAGGAGGAGGTCACACAGATGGTGCTATATGGGGGATGATGGGTCTAATGTGGAGGAGGAGGTCACACAGACAGAGCCATATGGAGGATGACGGTCTCATGTGAAGGAGGAGGTCACACAGACGGAGCCATATGGAGGATGATGGTCTCATGTGGAGGAGGAGGTCACACAGATGGTGCCATATGGGAGATGATGGGTCTAATGTGGAAGAGGAGGAGGAGGTCACACAGACGGGGCTATATGGAGGAGGAGGTCACACAGACGGGGCTATATGGAGGAGGAGGTCACACAGACGGGGCTATATGGAGGAGGAGGTCACACAGACCAGGCTATATGGGAGATGATGGGTCTAATGTGGAGGAGGAGGTCACACAGACGGGGCCATATAGGGGATCATGGGTCTAATGTGGAGGAGGAGGTTACACAGACGGGGCCATATGGGGGATGATGGGTCTAATGTGGAGGAGGTCACACAGACGGGGCCATATGGAGGATCATGGGTCTAATGTGGAGGAGGAGGTCACACAGACGGGGCCATATGGGGGATGATGGGTCTAATGTGGAGGAGGAGGTCACACAGACGGGACCATATGGAGGATGATGGGTCTAATGTGGAAGAGGAGGACACACAGACGGGGCCATATGGGGGATGATGGGTCTAATGTGGAGGAGGAGGTCACACAGACGGGACCATATGGGGGATGATGGGTCTAATGTGGAGGAGGAGGTCACACAGACGGGACCATATGGAGGATGATGGGTCTAATGTGGAAGAGGAGGTCACACAGCCGGGGCCATATGGGGGATGATGGGTCTAATGTGGAGGAGGAGGTCACACAGACGGGGCCATATGGGGGATGATGGGACTAATGTGGAGGAGGAGGTCACACAGACGGGGCCATATGGGGGATGATGGGTCTAATGTGGAGGAGGAGGTCACACAGACGGGGCCATATGGGGGATGATGGGTCTAATGTGGAGGAGGAGGTCACACAGCCGGGGCCATATGGGGGATGATGGGTCTAATGTGGAGGAGGAGGTCACACAGACGGGGCCATATGGGGGATCATGGGTCTAATGTGGAGGAGGAGGTCACACAGACGGGGCCATATGGGGGATGATGGGTCTAATGTGGAGGGGAATGGAGCCTGCAGCAATGTGTAGAAAAAACAGCATCACACAACCGTCTTCTGTACACAAAAAATGTCACATGTTAGAGACAAAACAGGCAGCACTACACAGTGTATATCACAACCGGGGGGAATAGAAAGAAAAAAAAAACACCCATACCGCACCACCCGGCGGCGTCACACGCTACCCATACCGCACCACCGTCAGAGTCACACACGACCCATACCGCACCACCCGGCGGCGTCACACGCTACCCATACCGCACCACCGTCGGCGTCACACGCTACCCATACCGCACCACAGTCGGCGTCACACGCTACCCATACCGCACCACCCGGCGGCATCACACGCTACCCATACCGCACCACCCGGCGGCGTCACACGCTACCCATACCGCACCACCCGGCGGCATCACACGCTACCCATACCGCACCACCCGGCGGCGTCACACGCTACCCATACCGCACCACAGTCGGCGTCACACGCTACCCATACCGCACCACCGTCGGCGTAACACGCTACCCATACCGCACCACACGGCGGCATCACACGCTACCCATACCGCACCACCCGGCGGCATCACACGCTACCCATACCGCACCGCCGGCGGCACTACAAGGCGCACACAAAGGCATCAATCAATCCAGAATTCTACTATTTAACAGAAACAGCGCCCCTCGTGTCCATTAGCTCTGCCTGGTACTACAGCCCAGCTACATCCAACCGACATATCAGCCTCCGAGCCGACCCCCCAATCTCCTCTTCCCTCCCGCCGTCCGCCCCCAATCTCCTCTTCCCTCCCGCCGTCCGCCCCCAATCTCCTCTTCCCTCCCGCCTCCCCCCAATCTCCTCTTCCCTTCAGCCGTCCGCCCCCAATCTCCTCATCCCTGCCGCCGTCCGCCCACCCCCCCAATCTCCTCATCCTTCCCGAGGTACACCCCCAATCTCCTCATCCCTCCCGCCGTCCGCCCCCAATCTCCTCTTCCTCCTGCCGTCCGCCCTCAATCTCCTCATCCCTACCGCGCCTCGCTCCCCCAATCTCCTCATCCCTCCCGCCTCCTCCAATCCCTTCATCCTTCCTCGGTACACCCCCAATCTCCTCATCCTCCAGCCAGACACCCCCCAATCTCCTCTTCCCTCCCGCCGTCCGCCCCCAATCCCTCATCCCTCCGCCGTCCGCCCCAATCTCCTCTTCCTCCCGCCGTCCGCCCTAATCTCCTCTCCTCCCGCCGTCCGCCCCAATCCCTCTCATCCCTCCCGCCGCCCGCTCCCCCAATCTCCTCATCCCTCCCGCCTCCCCCAATCCCTTCATCCTTCCCGCGGTACACCCCAATCTCCTCATCCTCCAGCCAGACACCCCCCCAATCTCCTCTTCCCTCCCGCCGTCCGCCTCAATCTCCTCTTCCTCCAGCGCCCGCTCCCAATCTCCTCTTCCTCCCGCCGCCCGCTCCCCCAATCTCCTCTACCTCCCGCCGCCCGCCTCCCCCAATCTCCTCTCTACCCTCCGCTGCCCGCTCCCCCAATCTCCTTCTACCCCTCCGCGCCCGCTCCCAATCTCCCTCTTCCCTCCCGCGCCCGCTCCCAATCTCTCCTCTCTCCTCCCGCCGCCCGCCTCCCAATCTCCTCTTCCCTCCCGCCGCCCGCTCCCCCAATCTCCTCTACCCTCCCGCCGCCCTGCTCCCCCAATCTCCTCTACCCTCCCGCCGCCCGCTCCCCCAATCTCCTCTTCCCTCCCGCCGTCCGCCCTCAATCTCCTCATCCCTCCCGCCTCCCCCCAATCCCTTCATCCTTCCCGCGGTACACCCCCAATCTCCTCATCCTCCAGCCAGACACCCCCATCTCCTCGTCCCTCCCGCAGTCCCCTGTTCCCTCCAGTCTCCCCAGTGTTGCTCTTTAGTGGGCCCCCAGTCACATCCCCTCCATATTACCACAGACACAGGAAAGTTGACAGCCGCCCCGCCGCTCTCACCTGTTCCTGATGACAGCCGATCTCCCACAGATCGAGATTAGATCACATGATCATTTGGCGCCGCTCCTGATTGGCTGTCCAGTCAGAATGGGCGCGACCACTAGAAAACACGTCTTGAGCACGAGACAGCACCTGAGGCTGTGTGTTTATCCGGAACACGTGATCTCCGCCCAGGAACAGGAAGTCCCTTCAGGTGTCGCCTCTGAGGAGCACGGCGGCCATGTTTCTGGTGGTTTTGCTGTCAGCCCCGTTAATAACGAGTACGGCGCCTGAGGGGAGTTCCGGCTGAGGGAGACTGCGGCGCAGGCACTGTGGACGCCCGCACTCCGCTTCTGTTCATCTGCTTTTGCTTTCATAAAGTTTTATTTATTTCTTTATGCGCAGAGTGTCTGCGGCCTGGTCCGGGTGTGGAGTATTCATCGGGATGAGGGTTCCGGGGGCGCGGAGGAGGCCGGAGAGCAGGTGAGTAGAAGGGGCCCTCCTGACTACAGGAGAGGCGGGGCTGACAACCGACCCGACACCTTCTCCACTGTCACCGGGTGTGAGACCTGCACAAGCCCTGCAGCTCCGGACCACAGAGCCCCCACAGACCAGAGTTGTGACCCCCGGACCGCGGACTGGGCCGCAGCGCTTACACCGGACCGCGGACTGGGCCGCGGCGCTTACACTGGGCCGCGGCGCTTACACCTGACCGCGGACTGGACCGCGGCGCTTACACCGGACCGCGGACTGGACCGCGGCGCTTACACCGGACCGCGGACTGGACCGCGGCGCTTACACCGGACCGCGGACTGGACCGCGGCGCTTACACCGGACCGCGGACTGGACCGCGGCGCTTACACCGGACCGCGGACTGGACCGCGGCGCTTACACCGACAGCGGCGCTACACGGACCGCGGACTGGACCGCTGGCGCTTGCACCGGGCCGCGGACTGTAGCGCGGCGCTTGCACCGGGCCGCGGACTGTAGCGCGGCGCTTGCACCGGGCCGCGGACTGTAGCGCGGCGCTTGCACCGGGCCGCGGCGCTTGCACTGGACCCGAATTCTTGCACCGGACTGCGGACTGTAGCGCTTGCACCGGACCATGAACTAGACTGCAGCGCTTGCACTCGACCGCGGTCTGAGCGGCGGCACACAGCGGGTTCTCAGTATCCATGTTGTTTTTTCAGGTGTCCCCCCTCCGGCCGCTCGGACCCTTCTTGCACCAAAAGGAGATTTCAGGAGGAAGACGAGTGAGTGATGATGTTATACGTACTGTATCCGCTCCTCTGACGGGACCCGGGTTATACGTACTGTATCCGCTCCTCTGACGGGACCCGGGTTAGACGTACTGTATCCGCTCCTCTGACGGGACCCGGGTTATACGTACTGTATCCGCTCCTCTGACGGGACCCGGGTTAGATGTACTGTATCCGCTCCTCTGACGGGACCCGGGTTAGACGTACTGTATCCGCTCCTCTGACGGGACCTGGGTTACATGTATGAACTGTCCACTTTGCAGGGGTCCTGCCGTGAAGCTTTACATGTCGGAGGATGCTGTGTCCGCCTGCCTTCAGCGCCTGAGTTTGGAGAATGACCACAACTATGGAGGGAACGGCCTCCCGAGGATGTCACCGCTGCAGGAATCCCCGGACCCTGAAAGAGGGTGAGGAAACCGGAGCTGGAAAAACTGCTGCGTCTAATTGGTCTGACCAATCAGAGGTGTATGGTATAGAGCACTGACCAATCAGATGTGTATGGTATAGAGCACTGACCAATCAGAGGTGTATGGTACAGAGCACTGACCAATCAGAGGTGTATGGTATAGAGCACTGACCACAGTAGGTGCACTGACCAATCAGAGGTGTATGGTACAGAGCACTGACCAATCAGAGGTGTATGGTATAGAGCACTGACCAATCAGAGGTGTATGGTACAGAGAACTGACCAATCAGAGGTGTATGGTACAGGGCACTGACCAATCAGAGGTGTATGGTATAGAGCACTGACCAATCAGATGTGTATGGTATAGAGCACTGACCAATCAGATGTGTATGGTATAGAGCACTGACCAATCAGAGGTGTATGGTACAGAGCACTGACCAATCAGAGGTGTATGGTACAGAGCACTGACCAATCAGAGGTGTATGGTATAGAGCACTGACCAATCAGAGGTGTATGGTATAGAGCACTGACCAATCAGATGTGTATGGTATAGAGCACTGACCAATCAGAGGTGTATGGTACAGAGCACTGACCAATCAGAGGTGTCCCTCTTCTCCCCCTCTCCTCTTTCCCTCTTCTCCTCCTCTGTCCCTCTTCTCCTCCTCTCCTCGGTCCCTCTTCTCTCCCTCTTCTCCTCCTCGGTCCCTCTTCTCCTCCTCTGTCCCTCTCCTCCTCTGTTCCTCTGTCCCTCTCCTCCTCTGTCCCTCTCCTCCTCTGTTCCTCTGTCCCTCTCCTCCTCTGTCCCTCTTCTTCTCCTCCTCTCCTCTGTCCCTCTTCTTCTTCTCCTCCTCTCCTCTGTCCCTCTTCTTCTTCTCCTCCTCTCCTCTGTCCCTCTTCTTCTTCTCCTCCTCTCCTCTGTCCCTCTTCTTCTCCTCCTCCTCTCCTCTGTCCCTCTTCTTCTTCTCCTCCTCTCCTCTGTCCCTCTTCTCCTCCCCCCCTCTCCTCGGCCCCTCTTCTCCCCCCCCCCCTCTCCTCGGCCCCTCTTCTCCCCCCTCTCCTCGGTCCCTCTTCTCTCTCCCCTCTCCTCGGTCCCTCTTCTCTCCCCTCTCCTCGGCCCCTCTTCGCCTCTGTACCTCCTCTCCCCCGCAGGTCTCCTGATAGAAGCCCTGAAGATGAGAACGTCCTTGTGGATCCTGGAGACTTCAGTATGAGCAGCTGTAAGGTGATGAGTGTCTGCCCGCTGCTGGAGGAAAACCTGAAGGACCCGCGGCCCGGAAGCATCGTCCCCGAGAGTCTCCTCCGCTCCCTGTGAGGCTCAACACCCGCCGTATGGTCACTGTATCGTCTACCACACTAGACTTTGTCCACTCCACGGCCGTACCCTGCCCACACACCGCTTCCTGTGCCCACTCCACAGCCGTGTCCTGCCCACACACCGCCCCCTGTGCCCACTCCACAGCCGTGCCCTGCCCACACACCGCTCCCTGTGTCCACTCCACAGCCGTGCCCTGCCCACACACCGCTCCCTCTGCCCACTCCACAGCCGTGCCCTGCCCACACACCGCTCCCTGTGCCCACTCCACAGCCGTGTCCTGCCCACACACCGCTCCCTCTGCCCACTCCACAGCCGTGTCCTGCCCACACACCGCTCCCTGTGCCCACTCCACAGCCGTGCCCTGCCCACACACCGCTCCCTGTGCCCACTCCACAGCCGTGTCCTGCCCACACACCGTTCCCTGTGCCCACTCCACAGCCGTGCCCTGCCCACACACCGCTCCCTGTGCCCACTCCACAGCCGTGTCCTGCCCACACACCACTCCCTCTGCCCACTCCACAGCCGTGTTCTGCCCACTCCACAGCCGTGTCCTGCCCACACACCGCTCCCTGTGCCCACTCCACAGCCGTGTCCTGCCCACACACCGTTCCCTGTGCCCACTCCACAGCCGTGCCCTGCCCACACACCGCTCCCTGTGCCCACTCCACAGCCGTGTCCTGCCCACACACCGCTCCCTCTGCCCACTCCACAGCCGTGCCCTGCCCACACACCGCTCCCTCTGCCCACTCCACAGCCGTGTCCTGCCCACACACCGCTCCCTCTGCCCACTCCACAGCCGTGTCCTGCCCACACACTGCTCCCTGTGCCCACTCCACAGCCGTGTCCTGTGCCCACTCCACAGCCGTGTCCTGCCCACACACCGCTCCCTGTTCCCACTCCACAGCCGTGCCCTACCCACACACTGCTCCCTGTGCCCACTCCACGGGGTCACTTATGTTTGCACAGGGGTGATGTGGGGATTGCTGACTGTACCTGGGTCGTGGTTTATTCAGTAGGATAATTTCTGGGGGATAATGGGGCACGTCTAGAGCGTCACTCGTACTCCGGAGCTCGGGGGTGGGGGAGGGGTTTATGCTGTCTCCGCTATGGTCTCTGTATTGACTCGGTAATCTACTCTCATTCTCCTCAGCTCTTCACCATGTTTGGATCTTGTCCTCTGGTCGCCCCCATCGGGTCCCATCCATCAGCTTCTGCTCTCTCTGGCTGGGGTGGAGGAGAGGAGTAAGGAGCCCACCGGCAGGAAGAGCGAGGCGGATGAGGGGATGGAACTGTAAGTCTCCATCTACACCTGCGGACGGACCACAGGGTGTCCACGTGATGATGTGTCTGTGTCCTCCTCATCGTAGTGTCAGTCATATTTTATAATGCGTAACCCGAGCGAGGAGCTATGAGACCCCGCCCCGTGGTGTGAGGCTCCACCCACTGCTGGGTAACAGTAAGAACGCTCCTCCCACCACAGGGTGATACAGGCAGAAGCGACTTGCAGATCTTCCAGTATATGACTGCTCCTGTAGGTCCTCATCAGACGCGACTGCCGGCCGTCCATGTGTGGCATCCATAGGACTACTACTCCTCACAGCACCCCGGTCTGCGCCGTACCGATCAGGGTGTGACGCGGTGGAAGATCATGATGTAACTGTGTCATCCAAATCCCTGCGTGGATAAAAGTATGTGCGCCCCGGGAGGAGCGGCTGGGTCAGAACTGGCGGTCCAGGTGTGACGACGACATTCAGAAGGCACCGTACTGCGCATGCGCTGCCAGGATTTGTATATTCTTTCAAAATATGTTTAATATAAAAACCTGGTTTGAACAGCAGGACATTTTCTGCCGACACATTCGCTGTAAAGACGATCCGTCTGCAGGAAAGGCACGGTTACACCAGGGACAATCGCCGTATATCACCGTGAAATCGCACAATTCTTGATCTGGGCTGAAAAGTGTCCATCAGGGTAGGAGTTGACGTCCTGTGTTATCAACCCAAAAATCGGGGTGAAACAAAAAAGAAAAGGGGAAGGGAAAGAAACAACCAAGAAAACCTAACTAATGTCAAGGGGTGGGATAAGTGGCCCCAGCGCCAGACTGTAGGGGCGGCTTGAGCTGTAGGCCTAGAATACTTCCATACGAACCGCAGGAGAAGGGATTGCCGTTTGTGTGCGGAGCGCTTTCTAAACAGATCTAATATTTTAGGGAGCACCGTCATCTTGATTGTCGCTATCCTCCCAACCCGCCGTCCAATATAACGCAAGGTCACCTGTTAAGGAGCGGCACATGTAGTCTCTATTAATGAGTCCTTACCAGGAAAGGTCGAAGTAACTCCCAAGGATGGGATGCCTTCTGTTGTCTGTTTAAATGGGTATTGGGAAGAAATGCGGGAAGTTGTTAATGGAGATAATCCCATATTCGATTTGGTGGTATTTAATTTATAATAGGAAATGTCACTAAATTCCTGAAGTTTCATCATTGTGGCCGGTAAGGATGCCGGTGGGTCAGTCAGAGCTATGATCCCATCTGAAAACTAACCCATTGTGTTCTGTGCCCCCATAACCATGCCCTTAATATCTGCTGAAGCGCTCACAGCTGCAGCCAATGGTTCCATTATAAGAGTGAAGATCGGGGCGATAATGGACACCCTTGGCGCGTCCCATCAGTTATAGGAAAAGACCTAGACAAATACCCTGAGGCCAGTACTTCTGCTGATGGAGTAGTATGCAAAGCCTTGATAGCGGTCTGGGCCAAACCAGTTATCCCAAATCTCTCCAGAACATTATGGAAGTATCCCCAATGGACTCTATCGAACGCCTTCTCCGCATCCAAAGCTAGGAGCAGAGAAGGCGTCCGCTAGGCCTCCACTCCCCGCGCCACAAACCGTCTGGTACCATCTACCGATTGTCTCCCTTTCACCCACTTGGTCCTTGTGAACTATATCCGGGAGAACCTGCGCCAGTCTCAAAGCCAGAATTAGAGGATGGAGTTCTCAGTCAGTATCGAGCAATGAGATCGGAGATTATCCGCAGATTTTCCGGGCTCTGGAAGAGTAATAATGGTTGCCTCTAACATTTCGGCTGGAAAACCTCCTCTGAGGGAGGGCGAAAGGATCTCGTTAAATAGTTTGAAAGCCCCTCGGGCCCGGGGTCTCCATCAGTAAATCCTTCATTTCTCCAGCTGGGGCAGAGATCCTAAGAAGTGGTGAAGGTCCTCTGAGGTGGGTTGGGAGAGGCCAGGGTCCGTACCTAAATTATAGAATGAGGAAGAAAACGGCAATGGAGTTATTGATTTGTGGGGGGTCAAAAATTTTACGACCTTGAGAGTCACACAAAAAGGGAATTGAGTCTGGAGGGCAGAAGCGAGCCCGCTCCACTGCCATGCCCATAATATTGGGCTTTGAAGCGTCTCGGTGCCAGGTCGTATTCATAAAGGCTTCCAGCATGTAGTCTGTGGTGCAGGTTCTTTACTTCTTGTTCTCTAATTGGGCAGAAAGTGTTTATTAAGTTACTGACACTGGAGTTAGTAAGGCTGCTTTCACACTCGCGTTGTGACGGATCCGTTCAGATAATACGACCGTCTGCATCCGCTCAGAACGGATCCGGTTGTATTATCTGTAACATAGCCAAGACGGATCCGTCATGAACACCATTGAAAGTCAATGGGATACGGATCCGTTTTTTATTGTGTCAGAGAAAACGGATCCATCCCCATTGACTTGCATTGTGTGCCAGGACGGATCCGAGTTTCATCCGACGAACACCAAACGCTGCAGGTGCCTCCAGAGCGGAACGGAGGCAGAACTGATGCAATCTGAGCGGATCCTTTTCTATTCAGAATTCATTAGAATGCGAACTGATCCGTTTTAGACCGCTTGGGAGATGGAAAGCCAAAACGCGAGTGTGAAAGTAGACTTAGTTGTACCATAAGCGCTTCTCTTTCCTTCCTATCCCTAGAGGCTGTTCCCATATAGTGTCCTCTCACATAAGCCTTATGGGCACACCAAACCGACTTAATGTCGACCTCGGCAGTGTGATTGAGAGTAAAAGATTCCCTAATGGTTTTAGGGGCGCTAGGGCAGGGATGGGCAAACTCGGCCCTCCAGCTGGTGTACAACTACAACTCCCACCATGCCCTGCTGTAGGCTGATAGCTGTAAGTAGTCTTTGCATGCTGGGAGTTGTAGTTTTGCCACAGCTGGAGAGCCGCAGTTTGCTCATCCCTGAGCTAGGGAGTGTTTTAGTGGAGCACAAGATACGTCCATTTATCCTCCATGACGTACGTAGTATGTACCGAGGCATGGTCAGACCAACTAATATACCCTATATCGGCAGACAGAAGGAAGAGGTCAGTCCTGGAATATGTTTTATGCGCGCCCGAGAAGTGGCTATCGTCACGCTCATCCGCATGTTTCCAGCGCCATACATCCAGAAGACCTTCTCTGCGCGTAAGATGAAATATCTGACTTTGAAGGCGCCGAGGAGTCCAACGCTGGCCCCATTAGGGAATTAAAGTCCCTCATAATCACAAGTGACCCAATTCAAAGGTAATTCAAAAACGTAAGTGGCCCTTGTAGGGGGCGTAGAGCGCTACCAAAGAGCATTAGTGATGACACAAATGAACAGGACATATCGCCGCCGTCATCTAAACTAAAGCCCGAGGAGTCCTTTACAGCCATGGAAGCTCCTCTTATCTGATAATGCAGCAGAATATACATGTAGAAGGCGCTTGTGCTGTAATCTAGAGGTGTCCGCTCTGAGCCAGTGCGTCTCCTGAACCACATTCTATCGGATCTGTCAGTAAGGGCTGATCGTGAACTTGTGCTCTTTTAAAAGGACTATTTAGCCTCTTTAAGCACCATTACTTAAGAGTACGATTCGTGCCCCAGGCCGCCCCCTCACATCTCTCGCCACCTCCCGCAGTAACGCTGTTGGTTAGCGGTAAAAAGACAATATAGAAGGTTGACCTTGGCGGTCTAGTGAAAAAACGGATCAAAGGCAAACAAACAGAAAAAGAAAACCTATACTAGTCCACATCATACTCCAATATGGGACGCGTCGCACTAGCTTTGCCAGTTGGCGGTGTCAACACTTGACCACAGCCGACCAAGTCTGAATGAAACAAAGAAGGAGATCACCAGCGTCTAGGTCCTCCAGGAGTCAGGGATCCTGCTCCTCGGGACCGCCGACCATTCTTCCATTCACATTTTGAAGTTAGTCGAGGACTTGAAGAGGGCGTTAAATGCCAGCTGGATAGTAAGTTGATGGCTTCTTCAGGATTCGCTGTCACGACTTTTCCTCCATATCGAGATGTAAGCAGCTTGGCTGGAAAGCCCCATCTATGGGGTATTTTATGGGATCGTAGGATTCTGGTGGCGTCTTGAACTTCCTTCCTCTTGGCTAAGGGGGCAGCAGAGAGGCCTCTGCAGAGGGAAACTGCTTGGAACCTGTCAGGCAATGCTGGATTATTGCCGGCAGCGGCCATTAAGTTTTCCTTGACATGGTAGAAAGTGACACGTGCCAGCACATCCCCAGGTACATGGGCTGGAAGTCGTTTAGGTTTCGGGATTCTATGGGCCCGATCAATAAACAGTTCACTTTGCGAGACCCCTGACAGAAATGCAGTGACTAAATCAATTAGGAAATCATGCTTGATAGTTCCAGGAATGCTGCGGAAACAGAATATTATTTTGGCGGGAGCGGTCTTCTAAGTCAATTGCTTTCACCCCGAGAGCAGCAAACTCCTCGTAGTAACATCGTTTATAAGGCCGAAAAAAGCTCCGTCCATCCGGTTCACCCTGTCATCCTGCAAGATGATCCAGAGGAAGGCAAAAACCCTGTGAGGTAGAAGACAATTGTCCCCACTTAACAGGATAAAATTCCTTTCCGACTACAATCAGGCATCAGAATAACTCCCTGGATCAACGACCCCTGTCTAGTAGCTATAACCTGTAATATTATTACACTCCAGAAATACATCCAGACCCCTCTGTAGTAGCTGGAGTTGTGTTCAAAATTATCCAACCCCCGATGCTGTAAAGGGTTTTAGGGAATTTCGTGCACATTTGTAATTGTGCTCAGAATGAAATCTTACAAGGACTTTTTAAAGAACCAAATGCAACTAAAATGACATCAATTGTTTTTGTAATACAGTATTAAATGTGTTTTTTTGTGATTTCTTCATTGACACAATTTTTCAACCCCTTACACTGGGTTCAGACCTGAGCGTTTAGAAGCCTATCGTTTTATGCGCGTTCAAGATGGGCGTTTAGGCGCGTTTTTTCAAGCGTTTTGGTAAATAGTGTAGGCGCGTTTGACGCGCGTTTATGTGATTGACTGCATAGTTGGCCAATGATCAATGATATAGTTTGGCCAATCTGAGTGCTTTAGAGGTGTGACATTCCATGGTGGCTGATTCAGCATGTTGCAAACTTTGTAAAGCGCGCATCCATAGGCGCGTTTTACGCTGCACAAGCGCCGAACAACACGCCTATCGCGTTTCCCATTGAAGTCTATTGGCACCAAGCGCTCGAAAAAGCCCGAATAGCGAACATACTTGCCTATGCGTCGGACGTTTATAGGCGCCTACTGACACGCGCATAAGCAGCGCAAGTGTGAACCACCCCCATTGGAATGCATGGTTCCTGTACTGTTGTGCGTTTTTATGTGCGTTCGAACGTGGCGTTTTACGCGAAAGTGTGAACTGAGTGTTAAAGACGACCAATCTTAACCCCTTAAGGACACAGGGTTTTTTCATTTTTGCGTTTTCGTTTTGCGCTCTATGCCTTCCAAGAGCCATAACTTTTTTATTTTTCCGTTCACATGGCCATATGAGGGCTTATTTTTTGCGCGACAAGTTGTACTTTCCAACGCCATCATTTAATAATGCATACGGTGTAGTGGGAAGCGGGAAAAAAATTCCAAATGGGGTGAAATTGCAAAAAAAAAGCAATTTCACCACAGTTTCACGGGTTTCTAAATTACGACGTTTGATATGCGATAAAACTGACCATTTAGTTTTATTCTACAGGTCAGTACAAATCCGGCGATACCCAATATGTATAGCTTTTCTTGCGTTTTTTTTTTTGTCGCCATGTTTTGACCGCTATAACGTATTTGTAAATAAGTGTATGGCGTTGTATGGGGGCTTATTTTTTGCGGGGCGATCTCAACTTTTAGTTGATACCATTATGGGGTGTGTAGGACTTTTTGATCGCTTTTTATTTAATTTTTTTTGAGGAAATGAAGCGTCCAAAAATGGCAAATCGGCCATTTGGGCGCTTTTTTTCGTTTTTCTGTTTACCGTATGGGAAATATATTTTTATACTATGGGCGATTTCACACATTGCGACACCCATGATGTGTATTTTTATTTTTTTATTATTTTATTTTAATTTTGGGGAAAGGGGGTGATTTAAATTTTTAGGTTTTTATTTATTTTTTTTTTTATTTTATTTTTTACACTTTTATATAGATCCCATAGGGACCTATATAAATCAGTTACCTGATTGCTTCTATCATAAACTCCAATACACTTGTATTGGAGTTTATGACATTTACTTCTATGAGCCTATTGCACAAGGGCTCCATAGGAAATAGTAGTGATAGCCTCAAGCTGAATGAAAGGCTTGAGGCTATCCCTTACAGCTCCGATTCTCCCGATCACCACTAGGGGAGCCGGAGCGCTGCCGAGCTTACTTTCGGTTTTAGCGCGTGCAGATGCCGTGATCAGGATTGATCACGGCATCTGCGGGGTTAAATGATCGCGATCGGCAGCGCTGCCGACCGCGATCATCAGCTGCGGGGGTCAGCTACAGGAATCAGCCGGACCCCCGCAGCGATGGTGCCCGCAGCGGCCAGGAGCGGGCGCCATCTTCAGGGACTGGACACATGACGTACCCATACGTCATGTGTCCTTAATGAGTTAAGAACAGAGGTTCATTCAAGTGTTTTCGATCAGGTAATGAAAACCCCTGTGGATGTCGAGGAGCAGCAATCAAGCAGAATAAGCCCCAATTAGGCCGATGTAAAATGACGGTGATACTCAGCTCCTTCTAGACATTTACTGGTGTGTTTACAGACATGGTGAAGTCAGGAGAATGGTCCAGGAAGACAAGAGAAGAGGGGATTTCTCTTCACAGGAAGGGCAATGGCTATAAGAAGATTGCAGAGATGTTACACAGACCAAGAGACACCATAGGAAGCGTCATTCGCAAATTCAAGGCAAAGGGCGCTGCTGAAACGCTACCTGGTCGTGGCAGAAAGAAGATGCTGACTGCGACTGCTGTGCGCTACCTGAAGAGCAAAGTGGAGAAAAGTCCCCGTGTGACTGCTGAGGAACTGAAGAAAGATCTGTCAGATGCGGGTCCTGAAGTTTCAGCTCAGACAATAAGGCGCACACTGCGTAATGAAGGCCTCCATGCCAGAACTCCCAGGCGCACCCCCTGCTGTCTCCAAAGAATAAGAAGAGTCGCCTGCAGTATGCCAAAAGTCATGTGGACAAACCACAAAAGTGTTCTGTGGACTGATGAAACAAAATGAGAACTGTTTGGGCCCATGGATCAACGCTATGTTTGGAGGAGGAAGAACAAGGCCTATGAAGAAAAGAACACCTTGCCTACTGTGAAGCATGGCGGGGGTCAATCAGGCTTTGGGGCTGTTTTGCTTCTACAGGTACAGGGAAGCTTCAGCGTGTGCAGGGTACCATGAATTCTCTTCAGTACCAGGAGATATTGGATGAAAATGTGATGCAGTCAGTGACAAACCTGAGGCTTGGGAGACGTTGGACCTTTCACCAGGACAATGATCCCAAGCATACCTCCAAGTCCACTAGAGCATGGCTGCAGATTAAAGGCTGGAACATTGTGAAGTGGCCATCGCAGTCACCAGACTTAAATCCGATTGAGAACCTTTGGTGGGACTTAAAGAAAGCAGCTGCAGCGCGCAAGCCTAAGAATGGGACTGAACTGGAGGCTTCAATGGTGACTTGGGCTTGGGCAACATGAGTGCGAGTGCCCCCAACTCCGGTCAGAGTGAGGTACTTTCCTGGAAGGATATCCTTCTCCGTCACAAGATGTGAACGGACCAAGGTGACATCTGCACCGGTGTCTCAGAATCTGATGACAGTCTGGCCGTTCACAGTGACAGGCTGGTGATTCTGGGATCCGCCTTGCACTTCGGATCCTCCAACCAGCAATACAGCAGACGAGGTAGGTGTGGGAGCGTTGGCCCCCTTAGGGCTTGGCGTCGTCGCGGTGCTAGCAGATTGGGCCGGCTTCCCTGCGTAACAGGTTTGCTTGGTGTGACCGGGCCTGCGACACAGCTCACACCAGGGCCTGGTTGTCTCACGGTTTACTGGGCCAGCGGGCCTGCCTTCTCTCCAGTTCTGGGACATGGCTCTGTCCTGGTTGGGTACTGGAGTTTTGCGGCTGTCAGGTACCAGGGGTTTGCGGATGTCTGATACCACAGGCCTGCGGATGTCCGTCATCACAGGTTTGCGAATGTCCGGTACCCGGGTTGCGACAAACATGTCTGCCAGCTCAGCAGCTTCTTTTCGCAGACTGGGGCTTGCGCTCCAGCACAAACTGCTCTCACGTCTGTAGGGCATACAGCGAGGAGTTGGTCATGGATCATCAAATCCTCAAGGTTAGCATAAGTCTTTTCTTTAAGAGTTCTGGTCCATTGGCGGAATGTGGTGCATAGGCGGCTAGCCACATCCGCATAAGAGTCTGCAGATCCTTTCTGGATGGCACGGAACTTTTCCGGTAAACCTCAGGGGTTAACTGGAACTTAGCGATTATGGCGTCCTTGATGGTCTGATAATCGCAGTCGTGGTCGGTGGGTAGTTCTGCAAAAGCATTCAGTGCTTTACCAGTCAGCTGAGGCGTCGGGTCTAGAGCTCACTAATCCTTAGGGATGCAGAACTGGCGGCACGCTCTCTCAAACGAGCGTAAATATAAATCAATGTCCCCGTTTTTCTCCATAAGTGGAAACCTTGCTTTGGGGACCACGGGTAGAGGTATGCCTCCTGCAGCAGGAGTGTTAGGAGAGGAAGACCGCTCGGCCTGTCTCACTTGGGCCAGTTCTAGTGCACGCTGGTGCTGCAGCGCTTCTCTCTGAAGCTGGAACTGCTGCTGCTGCTCTCTCTTTGCTGCTGTCGCTCCTCTCTCGAGCTGCATCTCCAGATATAAACGTAGATCCGCGCCAGTCAGGCCGGGTAACAACTGCTGGCTCATAGGGCCCAAAGCAGTGAAGTTTAGTCCAGAGCTGCTTGTTCCTTGCTGAGGGTTAGCAGGAGCTGTGGACATGGTGTTATCTGCATCACCCGGAGCTGAAGTAGCAACATCAGCACTCCCATAACTGGCGGTGCTGGGTGACGTTGAGCGAAGGGGCAGCGAAGCCTCCCTCATGGGATTGGAATCCTCCATCGCTTGGCCGTCTCTCTCCGTCAAAGCCTTGATCAACTGTGATCGATTTTTGCTCAGAATAGCTATGCCTTGCGACTCACACACGGCTTGTAAGTCGGAGACAGACCAACTTTGGTAATTTGGAACTGAATCAGACATTTAGAAAAGAAGAGTAAAAGAATAGGATATAGCAAAGAAAAGGTGGGAAAATGTATACCAATCTATTCCTATCAATGTGTACCGTTTTGCGCCCGAACTCAAGTTCCGCAGGACAGGATACTAAGTAACCACTGTCCTATTGTTCTGATTGCACAAAAAGCTGCACTTGTCAGTTCTTTGTGCTCTGATCTCCCAAAAGCTGACTTCTGCCTGGTTTTGGGTTCTGCTATCCCACAGCTGCCAACCAATGTGACTACCACCCGCCAATCCCGTCGTACTATGCCACAGTTGCCATACAGGTCTCCACTAGAGACTTCTGGAGGCGAATCCACTGTGAACACAGTAGACGTTTAAGATTGGTTGGTGGGCCCAGAAATGGTACAATCGCGATTGCATATACAATCAGTAAAAATAAAATTATCAACTTCACACTGGAAATTGATTTAATTTGCTGCCACCACTCTTCGTATTGAATTGGAGCGAAGAGACCCCGGCTAGCTATTCCTAAATGGAAGAACGGTTATTTGTAACCTAGCTAGTAGATTAACAAATTATAAAAATAAAACAATTTGGTAGTACGTCTCCGGAGGACAGAGCTCTTAGCATCGATCAGATCATCGAGTAACAAGGGCAAAACTGGAACGATGAAATCGTTAGTTTTTATTCTAAACTATACACAAAAAATATATACATTAAAACCGACAGATAAATATACCGGCCGGTGAACAGATTGGTTTGGATAGAAATAGAAGAGATGGAAGGGAATAAAATGTCTGTAAGTTCTGAATTACCGCAGTAAAGTCCAGTAAAAGGCAAAGTCTTTGTAAGGTATAATCCAATATGGCGGTGTGCCCGTGTCCAGCGGGCAGTCGGGATGTTGTTCGACGTCAGAAGAAGAAGAAGGACCCCGGGCTGGATGTGTCGCAGGGTTTTACCCCCTCTGTAGTGGGGAGGGGTTGTGACCCGCACAAGTCCGGCCTTGGGTAATTGGAAGAGGGGCAGTTCCTGCCCTGGACAGAGAAAATCTGGCTGAATCTTGGCCGTGCCAGTTTCTCCGTATCCGTGGGTCAAATTAGGACATAGAGGCCATATTGATGATCAGCACAATTTTACAAATCCTCTGATACCAAACAGGATAGAATTACCATTGGGATTCCTGAGGCTTTGATATCTGAGAGAGGATCTCTGATTGACTGGCCGATTCCCTGAAAGGTGTATTATTGGGGCCGGAATAATCCCTGAAGAGATGGTTCAGTGCATTGGTTCCGAACCCAGGAAATATGAGGAAATATGGATGTAAATATGAAAGCTATATATTAGAGGAGGCTGGCCAGTGACCTCTTCTTGTGTCTCAGACAGCTGTCTGATAAGAATCTGTCCTGCTCTCTTTGAAGCGCACTGGAAGGACTGAAGGGGCGAGGCCCCTGCTGGTATTGGAGACACTACGGCTGCAGAGAGACCAGGTTTATGAGCTTCTGTCACTAGAGAACTAGATTGATGGCTACTCAACTTGGCATGGGGCAGGAAAGGTTTGTCACAAGGAGGTGATAATGGCACCTCTGCTCTGTGAATTACTCCTTTAGTGAAAAGAGAAGCTTTTTTTTTTTTTTAGTGAAGGCTCTGGTGTCTCTGTGATTGTGAAATATGGCGCATTTGCGATTTCCTAGTATCGTTGTGGATCGCAAAGCGTCACACTCACCATCACCACCTCCTCAGGCAGAGAGTCCATAGTCTCACTGCTCTTACAGTATAGAGTCCACAGTCTCACTGCTCTTACAGTAAAGAGTCCATAGTCTCACTGCTCTTACAGTAAAGAGTCCATAGTCTCACTGCTCTTACAGTATAGAGTCCATAGTCTCACTGCTCTTACAGTAAAGAGTCCATAGTCTCACTGCTCTTACAGTATAGAGTCCATAGTCTCACTGCTCTTACAGTATAGAGTCCATAGTCTCACTGCTCTTACAGTAAAGAGTCCATAGTCTCACTGCTCTTACAGTAAAGAGTCCATAGTCTCACTGCTCTTACAGTAAAGAGTCCATAGTCTCACTGCTCTTACAGTATAGAGTCCACAGTCTCACTGCTCTTACAGTAAAGAGTCCATAGTCTCACTGCTCTTACAGTAAAGAGTCCATAGTCTCACTGCTCTTACAGTATAGAGTCCATAGTCTCACTGCTCTTACAGTAAAGAGTCCATAGTCTCACTGCTCTTACAGTATAGAGTCCACAGTCTCACTGCTCTTACAGTAAAGAGTCCATAGTCTCACTGCTCTTACAGTATAGAGTCCATAGTCTCACTGCTCTTACAGTATAGAGTCCATAGTCTCACTGCTCTTACAGTAAAGAGTCCATAGTCTCACTGCTCTTACAGTATAGAGTCCATAGTCTCACTGCTCTTACAGTAAAGAGTCCATAGTCTCACTGCTCTTACAGTAAAGAGTCCATAGTCTCACTGCTCTTACAGTATAGAGTCCATAGTCTCACTGCTCTTACAGTATAGAGTCCATAGTCTCACTGCTCTTACAGTAAAGAGTCCATAGTCTCACTGCTCTTACAGTATAGAGTCCATAGTCTCACTGCTCTTACAGTAAAGAGTCCATAGTCTCACTGCTCTTACAGTATAGAGTCCATAGTCTCACTGCTCTTACAGTAAAGAGTCCATAGTCTCACTGCTCTTACAGTATAGAGTCCATAGTCTCACTGCTCTCACAGTATAGAGTCCATAGTCTCACTGCTCTTACAGTAAAGAGTCCATAGTCTCACTGCTCTTACAGTAAAGAGTCCATAGTCTCACTGCTCTTACAGTACAGAGTCCATAGTCTCACTGCTCTTACAGTACAGAGTCCATAGTCTCACTGCTCTTACAGTAAAGAGTCCATAGTCTCACTGCTCTTACAGTATAGAGTCCATAGTCTCACTGCTCTTACAGTATAGAGTCCATAGTCTCACTGCTCTTACAGTATAGAGTCCATAGTCTCACTGCTCTTACAGTATAGAGTCCATAGTCTCACTGCTCTTACAGTATAGAGTCCATAGTCTCACTGCTCTTACAGTAAAGAGTCCATAGTCTCACTGCTCTTACAGTATAGAGTCCATAGTCTCACTGCTCTTACAGTAAAGAGTCCATAGTCTCACTGCTCTTACAGTAAAGAGTCCATAGTCTCACTGCTCTTACAGTACAGAGTCCATAGTCTCACTGCTCTTACAGTATAGAGTCCATAGTCTCACTGCTCTTACAGTATAGAGTCCATAGTCTCACTGCTCTTACAGTATAGAGTCCATAGTCTCACTGCTCTTACAGTAAAGAGTCCATAGTCTCACTGCTCTTACAGTATAGAGTCCATAGTCTCACTGTTCTTACAGTATAGAGTCCATAGTCTCACTGTTCTTACAGTATAGAGTCCATAGTCTCACTGCTCTTACAGTATAGAGTCCATAGTCTCACTGCTCTTACAGTATAGAGTCCATAGTCTCACTGCTCTTACAGTAAAGAGTCCATAGTCTCTCTGCTCTTACAGTAAAGAGTCCATAGTCTCACTGCTCTTACAGTATAGAGTCCATAGTCTCACTGTTCTTACAGTAAAGAGTCCATAGTCTCACTGCTCTTACAGTAAAGAGTCCATAGTCTCACTGCTCTTACAGTAAAGAGTCCATAGTCTCACTGCTCTTACAGTAAAGAGTCCATAGTCTCACTGCTCTTACAGTAAAGAGTCCATAGTCTCACTGCTCTTACAGTATAGAGTCTATAGTCTCACTGCTCTTACAGTAAAGAGTCCATAGTCTCACTGCTCTTACAGTAAGAGTCCATAGTCTCACTGCTCTTACAGTAAAGAGTCCATAGTCTCACTGCTCTTACAGTAAAGAGTCCATAGTCTCACTGCTCTTACAGTAAAGAGTCCATAGTCTCACTGCTCTTACAGTATAGAGTCCATAGTCTCACTGCTCTTACAGTATAGAGTCCATAGTCTCACTGCTCTTACAGTATAGAGTTCATAGTCTCACTGCTCTTACAGTAAAGAGTCCATAGTCTCATTGCTCTTACAGTAAAGAGTCCATAGTCTCACTGCTCTTACAGCGCGGGTGGCAGGAATTATGAATATTCAGAGCCACACTTGAGGATAATGTTTCCCTGCTGCATCATCTCGACTCCTCAAAGGATGCGGCCCCCAAGCCTGTGGATCCTTGTCCGGCGCCCTCAGCCCGGTAAGCCTCCGCTCCTGTATACTTGTGCAGATGATATCTTGGATGTGGGGCTCTCCTCTGTTTAGAAGTGCTCTGTATAGGTGTCTGGTGGTGAAGGTTTGTATATATATAAATTACTCGCCCTTTCTAGGCCAGAGAATCCTCCCCTACCAGGACACAGGGTGGAGACAGGACGCCAGAAGGTGCTATATGCAGGACGTCCTATGTGCAAAATGCAGAGAAAATATAGTATCAGAAGCGTCTCCCACTTTTCTGGACTCCATGAGGGATATGATTAGAGAGGAATTAAAGGGGCGGTGGCAGCACGGCGACCTCCCTTATCTCCACACGCTCGCACCTCTCAGAATACGTACCTCCCCTTGGATTCACAATTCCATCCACGAGGGTTCAGCCTAGAGCTCGATACCCGCCCAGGAGATGACTATGTAATATGTAAGCCCTGCCTCGGAGAGGAACAAGTATCCCTGGAGGCAGAAATATCCCTCCTTCTCCCGAAGCCATACAAGAACGTCGAGGAATTGTGCTCCACCGTTCTCAATACTACTTGGTGCAATGACACGACCTCAAGTAGTTGTAGATAGTTCCTTTATTGTTTATATATAGAGGTGACAACGCGTTTCAGAGTTGGAAACACTTCTTTTTTAAGTCAAAAAGGTAGTCAAGTTCCATAAAATAAATAGGTAAAATTGGAAAATATAGTATTAAAATGATAAAAATCAAAGAATGTGTATAGTGGGGAAGGGTACTTTCACACTCGCGTTAACGTTTTCTGGTATTGAGTTCCGTCCTAGGGGCTCAATACTGGAAAATAACTGATCAGTCACATCCCCACGCATTCTGAATGGAGAGAAATCCGTTCAGGAAGCATCAGGACGTCTTCAGTTCAGTCACTCTTACGGTATTTGGCCGGAGAAAATACTGCAGCATGCTGAGGTATTGTCTCCGTTCAAAATTACGGAACATTTGCCGGATCCGACATTATTTTCCGTTAAAATGCATTAATGAGGAATCCGGCACCAAGTGTTCTGGCAAAACGCAGACCTTTAAAAATGCAAAAAAAAAATACCGGATCCGTTTTTCCAGATGACATCGGAGAGACGGATCTGGTGTTTCAAGGCATTTGTTAGACAAATCCGGATCGGTCTACAAATCCATTTCCATTTGCACACGGATTTCCGGATCCTCACAACGCAAGTGTGAAAGTACCCTTACATATAATAATAATGGTGGGGGGGATATAAGTATGTGGCAGGGTTTTTTCAGGAGGTCTTTAAGAATATTAATCAAATGTATCATAAATAAAATCATGTTTCAGAAAACTATCTTGAGTCAATGTTGTTATCTTGTTGTAAATTGTTATTCATCATAGTGGATTAATAGATATATTAAAAATATATATCCACATAGCTATACCGTGCATATTGTATAGATATTGTAAAGGGTGCGGACTGATTATTAATATGATGGTAGTTTCTCGTGAACGTTAAAGGTCTATGTTAAAGTTCCCGTATTCGGTGATCGGCCATGTCATGAGTGTGAACGTGTGCACCTACTGTAAGTACATGTGAATACACCTGTGTACATATATATGTGTATATGAGATTGACCCACTTACAGGTGTATAAAATAGGAGGCAAAAACTATTAGGTGTAATCAAATGTACATACAGTGGGTATAAAAAGTCTACACACCCCTGTTAAAATGTCAGGTTTCTGTGCTGTAAAAAAAAATCCTTTTCAAAACTGTTTCCACCTTTAATGTGACCTATAAACTTTACCACTCAATTGAAAAACAAACTGAAATATTTTAGGTGGAGGGAAAAAAAAATATAAAAATAAAATAATGTGGTTGCATAAGTCTGCACACCTTATAACTGGGGAGTAGCTGTGTTCAGAATCCTGTTAATAGGAGTCAGCACACACCCGCCATCATTTACAGCGCCTCGGATTAACCCCAGATAAAGCTCCGCTGCTCGAGTTGGCCTTTCCTGAAATTTTCTTAGTCGCCTCCCACAGCAGAAGCCACGGTCCACGGAGAGCGTCCAAAGCATCAGAGGATCTCATTGTTAGAGGGTATCAGTCAGGAGAAGGGGACAGAATAATGTCCAAGGCATTTGATCTACCATGGAACACAGTGGAGACCGTCATTATCAAGGAAAGAAAATATGGCCCAACAGGGACATCACCAAGAACTGGACGTCCCTCCATAACTGATGAAAAGACGAGAAGAAAACTGGTCCGGGAGGCGACCAAGAGGCCGACAGCGACATTACAGGGGCGGCAGGAATATCCGGCGAGTACCGGCAGTGCGGGACATGTGACAACAATCTCCGTATTCTTCATATGTCCGGGCTATGGGGGAGAGCGGCGAGACGAAGGCCTCTTCTTACCAAGAAGAACATCCAGGCCAGGCTACTGCAGAAACCCATCTGAGGTCTCCCAGAAGCCTGTGGGGAAAGGGGTTATGTCTGAGGAAACCAAGGGGGAACTTATTGTCCATAATTCCAAAGCCCACCCTGCCCATCCCCAGAAGAGCCCCCTCCCCACAGTGAGGCATGGCGGGGGCAGCATCAGGCTGCGGGGCTGGTCTTCTTCAGATGAGACTGGGGCCTTAGATAAGAGGGAATTATGGACAGTCCCAAATACCATCAATATTGGCCCAAAACCTTCCGGCTTCTGCTAGAAAGCTGAACATGAAGAGGAACTACATCTCTCAGCAGGACAACGACCCAAAGCATCATCCAAATCAGCAAAGGAACGGCTTCACCAGAAGAAGATTAAAGGAATGGTCCAGCCAGAGCCCAGACCTGAACCCGAGTGACAATCTATGGGGTGATCTGAAGAGGGGCGTGCCCAGGAGTCGCCCTCGCAATCTGACAGATGTGGAGTGTAAGTGCAAAGAAGAGTCAAAATGTGCCGTGCTGATAGGCCTCTACCCAAAAAGACTGAGTGCTGGAATAAAATCAAAAGGGGCTTCAACAAAGTATTAGTTTAAGGGTGTGCACACTTATGCAACCATATTATTTTTTTCTATATTTTTTCATCTCTCTACCTAAAAGACTTCAGTTTGTTTTTCAATTGAGTTGTACAGTTTATAGGTCACATTAAAGGTGGAAAAAGTTCTAAAATGATTTATCTCTGTCTCATTTTTTTACAGCACAGAAACCTGACATTTTAACAGGGGCGTGTAGACTTTTTATATCCACTGTATGTCCCTTGCTGTATGTCTGGATAGACGCCTGAGGGGGAGTTCTAAGGTTCCTCACCCTCAGGATGTGCTGTCAAATAAGGTGGCGGCTTCCGTTGACATTATGGTAAAGAGACACCTGTGGTTACGCTTTGTGATGAGCCTATGCAGTTGGGGGGAGCTACCCCTGGGACTGCTGGTAAGAGCTCTGGTCATATGAATGGGACATTTCGTGAAAATGTTTCCGTATATTCAACATCAAGGTGTAAACAAAAATAACAAAACGCTCAATCCCCAAATTACAATTGGTGGTGTGGGTGAGGCGCAAGAAAACTTACTTTAGTCATTTATTGGTAGTACCCGATTTTTCCTGTCTGCAGAGGTGGCGCTAGAGTCCAGAACTGTGTATATCGGGATATTTATCGACAGTGGGGCAGGGGTTAACCTGATTGATGGACAGTTTTTCCGTATTCATGGGATGACTACTAGTGCTCTAGAGAAAAGTATTTCTGTCTTTGCAATTGATTCTGCACCTCTTATTCAAAAATGCCTGTCGCAGGTGGTAAATGACGTGCATTTAAGAGCGGGTGATTTCCATCAGGAATCTGTCTCATGTTATGTGTTGGAGGGTCTGCCTGCTCCGATGGTTTTGGGCTTACCATGGTTAAGCAAACATAACCCGACCATCGACTGGCAAGCGAGATAGATTCTCGATTGGAGTGATTTTTGCAATCGACAACTGTCTTAATACATCTTCCTCTGCGGTCATGTGAGACACTCTCCTGTTCCGCGGTCCCCTGGGGCCTCTGGGTCCCTTGCCTCAGCCTTGGGGGGCCCCATTGGAGCAGCGGAACAGGTCACACATACATCTGCAGAACCTGCGGCTCTGATTCCTTTGCAGACGGTTGCGGTGGTGCGTCCGCATGGGCGCCGGAGGGCAAGATCTCGGGGGTCCCGGAGGCAGATTGGCCAGGCTGGTGCCAACATGTCATGGCCGGTCCTGTCTCCGGTATCACCTCCGGGTTCCGTTCTGGCGTCCGTGCCGATGCGGTCCCGTATCTGTGCTAAGCCCATCAAGCGTCGCTACGCCGGCCGCTGGCAGGAAAAGTACCTGTGCAAAAATTCAAAGTAGATTAGGGAAAAGGCCACACAAGTGTTAGGGATTAGGATCACTATATGACCTATGACCTATCGATTAAACATCTGTCTGGTTGCTTGGGGTTCTGCACCATTACAGGTCACCACTAAAACTGTACCCACGTTCATTTCCAAATTTTCTGATGTGTCTTCTGGGGGTGTTAACCAGGAGTTACCTCCGCGTCGGGAATATGATTGTCCCGTCAATCTTATTCCCGGGGCTAAACTGCCCAAATCTCGGTTGTATATTCTTTTAGAACCCGAAAGAAAGGTTATGTGAGAGTATATCACCGAGAGCTTGGCGAAGGGACATCTCGGACCATCCAAATCCCCAGTGGCTGCTGGGTTTTTCTTTGTAAAAAAAAAAAGATGGTACTTTTAGGCCATGTCTGGACTTCCGTGAGCTCAACCATATTACCGTCTGTGATCCTTGTCCCCTTCCTTTGATCCCAGATCCCAGATTTGATCAGATTGTCGGTGCCAAGGTGTTCTCTAATTTGGATCTGTGGGGGGCATATAATTTGTTTCGGGTCAAGGAGGGGGACGAATGGAAGACTGCTGTAATACCCCTGAGGGTCATTTTGAGAATCTGGTCATGCCCTTTGGGTTAACCAATGCTCCATCAGTTTTTCAACACTTTGTCAATGACATCTTTCATCTTCTGGTGGGGAGATTTGTTGTTGTATATCTGGATGACATACTAATTTATTCTCCAGACATGGAGACTCATCAGGAGACAGGTGTTACAGGTCCTAAGAGAGAATAAATTGTATGTTAAGATGGAAAAATGTGTTTTTTCTGTTCAGGAAGTGCAAATCCTGGATAACCTGCTCTTAGCCTCAGATTTTCGCATGGATCCTGAGAAAGTCCTTGCAGTGTTGGACTGGGATCGACCGGAAAATCTGAAAGCGCTTATGCGTTTTTTTTCTTGAACTATTCGACAGTGGTTAAACCTTTAACAGACATGACTAGGAAGGGGGCCGATTTCTCTGTTTGGCGGCATTACAAGCCTGTTCTGCTGTGAAGGAATGTTTTGCTTCAACACCTATTCTGGTGCAACCGGACATGTCACAGCCGTTCATTATAGAGGTTGACGCATCCGAGGTAGGGGTGGGAGCAGTTTTGTCGCAAGGCCCTTCACCTAGTAAATGGTGCCCATGTGCTTTTTTTTCTAAAAAACTCTTGACTGCTGAAAGAAACTGGTAATAGGAATTGCTGGCCATTAAGTTGGCTTTTGAAGAATGGCGCCATTGGTTGGAAGGAGCGATTAATCCTATTACGGTAATCACTGATCACAAGAATCTGGCTTACCTTGAGTTGGCTAAACGACTGAATCCAAGGCAGGCCAGATGGTCACTGTTTTTCACCAGGTTTAACCAGATTGTCACCTACTGCCCTGGGGTTAAGAACGCCAGGGCGGACGCTTTGTCGCACAGCTTTCCAGGGGAAGGGGATTCTAAAGATCTTAGTCCTATTTTGTCTGAAGGGGTAGTCATATCTGCCCTGTATCCTGATCTTGAGGCGAAGGTGTTGGAGGCCCAGGAGGATGCACCAGACTTTTGTCCTCCAGGGAAATTGTTTGTTCCCTCAGACTTACATCACAAAGTATTTGAGGAACATCGCTGTACTGTCTTGGCTGGACACACTGGGAGTAGATCCACTGTCGATCTCATCTCGCACAGCTTTTGGTGGCCAGGGTTGCGTAAGTGTGTTGTGGACTATGTCTCGGCCTGTTCTACTTGTGCACGTGTTAAGCTGGCACATACTCAGCCTTCTGGATCTCTTCTTCCGTTATCCATCCCGTCCAGACCTTAGACGCATTTGTCCATGGACTTTATCACAGATTTACTAAATTCTTCGGGAAAAAACGTGATCCTGGTGGCAGTTGATCGGTTTAGCAAAATGGCGCATTTTATAGCGTTGCCTGCTCTACCCAATGCCAAAACTCTTGCACTGGTGTTTGTTGATGTGAACATTGTGAAACTACATGGCATTCCCTCTGATGTGGTGTCTGATAGAGGGACTCAGTTTGTTTCCAGATTCTGGAAGGCGTTCTGTACTCGACTGGGGGTACAATTGTCCTTTTCTTCGGCTTTTCATCCTCAGTCGAACAGACAGACGGAGCGCACTAATCAGAATCTGGTGGTCTTCATTCTTGTTGTTAGCTGAGTTTGCCATTAATAACCGTAGACAGGAGTCCACCGATAAGTCTCCGTTTTTTGGGGCATATGGATTCCATCCACAGTTTGGCACATTTTCTGGTTCTCAAACTTCCGGTCTTCCCGAGGAGGAATGATTTTCCTCTTTGTCTTCGATTTGGCAGAAAATTCTAAATAACCTGAAAAAGATGGGCAACAGGTATAAGCGTGTGGCTGACAGGAGACGTATGAATGGTCCAGCCCGGAGACTGGGTGATTCTGTGTGGTTGTCTACAAGAAACATTAAGCTCAAGGTACCTTCTTGGAAGTTGGGCCCAAGATTTATTGGTCCATATAAGATCACTGCCATTGTTAACCCTGTAGCCTTCTGTCTTGAACTTCCTCAGGCTTTGAAAATTCATAACGTATTTCATAAGTCATTGTTGAAGAAATGTGTCGAACCTGTTGAGCCGTCCTGCTTGCCTCCCGCTCCTGTCATGGTGGACGGTAATTTAGAATTTCAAATCGGCAGGATTGTGGACTCCCGAGTTCTCCGTAGATCCCTCCAGTATCTTGTCCACTGGAAGGATTATGGACCAGAGAGGATGTGAGTTCCAGTGGCCGAGGTTAATGCGAATCGTCTGGTGAAGGCCTTTCACAGAGCCCATCCTGATAAGGTCGGTCCTGGGTGCCCAGAGGTCACCTGTAGAAGGGGGGGTACTGTCACGGTCCCTCAGGTGACTGATGTCAGGAGATCAAGAAGATTGGCTGAGCGTGGAGGAATCTAACAGCCTCCTGGATTTCTCTTGATTCAGTATTGATAGGGTTAATGACCACTTCCCTTATCTCAGCTGCTGCTCAGTGGCCATCACTTTTATCCTTTATAGTCTGACCGCACCCTTCTGACTATGAGGTAGATGGCTTCTTTTGGGTTTGGCAGAGCTAGTATGAGGTCATCTCTGGTGTTCCTGTTCACCCATCACTTCAGAAGTTAAGTGTCGCTTTTGTTTGTGTTTGGTTGTTCCCTTGTGCTTGTTTACGAGGCCTCAGGGAGACGCTGATTCATTCACCTGGGAAGGAACCGGTAGTCTCTTTCCATTTCACTACATTTAGGGCATTTCTGGGCTCCTAGGGTGTTTAGGTTCCGGCGTATGTATTTTCCCACCTTCGGGGTCTATACATACCGACAGGAGTCAGGGCCAGTTCTAGGGGTTTCCTAGGAGGTGACCTTTCCCTTCTCCCTAGCGTTGAGGCCTAGTTGTTTGTCCTCTCCCTTCTGTTGTCTTTCCGGTATCCCTCCTCTCCCCGTTATTCGTGACAAGAGCTGCAGCTAAGTGAAGCTGATCGTGTTCAAGACCCTGATCCTGTCCAAAGGAATGAGGATTGCTTCCAGGAACGCTGATGAGAGCTGAGGAGCAAAGCTACATACACTGTGGTACCTCATGCTTGTTGGAGAGACATTTGTTCTGTTCAGAGTCACCAGCGGATGCAGAGCCCGGTCGGTAAGATCGTGCACGCATCTCATTACAGTGTTGGCGCCTAGAGACTGAGACTAGGCCTGTAGTTAGTTAGATAGGGTCTCTGTTTGTGTCAGGCCACAAGTGTTACTACTGTTCACTACAAGGACTCCATAACTCAAAGGGACATTTTACATTGGAGAGCTGATAAAATTCCCACAAACTGAAGCCAGGCTGGCGTTTTGCTCTGAAGGAATACTCAGGCACGTGCTACAGGACCATTTATGGGAGGGTGAATCCTGTAGAGCTTTGTAAGATTGTAAGCTGTTGTGCTGCACCGCAGGCTAGCCCGTACCACACACTCAGACAGTGGTTCTTGTTTTTTTAGGGTAATACCAGGTAAGGTGTGGCAGTTTAGTTGTGCCCGCCAATAGGTAAACTACTGCTCCTTCCTTCTGCATCCATCGGAGGGCGCTGTGCTGTGCAGCAGAAGGGTCTCCGCCTTCGGGCTGGGTGTATGTAAATTTAGTGTATTTTCCCAGCATTTGTGGTTGTGTTTATTGCCACATTTAAGTAAAATTCTGTTTTGGCAAAAGCTGGTGGTGGAGTTGTTTTCCTCGTTTGTGACTTCACTGTATCCTGGGGAGCCCACCCCGGTACACGGCTTACATAGTATCCAGATGACTGTGGGACTATTCCTGTCATGTCGCCATCCTATTGGTTGCCGGCTCTGCGTGGTGCAGGGACTCTGATGCACCATGTTTGGGGTGGGTGATGATCCCTCACCAGTGATGGATGCAGAGAATGATGTGAGTCACGTTTTATTCAGGAATCGAGAATTACAAAACACATTGTGTCCAGACAGGATAACAGTGCAGCGGCCCTTTAAATACAGTCCTGGTCTGCGGCAGGCGGAGGGCGACAGAACCTGTTACACATCCTCATCAAGGGGTGTGGTGTCAGTGTGAAGGCTGATACATTGTGGCAAGATGTCCCTCAACTGATCAAATCATCTTATGCTCCAGTCACACCCAGAGCTGCATAGAAAGTTCCATTGTGTCCTATAATCCCAATCCTACTCTCAGACCATGACTGAACCTATAGTCACATCCAGAGCTGTGCTCATAATTCTACTCTCAGATCATGACTGAACCTATAGTCACATCCAGAGCTGCGCTCACAATTCTACTCTCAGATCATGACTGAACCTATAGTCACATCCAGAGCTGCGCTCACAATCCTGTATCTGTTATGTAGATATATTATCTTATAGATTGTAAGCTCTTGCGGGCAGGGTCCTCTACCCCTCTTTACCAGTCTGTTAATAGTCTCTTTTCACGATGTTTTTTATTTCTGTGTAACCCCAGCTGGATGGACATGGAATTAACGGCGCTTAAAAATAAATATTAATAATAGATAAAACACAAGATATTTCTAAAGGCAGCAAACAAAACTGAGAGCAGCTCTGGATGTGACTGGAGTATAAGACATAATGAGGCATAAGTGTCACAGTATCGGCACATAAAACCGTAAAACAAACCCTCTACAAAGCTGTGTGTGGGTGATGATAGTGCCGCCCTGAACCCCTCGCCCACCGCTCCCTCCGCTGACGTCTCGTTATAAGTGCAGTTCAGATACATGGAGGGTTAAGTATTGCATGCGCTCAGCACCTATAGGGTTAATATAGCACCGCTCACGGGAAAGCGTCCTGATGCGGATCATACAACGCTTTCAGTATTGCAGCAACTGTCGCCTGGATCAGATCGCCCTAAAGAGGATGGACGTGGAAAATAAGACCCTTCTCCCACCTGTTGTTAGTAAGGAAGAAAGGGTCTGGAGGAGGACAGAGGAGCCTGAGGGAGGATAGAGACATAGGAGCCTGGAGGAGGATCAGGAGCCTGGAGGAGGACAGAAGAGCCTGGGGGGGACAGAGGAGCCTGGAGGAGGATTAAGACAGAGGAGCCTGGAGGAGGACAGAAGAGCCTGCAGGAGGATAGAAGGATCTGGAGGAGGATTGAGACAGAGGAGCCTGGAGGAGGACCGAAGAGCCTGGAGGAGGACAGAAGAGCCTGCAGGAGGATAGAGACATAGGAGCCTGGAGGAGGACAGAAGAGCCTGGAGGAGGATTAAGACAGAGGAGCCTGGAGGAGGACAGGAGCCTGGAGGAGGACAGAAGAGCCTGGAGGGAGACAGAGGAGCCTGAGGGAGGATAGAGACATAGGAGCCTGGAGGAGGACAGAAGAGCCTGGAGGAGGACAGAAGAGCCTGGAGGAGGATTAAGACAGAGGAGCCTGGAGGAGGACAGAAGCCTGGAGGAGGACAGAAGAGCCTGGAGGGAGACAGAGGAGCCTGGAGGAGGATTGAGACAGAGGAGCCTGGAGGAGGACAAAGGGAGGTCAGAAGGAGGACAGAAGAGCCTGGAGGGGGACAGAGGAGCCTGGAGGAGGACAAAGGGAGGTCAGGAGGAGGACAGAAGAGCCTGGAGGGGGACAGAGGAGCCTGGAGGAGGACAAAGGGAGGTCAGGAGGAGGACAGAAGAGCCTGGAGGGGGACAGATAAGCCTGGAGGAGGATAGAGACAGAGGAGCCTGGAGGAGGACAAAGGGAGGTCAGGAGGAGGATGAGGAGCCTGGAGGAGGATAGAGGGGTCTGGGGGAGGGGACAGAGGAAGGTCAGGAGGAGGACAGGGGAGCCTGCAGGAGGATAGAGGGATCTGGAGGAGGGGACAGAGGGAGGTCAGAGGAGCCTAAAGGAGTATAGAGACGTCTGGAGGAAGGGACAGAGGAGTCTGATGGAAGGGTCAGAGGAGTCTGGAGGAGGACAGAGGAGTCTGAAAGAGTAGGAGCCTGGAAGAGGACAGAGGGAGGTCAGGAGGGAGACAGAGGAGTCTGGAGGAAGGGTCAGGAGTCTGGAGGAGGACAAAGGAGCCTGGAAGAGGACAAAGGAGCCTGAAAGAGGACAGAGGGAAGGTCAGGAGGGGGACAGAGGAGCCTGGAAGAGGACAGAGGAAGGTCAGGAGGAGGACAGAAGAGTCTGGAGGAGGACAGAAGAGCCTGGAAGAGGAAAGAGGGAGGTCAGGAGGGGGACAGAGGAGCCTGGAAGAGGACAGAGGAAGGTCTGGAGGAGGACAGAAGAGTCTGGAGGAGGACAGAAGAGCCTGGAAGAGGACAGAGGAAGGTCAGAGGACAGAGGGAGGTCAGGAGGAGGATAGAGAAGCATGGAACAGGATAGAGACAGAGAAGCCTGGAGGAGGACAGAGGGGTCTGGACAGGGACAGAGGAGCCTGGAGGAGGATAGAGGGGTCTGGAGGGGGACATAGGGAGGTCAGAGAAGTATGGAAGAGGATAAAGACATAGAAGCCTGAAGGGGGACAGAGGAGCCTGGAAGAGGACAGAGGGAGGACAGGAGGAGGACAGAGGAGCCTGGAGGAGGATAGAGGGGTCTGGAGGAGGGGACAGAGGAAGATCAGGAGGGGAACAGAGGAGCCTGGAAGAGGACATAGGAGCCTGGAAGAGGAGAGAGGGAGGTCAGGAGGACGACAGAGGAGCCTGGAGGAGGACAAAGGAAGATCAGGAGGAGGACATAGGGAGGTCAGGAGGAGGACAGAGGAGCATGGAGGAGGATAGAGACAGAGAAGCCTGGAAGAGAACAGAGGGGTCTGGAGGACAGAGGAGCCTGAAGGAGGATAGAGACAGAGAGAGGTCAGGAGGAGGAGACAGAGGAGCCTGGAGGAAGAGACAGAGGTGTCTAGAGGAGGACAGGAGTCTGGAAGAGGACGAAGGAGTCTGAAGAAGGGGACAGAGGAACATGGAGGAGGGGACAGAGGAACATGGAGGAGGGACAGAAGGGTTTGGAGAGAACACAGACATTAAGAAGTTGAGTTTGTGATGATGAAGCAGTCTCCGGCTGTGCCCCCTAGCGATGTACTGTCCTTGAGTCTGGTGCCACTTGATCCTTCTCATGATGGCACTGTGCGCCTGATCTCTGTCCCATCTCTGCTTCATTCTTTCTCATTGTAGGTTGGGAGATGGGATTTTGCATTAGTTAGTGTCCCCTGTACAGTAGTAGTGATTGCCCTCATGCGCTGTTGTGGGACAGGTCTCCATCTTTGGCACTGAGGAGGAGGGAGATGACCCTCAGCCCTGCCAGTGTCTATATTGGCTTAGTTTAGCGCTGCAGATGAAGGATCATTAATGCAGAGTCCATGGGTTTTTATCATGATGGGCTCCAGGCAGGGGAGACGTACCCCTCTTGTATACCGGGCATCTGGCATCCACCATGATACCAGGACGCGCTCATATTTCCGACCTGCCTACATCAATCTTCCGGGAGGCTGGGCCCAGCTCCACCTTACAGACCCTCTGGGCAAAGTTTAGGGAGCAGACCGTCTCACCGAGGTTACTCTCCAGCGGCGACACCTGCAACAGGAGAAGACATAAGTTGTAAATCATCCCCCAAGAAAAGTACTCTGCCCTGCGTACCATCCTCCATGTACCCTGCTCTGCCCTGTATATCATTATCTGTGTATCCTGCATACATCATCGTACAATAACGTCTCCCAGCATGTGTGAGATGGAGAAACAGCTCTCCTTGTCTGAACACTGTATAGCTTAAATTAAGTAATCTGGACGGACATTCTGCTGTTTGGCCACAAGATGCCACTGTTTCCAAAACACAGCTAACAGGCTGCGTATATTTCCATATTCAAGAGAGGTGGAGTTTCAGAGCCTGGAGAAGAAAAACAAGCAACCATCTTAAAGGAAGCGGAGACGGAGGAACTGTGTGAGCAGAGGATCCAACGGCATCTAGGTGTGGGAGCATACCTCAGTGACTAGAGCTGCAGCTAAGTTAAACTGATCGTGTCAAAGAACCTGATCCTGTCCAGACGAACGAGGATTGCTTCCATGAACGCTTATGAGAGCTGAGGAGCAAAGCTACATACACTGTGGTACCGCATGCTTGTTTTAGAGGCATTTGTTCGGTTCCGAGTCACCAGTGAATGCAAAGCAGACCCCAGGCGGTAAGACCGTGCACGCACCTCACCACAGTGTGGCGCCTAGAGACTGAGACCAGGCCTGTAGTTAGTTAGTTAGGGTCTCTGTTTGTGTCAGACCACAAGTGTTGCTATTGTTCATTGCAAGGACTCCATAATTTAAAGGGACATTTCACACTGGAGAGCTGATAAACTTCCCCACAAACTTAAGCCAGGCCGGCGTTTTGCTCTTAAGGAATACTCAGGCACGTGCTACAGGACCAGTTATGGGAGGGGGAATACTGTAGAGCTTTGTAAGATTGTAAGCTGTTGTGCTGCACCGCAGGCTAGCCTGCGCCACATACCCGTACAGTGGTTCTTGTTTTTTAGGGTAATAACAGGTAAGGTGTGGCAGTTTAGTTGTGCCCGCCAGTAGGTAAATTACCGCACTTTCGTCCTGCATCCATCGGAGGGTGCTGTGCAGCACAAGGGTCACAGCCTTAGCGCTGGGTGTATGTAAATTTATTGTATGTTCCCAGCATTTGTGGTTGTGTTTATTGCCACATTTAAGTAAAATTCAGTTTTGACAAAAGCTAGTGTTGGGGTTGCTTTCCTTGTTCATGACTTCACTGTATCCTGGGGATGGTGTAATTGGCAGGATACAGCGACCGTTATGGACGGGAACTGAGAAAGGCTGTAGGCTGAAACGCGTCAAAATATTTGATATGTATCGCATTAGGATGAAATAAATGAATATACCTTGAAGTAAGACTTTGTTGCTGGGATCTTTTCATACATTTGATGTGAAGTGCGCTCCTTCCCGGTGCAACGTATGAGGTGAATCGGGTGCCAACTTGACTTGGTTTAAAATGGACGGGAATGCGGCGGGACACCTTCCCCCGGCGCCAATTGCACAATTCCAGGACCCAGCTCTGGGTGTGCCAGTGCAAGGCCAACTTGCCCCAACACTGCTGATACAGCTTTACCCTGCCATGCCCACCCCAGTAGGGAACATCCCCGTGGGGGCGCTGTTGCGTCATCTACCAAAATTTGACGGTAAAAACATGATGTTGCAGGACTGGACTGAAAGGGTGCGAAGTGCGGTTAGAATGTGTAACCTGACCCCCGAGCTGCAGGTAGAGGTTGCGTTGGGGGCTCTAAAGGGTGACGTCAGACGGACAGTGATGGTAAGGCCCGAATCCGAGAAAGACACCCTAGAGAAAATATTCTCCCTGCTGGAAAGATCCCAGGGGGGGGCATGCTAAAGTAGTGCAGTTGCGGAGCCACTTCTTTAACCGACCACAGCTTAAGGGCGAGATCCTGGTTCAAAAAGGAAGGACCACAGCTCTCGACCAGATATTAGGCTGTATATAGAGGGGGCCCGTCAAGATTGATATCCCTGTCTCCACTCCAGGAATTACGTAAATCTTCTTATATAAATTGACAGCACACCAAAAGATTCTTTGCAATTGTGTGAATTTATTTAGCCGGATCGCATTTTTTAGTAGCAGTAGCAATGTTTCGGGCAACACTTATGCCCTTTATCAGGCATATGATGGTAGCGTGGTGGTAAGCTAAGCCCTTTGTGTGAGGAACATGACCTGTATGCCAGCAGTCCCATTATGGAAGCCGAGTTGGAAGGCCAGAAGGTACGCTGCATAGTTGATACAGGGTCTGAGTGCACCCTTATGCCTCTAGAGTTCTTCGAAAGACACTTTGGACATATGATGGAGCCGGAAGACGGGAGCGTCATCAGGCTGACGGCTGCCAATAACAGGGAGATGGATGTCCGAGGGCTAGTCTGGATTCGGGTCCGACTGTTTGGGCAAAACGTCGGCAAGAAGGGGGTCGTGCTGGCGGACCATTTGTCCCGGAGAGGAATGGATGTGATGCTAGGTATGAATGTGCTCAGAGGCCTAGACCATCAACTCTATGCCAAAGAAGAGCCGAAGTATTGGCAACGGGCCACCACACACTGGCAAACCCAGAAGGTTCCACAGCAGATGGTGAGGAGTTGTAGTCTGCGAAAGAGCAACATGTCCGGTCGGCCCAATGGACACGTGAAGGTGCCGCAGAGGACCCCGGTGAAGATCCTACCTTGACAAGAACAAATATTGATGCTGCCGGTGGGGGCTGGACAACAGCTGAATGGACTGGAGGTCCTGATCGAGCCCGCTTACCAAGAAGAAACGCAGACACACCCACTAGTAGCCTGGTACCTCACTATTGTGAAGGATGGATGTGTGCCTGTACGCTGCCTCAACGTTAAAGACTGCGAGTTATCTGTTCCTGGGAATACCTTGTTGGCCAAAGTGTATATGTCAGAAGGGGACATCCCTCGACGAAGGGGCTTCACGCTACAGCCAGATACGAGATCAGCCTGGACCTATGCTGTAGAAGTCCATCAAAGGGAGACCCTAACAGTGGAGTGGAACGGTTGAGTGATCATGGCCCGAATGGGGGTGGACTGCAAGACCCTGACTCCAGGACAACAGAAGTTGCTGGAAGACACCCTTTGGGAATTTCAGAAGGCATTTTTGAGACATGATGAGGCCTTTGGGCGTGCTTCTGCCATTCAGCACAAAATCCGCACCGGTGATGCTGCGCCGATCAGGGAATGTTAACGGCAAATCCGGCCTAAAATGTACCAGGAAGTCAAGGACATGGTGGCCAGCATGTTGGAAAACCGGGTGATTCAGGAGAGTCAAAGTCCTTGGGCTGCTCCAGTAGTCTTGGTGCAGAAGAAAGATGAGAGTCTCCGGTTCTGCATGGATTATTGGAAGCTAAATGCCCAGACCGTCTGTGATGACTACCCCATTCCACGGATAGAGGAGTTGTTGTCCACCCTGAGTCATGCAAAGTTCTTCTCGACTCATGTCCTGGCCAGTGGGTATTGGCAGGTGCCGGTGGCCAAGAAGGACAAAGCGAAGACTGCCTTCATCCTACCTATCGGACTCTACGTGTTCAACCGTAGGCCATTCGGCCTTTCCAATGCCCTAGGAACATTTCAGCGGTTGTTGGAGCACTGTCTGGGGGATCTCAACTTCGAGTCAGTATTGATAGACCTGAACGACATAGTAATGTTTGGGGCCTCCTTTGAGGATCACTTCCAGAAGCTACGACAGGTCCTAGGATGGCTAAGAGACCATGGGCTCAAGATCAATCCCAAGAAGTGCCAACTGTTTCGACAGCAGATAGAGTATTTGGTCCCCAGCCGAGTACACTACGAGAGGTGCGGGCAATTGTGGGACTGGCCGGCTACTACTACAGGTTTATACTCAAATTTGCTAATTTGGTGGGCCTGTTAAATGAGGTATCAAGGGACACTGCAGGGGGCCTGAGGAATCGTCCCATCGAGTGGGGACCCCAGCAACAAGAGGCCTTTGAAGCAGTGAAGGAGGCTCTGACCAGTGCCCCGATTCTGGCTTATGCGCGGATCGGCACCCCATTCCTGCTGTACACTGACGGAAGTCTACATGGTCTGGGTGCCATGTTATCCCAAGTCCAGGATGGACGTGAGAGAGTCATTGCCTATGGCAGCCAGTCTCTGCGGGAGTCAGAGCGCAACCCTGACAACTCTAGCTCTTTTAAATTGGAACTACTGGTGCTGGTCTGTGGGCCATGTACGAAAGGTTCACAGAGTACCTGACAGGTGCAGAGGTGACCCTGATGAAGGACAACAACCCGTTAGCATGTCTAGAGAATGATAAGCTCGGTGCGCTTGAGCAGAGGTGGTTGGCTCGCCTTTCAAAGTACCAATACCGCATCAAGTTCCGGTCAGGTAGGGAGAACGGCAACGCCGACGCACTCTCCAGAGTCCTTGTAGGGTTGTCGGCTCAGAGTGCCGATGAGGGGCTAGAGGACACTGAAACTCCTGACCTTGGCCGATTACCCATGTTTCAAGACGTGGCACATTCAAGTGGGGTGGCATCAGGGATGCCAAAAGTGCTGGGAAAGACATTGGCTGATTGAGAGAGGGTCCAGAATGGCTGCCCGGACCTGTGGAAAGTGAAAAAATTCGTCTGGACCAAGATCTGGCCTCGGCGAAAAGAGCGGGCCCGTCTGACTCCAGAGGGCTAAAAGTTGTTGAGGCAGTGGGAGAAGCTGACTGTTACCCAAGGCCTCCTGTGTCGGACCATATACTTGCAATCAGAGTTGCAGTACCAGCGACAGATTGTCATCCCCATGTCATTGGGACCGGAAGCTGCCGGGAAGCCCATGAGAGGGGTGTTGTCACGGCCTTTGGTAAACGCCGTGACATGGTTGCTATGCATACTGTTGCCAGTGGCGACGTGTTGCTGTATTGCATGCATGTGTGCTTTCCATTTAAGGCTATTGCCCTTCCTTCCTGGTGTGTTCGGGGTTAAGTTGTGTGCAAGGTGGTGCTGGGTGTGGCCTCATGGCTCTTCTTATACCGGTGTTATGAGCATGAGGTCATTTGTATGTCGGCCTTTGTTTAAGAAGGAGCTTTGCTCCTCTCTGGATGTTTCACCTGTCCGTGAGGGCCTTCTTGTGGAACACCAAGGTCTTTAGCGATGTCTCCCTATGTTCTCCTCCTTATCCCCTACCTTATCAGTTGTTATGTTTGGTGTGGGTGTATGTTCTGGGGTTGTTGTACGTCTAGTTGTTGTTCCGTGTCTGGTCAGTGTTTGGTGTATTCTGTCCGGCATGGATGCTAGATGTTCCCCTGTTTGTCTGTACCTCCGGTGAGGGGGTCCCAGGGGTTTCCCGGAGGGGGAACCTAAAGTCAGCATGCAGTAGTTGTTCCACCCTGTCGTTGTGGCAGGTAAGTGCTGTTGCTCCAGTGTGTGTTGTAGATGCTGGGGCTTATCTGCCAATCTGGGTTTTGCTCACTTGTTTTCCCTTCCTTTGTTGCTAGGCCTGTGGGAGACTCCGGTTCATCCGTGTCGCGGATAAATCGGTTGTCTCTTATTCCTGTCTCCTATTTCAGGGATCATTAGGGTCAGAAGGGCCCAGGTTACGGAGTATTGGCCCCCTACCATCGAGGCTGGCTCATACAGTTAGGAGGTCAGGGATTGTATTTAGGGATGCATAGGAGGTGACCTGCTCCCTTATCCTGGCTTCCAGGCTTAGAAACGTATCCTGGTGAGCCCACCCTGGTACACGGCACCTCTATATCACGTCACTTCCCAGCGAGCACCTTCATATAGCGTTACCTCCCATCGTGCACCTCTATATAGCATCACCTCCCAGGGTGCATCTCTATATAGCATCATCTCCCAGCGTGCACTTCTATATAGCGTCACCTCTCAGCATGCACCTCTATATAGCTTCACCTCCCAGCGTGCACCTCTATATAGCGTCACCTCCCAGCGTGCACCTCTATATAGCGTCCCCTCCCAGCGTGCACCTCTATATAGCGTCACCTCCCAGCGCGCACCTCTATATAGCCTCACCTCCCAGCGTGCACCTCTATATAGCGTCACCTCCCAGCGTGCAACTCTATATAGCGTCACCTCCCAGCATGCACCTCTATATAGCGTCACCTCCCAGCATGCACCTCTATATAGCGTCACCTCCCAGCATGCACCTCTATATAGCGTCACCTCCCAGCGTGCACCTCTATATAGCGTCACCTCCCAGCATGCACCTCTATATAGCGTCACCTCCCAGCGTGCACCTCTATATAGCGTCACCTCCCAGCGTGCACCTCTATATAGCGTCACCTCCCAGCATGCACCTCTATATAGCGTCACCTCCCAGCATGCACCTCTATATAGCGTCACCTCCCAGCGTGCACCTCTATATAGCGTCACCTCCCAGCGTGCACCTCTATATAGCGTCACCTCCCAGCATGCACCTCTATATAGCGTCACCTCCCAGCGTGCACCTCTATAGCGTCACCTCCCAGCATGCACCTCTATATAGCGTCACCTCCCAGCATGCACCTCTATATAGCGTCACCTCCCAGCGTGCACCTCATATAGCGTCACCTCCCAGCGTGCACCTCTATATAGCGTCACCTCCCAGCATGCACCTCTATATAGCGTCACCTCTCAGCGTGCACTCTATATAGCGTCACCTCCCAGCGTGCACCTCTATATAGCGTCACCTCCCAGCGTGCACCTCTATATAGCGTCACCTCCCAGCGTGCACCTCTATATAGCGTCACCTCCCAGCGTGCACCTCTATATAGCGTCACCTCTCCAGCGTGCACCTCTATATAGCGTCACCTCCCAGCGTGCACCTCTATATAGCGTCACCTCCCAGCGTGCACCTCTATATAGCGTCACCTCCCAGCGTGCACCTCTATATAGCGTCACCTCCCAGCGTGCACCTCTATATAGCGTCACCTCCCAGCATGCACCTCTATATAGCGTCACCTCCCAGCGTGCACCTCTATATAGCGCACTCAGCGTGCACCTCTATAGCGTCACCTCGCATGCACCTCTATATAGCGTCACCTCCCAGCTGCACCTCTATATAGCGTCACCTCCCAGCATGCACCTCTATATAGCGTCACCTCCCAGCGTGCACCTCTATATAGCGTCACTCTCCCAGCGTGCACCTCTATATAGCGTCACCTCCCAGCGTGCACCTCTATATAGCGTCACCTCCCAGCGTGCACCTCTATATAGCGTCACCTCCCAGCGTGCACCTCTATATAGCGTCACCTCCCAGCGTGCACCTCTATATAGCGTCACCTCCCAGCGTGCACCTCTATATAGCGTCACCTCCCAGCGTGCACCTCTATATAGCGTCACCTCTCAGCGTGCACCTCTATATAGCGTCACCTCCCAGCGTGCACCTCTATATAGCGTCACCTCCCAGCGTGCACCTCTATATAGCGTCACCTCCCAGCATGCACCTCTATATAGCGTCACCTCCCAGCATGCACCTCTATATAGCGTCACCTCCCAGCGTGCACCTCTATATAGCGTCACCTCCCAGCGTGCACCTCTATATAGCGTCACCTCCCAGCGTGCACCTCTATATAGCGTCACCTCCCAGCGTGCACCTCTATATAGCGTCACCTCCCAGCGTGCACCTCTATATAGCGTCACCTCCCAGCATGCACCTCTATATAGCGTCACCTCCCAGCGTGCACCTCTATAGCGTCACCTCCCAGCGTGCACCTCTATATAGCGTCACCTCCCAGCGTGCACCTCTATATAGCGTCACCTCCCAGCGTGCACCTCTATATAGCGTCACCTCCCAGCGTGCACCTCTATATAGCGTCACCTCCCAGCGTGCACCTCTATATAGCGTCACCTCCCAGCGTGCACCTCTATATAGCGTCACCTCCCAGCGTGCACCTCTATATAGCGTCACCTCCCAGCGTGCACCTCTATATAGCGTCACCTCCCAGCATGCACCTCTATATAGCGTCACCTCCCAGCGTGCACCTCTATATAGCGTCACCTCCCAGCGTGCACCTCTATATAGCGTCACCTCCCAGCGTGCACCTCTATATAGCGTCACCTCCCAGCATGCACCTCTATATAGCGTCACCTCCCAGCGTGCACCTCTATATAGCGTCACCTCCCAGCGTGCACCTCTATAGCGTCACCTCCCAGCGTGCACCTCTATAGCGTCACCTCCCAGCGTGCACCTCTATATAGCGTCACCTCCCAGCGTGCACCTCTATATAGCGTCACCTCTCAGCATGCACCTCTATATAGCTCACCTCCCAGCGTGCACCTCTATATAGCGTCACCTCCCAGCGTGCACCTCTATATAGCGTCACCTCTCAGCGTGCACCTCTATATAGCGTCACCTCCCAGCGTGCACCTCTATATAGCGTCACCTCTCAGCGTGCACCTCTATATAGCGTCACCTCCCAGCGTGCACCTCTATATAGCGTCACCTCCCAGCGTGCACCTCTATATAGCGTCACCTCCCAGCGTGCACCTCTATATAGCGTCACCTCCCAGCGTGCACCTCTATATAGTCACCTCCCAGCGTGCACCTCTATATAGCGTCACCTCCCAGCGTGCACCTCTATAGCGTCACCTCCCAGCGTGCACCTCTATATAGCGTCACCTCCCAGCGTGCACCTCTATATAGCGTCACCTCCCAGCGTGCACCTCTATATAGCGTCACCTCCCAGCGTGCACCTCTATATAGCGTCACCTCCCAGCGTGCACCTCTATATAGCGTCACCTCCCAGCGTGCACCTCTATATAGCGTCACCTCCCAGCGTGCACCTCTATATAGCGTCACCTCCCAGCGTGCACCTCTATATAGCGTCACCTCCCAGCGTGCACCTCTATATAGCGTCACCTCCCAGCATGCACCTCTATATAGCGTCACCTCTCAGCGTGCACCTCTATATAGCGTCACCTCCCAGCATGCACCTCTATATAGCGTCACCTCCCAGCGTGCACCTCTATAGCGTCACCTCCCAGCGTGCACCTCTATATAGCGTCACCTCCCAGCGTGCACCTCTATATAGCGTCACCTCTCAGCATGCACCTCTATATAGCGTCACCTCTCAGCGTGCACCTCTATATAGCGTCACCTCCCAGCGTGCACCTCTATATAGCGTCACCTCTCAGCGTGCACCTCTATATAGCGTCACCTCCCAGCGTGCACCTCTATATAGCGTCACCTCCCAGCGTGCACCTCTATATAGCGTCACCTCCCAGCGTGCACCTCTATATAGCGTCACCTCCCAGCGTGCACCTCTATATAGCGTCACCTCCCAGCGTGCACCTCTATATAGCGTCACCTCCCAGCGTGCACCTCTATATAGCGTCACCTCCCAGCATGCACCTCTATATAGCGTCACCTCCCAGCGTGCACCTCTATATAGCGTCACCTCCCAGCGTGCACCTCTATATAGCGTCACCTCCCAGCGTGCACCTCTATATAGCGTCACCTCCCAGCATGCACCTCTATATAGCGTCACCTCCCAGCGTGCACCTCTATATAGCGTCACCTCCCAGCGTGCACCTCTATATAGCGTCACCTCCCAGCGTGCACCTCTATATAGCGTCACCTCCCAGCGTGCACCTCTATATAGCGTCACCTCCCAGCGTGCACCTCTATATAGCGTCACCTCCCAGCGTGCACCTCTATATAGCGTCACCTCTCAGCGTGCACCTCTATATAGCGTCACCTCCCAGCATGCACCTCTATATAGCGTCACCTCCCAGCGTGCACCTCTATATAGCGTCACCTCCCAGCGTGCACCTCTATATAGCGTCACCTCCCAGCGTGCACCTCTATATAGCGTCACCTCCCAGCGTGCACCTCTATATAGCGTCACCTCCCAGCGTGCACCTCTATATAGCGTCACCTCCCAGCATGCACCTCTATATAGCGTCACCTCCCAGCATGCACCTCTATATAGCGTCACCTCCCAGCATGCACCTCTATATAGCGTCACCTCCCAGCATGCACCTCTATATAGCGTCACCTCCCAGCGTGCACCTCTATATAGCGTCACCTCTCAGCGTGCACCTCTATATAGCGTCACCTCCCAGCGTGCACCTCTATATAGCGTCACCTCTCAGCGTGCACCTCTATATAGCGTCACCTCCCAGCATGCACCTCTATATAGCGTCACCTCTCAGCGTGCACCTCTATATAGCGTCACCTCCCAGCATGCACCTCTATATAGCGTCACCTCCCAGCGTGCACCTCTATATAGCGTCACCTCCCAGCGTGCACCTCTATATAGCGTCACCTCCCAGCGTGCACCTCTATATAGCGTCACCTCCCAGCGTGCACCTCTATATAGCGTCACCTCCCAGCGTGCACCTCTATATAGCGTCACCTCCCAGCGTGCACCTCTATATAGCGTCACCTCTCAGCATGCACCTCTATATAGCGTCACCTCCCAGCGTGCACCTCTATATAGCGTCATCTCCCAGCATGCACCTCTATATAGCGTCACCTCCCAGCGTGCACCTCTATATAGCGTCACCTCTCAGCGTGCACCTCTATATAGCGTCACCTCCCAGCATGCACCTCTATATAGCGTCACCTCCCAGCGTGCACCTCTATATAGCGTCACCTCCCAGCGTGCACCTCTATATAGCGTCACCTCCCAGCGTGCACCTCTATATAGCGTCACCTCTCAGCGTGCACCTCTATATAGCGTCACCTCCCAGCCTGCACCTCTATATAGCGTCACCTCCCAGCGTGCACCTCTATATAGCGTCACCTCCCAGCATGCACCTCTATATAGCGTCACCTCTCAGCGTGCACCTCTATATAGCGTCACCTCCCAGCCTGCACCTCTATATAGCGTCACCTCCCAGCGTGCACCTCTATATAGCGTCACCTCCCAGCATGCACCTCTATATAGCGTCACCTCCCAGCATGCACCTCTATATAGCGTCACCTCTCAGCGTGCACCTCTATATAGCGTCACCTCCCAGCATGCACCTCTATCAGCGTCACCTCCCAGCGTGCACCTCTATATAGCGTCACCTCTCAGCGTGCACCTCTATATAGCGTCACCTCCCAGCATGCACCTCTATATAGCGTCACCTCCCAGCGTGCACCTCTATATAGCGTCACCTCCCAGCGTGCACCTCTATATAGCGTCACCTCCCAGCGTGCACCTCTATATAGCGTCACCTCCCAGCGTGCACCTCTATATAGCGTCACCTCCCAGCGTGCACCTCTATATAGCGTCACCTCCCAGCGTGCACCTCTATATAGCGTCACCTCTCAGCGTGCACCTCTATATAGCGTCACCTCCCAGCATGCACCTCTATATAGCGTCACCTCCCAGCGTGCACCTCTATATAGCGTCACCTCCCAGCATGCACCTCTATATAGCGTCACCTCTCAGCGTGCACCTCTATATAGCGTCACCTCCCAGCGTGCACCTCTATATAGCGTCACCTCCCAGCGTGCACCTCTATATAGCGTCACCTCCCAGCATGCACCTCTATATAGCGTCACCTCCCAGCGTGCACCTCTATATAGCGTCACCTCCCAGCGTGCACCTCTATATAGCGTCACCTCTCAGCGTGCACCTCTATATAGCGTCACCTCCCAGCATGCACCTCTATATAGCGTCACCTCTCAGCGTGCACCTCTATATAGCGTCACCTCCCAGCATGCACCTCTATATAGCGTCACCTCTCAGCGTGCACCTCTATATAGCGTCACCTCCCAGCGTGCACCTCTATATAGCGTCACCTCCCAGCGTGCACCTCTATATAGCGTCACCTCTCAGCGTGCACCTCTATATAGCGTCACCTCTCAGCGTGCACCTCTATATAGCGTCACCTCCCAGCATGCACCTCTATATAGCGTCACCTCTCAGCGTGCACCTCTATATAGCGTCACCTCTCAGCGTGCACCTCTATATAGCGTCACCTCCCAGCATGCACCTCTATATAGCGTCACCTCCCAGCGTGCACCTCTATATAGCGTCACCTCCCAGCGTGCACCTCTATATAGCGTCACCTCCCAGCGTGCACCTCTATATAGCGTCACCTCCCAGCGTGCACCTCTATATAGCGTCACCTCCCAGCGTGCACCTCTATATAGCGTCACCTCCCAGCATGCACCTCTATATAGCGTCACCTCCCAGCGTGCACCTCTATATAGCGTCACCTCCCAGCGTGCACCTCTATATAGCGTCACCTCTCAGCGTGCACCTCTATATAGCGTCACCTCCCAGCGTGCACCTCTATATAGCGTCACCTCTCAGCGTGCACCTCTATATAGCGTCACCTCCCAGCGTGCACCTCTATATAGCGTCACCTCTCAGCGTGCACCTCTATATAGCGTCACCTCCCAGCGTGCTCCTCTATATAGCGTCACCTCTCAGCGTGCACCTCTATATAGCGTCACCTCCCAGCGTGCACCTCTATATAGCGTCACCTCCCAGCGTGCACCTCTATATAGCGTCACCTCTCAGCGTGCACCTCTATATAGCGTCACCTCTCAGCGTGCACCTCTATAGCGTCACCTCCCAGCGTGCACCTCTATATAGCGTCACCTCTCAGCATGCACCTCTATATAGCGTCACCTCCCAGCATGCACCTCTATATAGCGTCACCTCCCAGCGTGCACCTCTATATAGCGTCACCTCTCAGCATGCACCTCTATATAGCGTCACCTCTCAGCGTGCACCTCTATATAGCGTCACCTCCCAGCGTGCACCTCTATATAGCGTCACCTCCCAGCGTGCACCTCTATATAGCGTCACCTCCCAGCGTGCACCTCTATATAGCGTCACCTCTCAGCGTGCACCTCTATATAGCGTCACCTCTCAGCGTGCACCTCTATATAGCGTCACCTCCCAGCATGCACCTCTATATAGCGTCACCTCCCAGCGTGCTCCTCTATATAGCGTCACCTCTCAGCGTGCACCTCTATATAGCGTCACATCTCAGCATGCACCTCTATATAGCGTCACCTCCCAGCGTGCACCTCTATATAGCGTCACCTCCCAGCGTGCACCTCTATATAGCGTCACCTCCCAGCGTGCACCTCTATATAGCGTCACCTCTCAGCGTGCACCTCTATATAGCGTCACCTCCCAGCGTGCTCCTCTATATAGCGTCACCTCTCAGCGTGCACCTCTATATAGCGTCACCTCCCAGCGTGCACCTCTATATAGCGTCACCTCCCAGCGTGCACCTCTATATAGCGTCACCTCTCAGCGTGCACCTCTATATAGCGTCACCTCTCAGCCTGCACCTCTATATAGCGTCACCTCCCAGCATGCACCTCTATATAGCGTCACCTCTCAGCATGCACCTCTATATAGCGTCCCCTCCCAGCATGCACCTCTATATAGCGTCACCTCTCAGCGTGCACCTCTATATAGCGTCACCTCCCAGCATGCACCTCTATATAGCGTCACCTCTCAGCATGCACCTCTATATAGCGTCCCCTCCCAGCATGCACCTCTATATAGCGTCACCTCTCAGCGTGCACCTCTATATAGCGTCACCTCTCAGCATGCACCTACGGAGAAGTGACGTCTCCCAGCGTGCACCTCTATATAGCGTCACCTCCCAGCATGCACCTCTATATAGCGTCACCTCCCAGCATGCACCTCTATATAGCGTCACCTCTCAGCGTGCACCTCTATATAGCGTCACCTCCCAGCGTGCACCTCTATATAGCGTCACCTCCCAGCGTGCACCTCTATATAGCGTCACCTCCCAGCGTGCACCTCTATATAGCGTCACATCTCAGCGTGCACCTCTATATAGCGTCACCTCTCAGCGTGCACCTCTATATAGCGTCACCTCCCAGCGTGCACCTCTATATAGCGTCACCTCCCAGCGTGCACCTCTATATAGCGTCACCTCTCAGCGTGCACCTCTATATAGCGTCACCTCCCAGCGTGCACCTCTATATAGCGTCACATCTCAGCGTGCACCTCTATATAGCGTCACCTCTCAGCATGCACCTACGGAGAAGTGACGTCTCCCAGCATGCAGCATTCCTCATAGTGACAGCTGGCAGCACCTGCACCATCATGACGGTCTTGTTGCCCTTGCCCAGTGAGTCCTGCAGCAGGTAGGTGAGCTTGGAGTTCCTGAAGGGCACATGACCCTGCTTGGCCCTCAGGGCCTGAATGACTTCGCCCAGAGCCAGCAGAGACTTGTTTATATTCTGCGCTTCCTTCAGACGTTCGCCCTCCGCTCCGGACTTCCACACCCGCTCCGATCCCGCCAGGTCCACCAGGTTCAGCTTCCCTAATGGGGAGAAGATGTCACACGATTGTGGCCTCCATATACAGTACTACATCCCTCAACATCCAACCAAAGAGGAACCATCTGGGCAGAGTATACAAAGCATTGTCAGGACTCAGATCTGCAGCCTAGACGAGTCGTTCATGCAGTATAGTGTACAGTATTGGTATGAGGTCTAGTACCTGTAGTAATAATAAGTACCTATAGTATTGGTATGAGGTCTAGTACCTGTAGTAATAATAAGTAGCTGTAGTATTGGTATGAGGCCTAGTACCTGTAGTAATACGAAGTAGCTGTAGTATTGGTATGAGGTCTAGTACCTGTAGTAATAATAAGTAGCTGTAGTATTGGTATGAGGCCTAGTACCTGTAGTAATACGAAGTAGCTGTAGTATTGGTATGAGGTCTAGTACCTGTAGTAATAATAAGTAGCTGTAGCATTGGTATAAGGTCTAGTACCTGTAGTAATAATAAGTACCTATAGTATTGGTATGAGGTCTAGTACCTGTAGCAATAATAATTACCTGTAGTATTGGTATGAGGTCTAGTACCTGTAGTAATAATAAGTAGCTGTAGTATTGGTATGAGGTCTAGTACCTGTAGTAATAATAAGTAGCTGTAGAATTGGTATGACGTCTAGTACCTGTAGTAATAATAATTGCCTGTAGTATTGGTATGAGGTCTAGTACCTGTAGTAATAATAAGTAGCTGTAGTATTGGTATGAGGTCTAGTACCTGTAGTAATAATAAGTACCTGTAGTATTGGAATGAGGTCTAGTACCTGTAGTAATAATAAGTAGCTGTAGCATTGGTATAAGGTCTAGTACCTGTAGTAATAATAAGTGCCTGTAGTATTGGTATGAGGTCTAGTACCTGTAGTAATAATAAGTAGCTGTAGTATTGGTATGAGGCCTAGTACCTGTAGTAATAATAATTGCCTGTAGTATTGGTATGAGGTCTAGTACCTGTAGTAATAATAAGTACCTGTAGTATTGGTATGAGGTCTAATACCTGTAGTAATAATAAGTGCCTGTAGTATTGGCATGAGGTCTAGTACCTGTAGTAATAATAAGTAGCTGTAGTATTGGTATGAGGTCTAGTACCTGTAGTAATAATAAGTAGCTGTAGTATTGGTATGAGGTCTAGTACCTGTAGTAATATGAAGTAGCTGTAGTATTGGTATGAGGTCTAGTACCTGTAGTAATAATAAGTGCCTGTAGTATTGGTATGAGGTCTAGTACCTGTAGTAATAATAAGTAGCTGTAGCATTGGTATGAGGTCTAGTACCTGTAGTAATAATAAGTGCCTGTAGTATTGGTATGAGGTCTAGTACCTGTAGTAATAATAAGTGCCTGTAGTATTGGTATATTGTATGGTACCTGTAGTAATAATAAGTAGCTGTAGCATTGGTATGAGGTCTAGTACCTGTAGTAATAATAAGTGCCTGTAGTATTGGTATGAGGTCTAGTACCTGTAGTAATAATAAGTGCCTGTAGTATTGGCATGAGATCTAGTACCTGTAGTAATAATAAGTACCTGTAGTATTGGTATGAGGTCTAGTACCTGTAGTAATAATAAGTGCCTGTAGTATTGGCAAGAGGTCTAGTACCTGTACGAATGATGAGCACCTGTAGTATTGGTATATTGTATGGTACCTGTAGCAATGATGAGTACCTGTAGAATTGGTATGAGGTCTAGTACCTGTAGTAATAATAAGTACCTGTAGTATTGGTATGAGGTCTAGTACCTGTAGTACTAATAAGTAGCTGTAGTATTGGTATGAGGTCTAGTACCTGTAGTAATGATGAGTATCTGTAGTATTGGTATGAGGTCTAGTACCTGTAGTAATAATGAGTACCTGTATTATTGGTATTGGGTCTAGTACCTCTAATAATGATGAGCACCTGTAGTATATTGTATGGTACCTGTAGGAATAATAAGTACCTGAAGTATTGGTGTAATGTGTGGTACCTGTAGTAATGATGAGTACCTGTAGTATAGGTATAATGTGTGGTACCTGTAGTAATGATGAGTATCTGTAGTATTGGTATGAGGTCTAGTGCCTGTAGTAATGAAGAGTACCTGTAGTATTGGTATGAGGTCTAGTACCTGTAGTAATGATGAGTATCTGTAGTATTGGTATGAGGTATAGTACCTGTAGTAATGATGAGTACCTGTAGTATAGGTATAATGTGTGGTACCTGTAGTAATGATGAGTATCTGTAGTATTGGTATGAGGTCTAGTGCCTGTAGTAATGAAGAGTACCTGTATTATTGGTGTAATGTGTGGTACCTGTAGTAATGAAGAGTATCTGTAGTATTGGTATGAGGTATAGTACCTGTAGTAATGATGAGTACCTGTAGTATAGGTATAATGTGTAGTACCTGTAGTAATGATGAGTATCTGTAGTATTGGTATGAGGTCTAGTGCCTGTAGTAATGAAGAGTATCTGTAGTATTGGTATGAGGTATAGTACCTGTAGTAATGATGAGTACCTGTAGTATAGGTATAATGTGTAGTACCTGTAGTAATGATGAGTATCTGTAGTATTGGTATGAGGTCTAGTGCCTGTAGTAATGAAGAGTATCTGTAGTATTGGTATGAGGTCTAGTGCCTGTTGTAATGAAGAGTATCTGCAGTATTGGTATGAGGTATAGTACCTTTAGTAATGATGAGTACCTGAAGTATTGGTGTAATGTTTGGTACCTGTAGTAATGATGAGTATCTGTAGTATTGGTATGAGGTCTAGTGCCGGTAGTAATGATAATTACCTGTAGTATTGGTATGAAGTCCAATACCTGTAGTAATGAAGAGTATCTGTAGTATTGGTATGAGGTATAGTACCTGTAGTAATGATGAGTATCTGTAGTATTGGTATGAGGTCTAGTGCCTGTAGTAATGAAGAGTATCTGTAGTATTGGTATGAGGTATAGTACCTGTAGTAATGATGAGTACCTGTAGTATAGGTATAATGTGTAGTACCTGTAGTAATGATGAGTATCTGTAGTATTGGTATGAGGACTAGTACCTGTAGTAATGAAGAGTATCTGTAGTATTGGTATGAGGTCTAGTGCCTGTAGTAATGAAGAGTATCTGTAGTATTGGTATGAGGTATAGTACCTGTAGTAATGATGAGTACCTGTAGTATAGGTATAATGTGTAGTACCTGTAGTAATGATGAGTATCTGTAGTATTGGTATGAGGACTAGTACCTGTAGTAATGATGAGTATCTGTAGTATTGGTATGAGGTCTAGTGCCTGTTGTAATGAAGAGTATCTGTAGTATTGGTATGAGGTATAGTACCTTTAGTAATGATGAGTACCTGAAGTATTGGTGTAATGTTTGGTACCTGTAGTAATGATGAGTACCTGTAGTATTGGTATGAAGTCCAATACCTGTAGTAATGAAGAGTATCTGTAGTATTGGTATGAGATATAGTACCTGTAGTAATTAGAGATGAGCGAAACTAAATTGATGAAGTGGAATTCGATCCGAATTTCAGGAAAAATTCGATTTGCACCGAATCCAAATCTCCTCAGGCTTCGTGGTAACGAATTGCATTTTTTCCTGAAATGGCTGTGGCACGTGTTAGGACATGGAACAAGGAACTCTGGGAAGGCGGGATCACCCAGATTGACATGCATGCAGCCAATCAGCAGCCAGCCAGCCCTGTGATGTCACAGCCCTATAAATACCCTCAGCCATCTTGGATTCAGCCATTTTCCAGTGCACTTAGTGCAGGGAGAGACGTCAGCAGGCGCTAGGGACAGTGCTAGGAAAGACTTGAAAACTTTTATTTTGCTGAATAGAAGTTCAGGGAAAGGATAGCGAGGAATCAACCACAGTATTGAAGCAGAACAGGGTTCAGTCGGGGAGGTTACTGCCTGGGGAATAGGAACAATCCTATTACACCTTGCTGCACTGACTACGGATCCAAATTGCCATCATACAGCTCGGTAATTCCCGCAAACCGTTCTTGTTATTGCGGTGTGAGTGCTGTGTGATACCGCCATTACCAGGGTTTATTACAAGGAGATATTTCTAGGTCTTATTTGCCCTTGTGCGGAGCAGTTATCTGTTCTAAAGCATTTTTTGGCCTGTATAAGTGGAAAAAAAGGGCTTATTAGCCGTTGTGTGGTAAAGGGCAAAAATGACAGACTTTTTTGGGGTGTTTTAATTTCCTTTTTATTTCTTTATTTGATCTAACAGTATGTCAGACAGAGGAGTGGCAGAGGCCTAAATGTTTCTGGCGCAGGCAGAGGTCGCAGCAGAGTAAGGGGTCGTGGCAGCAGGAGTCGCAGTGAGAGGCCTGAGCTCCCGGCGTCATCTAGCAGTCGTGTCTTGACCAGCAACACAGCGGTTCTTGAATGGTTGACTCGGTCATCCACTTCGTCCCAAGTGACATCAGACGCCCCCAGCCAAGAGTCGGTGGGTTCTTATGACACGACGCTTAGTTGGCATGGCCCGGGAGCAGGCCCTGTGCCCTCACCTGTCCTCAACCGGCCTCTGTCCTTTGCTGTTCCCTCAGCCAGAGAAGTATTGTATGCTGTGGGCTCAGCTCCACTATACAGCAAGGATGAGCTACTAGAGGACAGTCAGCAGCTACTGCCCAGCCAAGATGTGGAGGAGACATCCGCCGCCTCCTCCACTAGGCGGGCAAGTACTGATGAGGAGAGTGGCATAGGAGCTGGTGTTGCGAGCTGCCACGTCCACACTATGTCACCTTGCCACTCTGTGGTCTCCTGATGCTGCTGCCACCTCCACACTATGTTACCTTGCCACTCTGTGGCCTCCTGATGCTGCTGCTGCCACCTCCACACTATGTCACCTTGCCACTGTGTGGTCTCCTGATGCTGCTGCCACCTCCACACTATGTCACCTTGCCACTCTGTGGCCTCCTGATGCTGCCACCTCCACACTATGTCACCTTGCCACTCTGTGGCTTCCTGATGCTGCTGCTGCCACCTCCACACTCTGTCATTGTGCCACTCTGTGGACTCCTGATGCTGCTGCCACCTCCACACTATGTTACCTTGCCACTCTGTGGCCTCCTGATGCTGCTGCTGCCACCTCCACACTATGTCACCTTGCCACTCTGTGGCCTCCTGATGCTGCCACCTTCACACTATGTCACCTTGCCACTCTGTGGCTTCCTGATGCTGCTGCTGCCACCTCCACACTCTGTCATTGTGCCACTCTGTGGCCTCCTGATGCTGCTGCCACCTCCACACTATGTTACCTTGCCACTCTGTGGCCTCCTGATGCTGCTGCTGCCACCTCCACACTATGTCACCTTGCCACTCTGTGGCTTCCTGATGCTGCTGCTGCCATCTCCACATTCTGTCATTGTGCCACTCTGTGGCCTCCTGATGCTGCTGCTGCCATCTCCACACTGTCATTTTGCCACCCTGTGGCCTCCTCTTGATGCTGCTTGATGCGGCGAACCGGTCAAATCGAATTTTTCAGAAATTCGCTAGTAGTAATGACAAGTACTTGTAGTATTGGTGTAATGTGTGGTGCCTGTAGTAATGATGAGTACCTGTAGTATTGGTGTAACGTGTGGTACCTGTAGTAATGATGAGTACCTGTAGTATTGGTGTAATGTGTGGTACCTGTAGTAATGATGAGTACCTGTAGTATTGGTATTAGGTCTAATACCTGTAGTAATAATGAGTAACTGTAGTATTGGTATGAGGTCTAATACCTGTAGTAATGATAAGTACCTGTAAGTATAGGTATAATTTGTGGTACCTGTAATAATGATGAGTACCTGTACTATTGGCATACAGTATGGTGTCTGTAGTAACAATGTTTACCTGTGGTATAGGTATACTTTGTGGTACCTGTAGTATTGGTATGAGGTTTAATACCTGTAGTAATGATGAGTACCTGTATCATTGGTGTGAGGTCTACTACCTGTAGAATTAGGAGTACCTGTAGTAATGGATCCTGAGCTGAGCTCTTGCCCGGTGAGGGTGATAGTGAGTAACGCGTGGGATCGGGAGCTCCTCTCATTCATGTTAGTGCAGAATGTTGCTCTGTTCCTCTTTCCCAGGGACAGGAGCTGTGAGGACAATCATTAGAGTGTCAGCTCTGTGACCCAGAGGGTAATGGGCAGGGATAATATAGCATTACTACAGTGAGAGGTGTGGATGATTGTGTGCTCCTGACATGGAGGCTCCCAGGGGCCACAGTTACCTTCTTGATGTGTCGGAAGCTCTTGACTTCCTTGCTGATCAGCCCGGGCACGTGGAGCTGACCGCTGCCGTCCGGGTGCAGCTTGATGTCCAGCTTCTCCTGAGGGTCCTTGGAGAGGAGATCTCTGTGGTTGGAGGGGTTACACAAGGGGTTAATACTGGTAAGGGAATACAGGGTGGAGCTGGTGAGGGAAGTGGACGATGGGGGCTGTAGTCTGGGACCACTTACCTGATCACTTCATTGTAGATCTCCACCATGCTGAGGCTCACGCTGTAGCTCCACAGGCCTCTCCGGGCCTCCATCTCCTGGAAGAGCGCCTGCAGGGCCTGCTGATTGATGCCCGGATTCTCAGCCGTACCCTGACAATATTAGGACACATCATGGGGAGTATTACCAGAAGTTGTCAAACCAAAACTGACACCTGAGAGAAGGCCAAACCTGACCTCCTGGCCTCATGTGGTCCTGAAGAGCAGGAGGTCGCCTGAGGTCGACCACCGGAGCAGAATTGTGGGAGCGGGCGTCGTCCTCTGTGCACTATGATAGACGCCCCCAGCCAGCTCCTCACCTCATGATGGCTGACCCCACGCTGGGCGAGGTCTCTATGATGCATGGACCCGTAGCCAGCAGTTAGGATGTCCACATGACAGCCGCATGCGTGCTGCCCCCCAGAGCTCACACCTACCTCCATGGTGTAAGTTTTGCCGGATCCGGTCTGTCCGTACGCAAAGATGCAGACGTTGTATCCGTGAATGCAGGACATGACCACCGGCTCAATCTCCTGGAAGACCTGGAAAGACAGAGGAGCATGCTACTGCACGGCAATACCAGCCAATCAGATCTCTCCACAATGACCAATCAGATCTTTCCCCCACCATCAGCCAATCGGATCTCTCCACCACTATCAGCCAGTTAGATCTCTCCACAATCAACAGCCAATCAAATCTCTCCACAATCAACAGCCAATCAAATCTCTACTTCATCAGCCAATCAGGTCTCTCCTTCACCATCAGCCAATCAGATGTCTCCTCCATCATCAGCTAATCAGATCTCTCCTCCACCATCGGCCAATCAGATCTCTCCACAATCACCAGCCAATCAGATCTCTCCCCATGATCAGCCAATCAGATCTCTGCTCCACCACCATACAATCAGATCTCTCTACAACCATCATACAATCAGATCTCTCCACAACCATCATACAATCAGATCTCTCCACAACCACCATACAATCAGATCTCTCCACAACAACCACACAATCATATCTGTCCACAACCACCATACAATCAGATCTCTCCACAACAACCACACAATCATATCTGTCCACAACCACCATACAATCAGATCTCTCCACAACAACCACACAATCATATCTGTCCACAGCCACCATACAATCAGATCTCTCCACAACCTCCTCCTGTGTGGTGTGGGGTAAGAAGACTTTATCCAGGGTGAAGTTCCTCTCTTTCCCTTTATAGACCACAGACAGTTTGGTGTCATCGGCGGTGTCGGTGATGATGGCGGAGGCTCCTGGAGCCTCCTCTTCTCCGGTGTCCAGGTGAGGCCGCACTCTGCTCAGCACACGGATGTTTCCTGATCAGGGAGAAGAGAGAGGTCATCTCTCTGCAGTGTCAGGGGCATGTCTACAGCAGAGGACACGCCCGCCACCAGTGCAGGGACTCGCAGACGCTCACCCTTCAGCTCCACCAGCTGGTCGTGGTACCTCTTGCGCAGCTGCATTTCTCGCTGGTATTTCTGCAGGAGATCCTTGTTTGCTTCGGACACATCAGTGACGGCGTGACAGATCTGCAGGACACAGAGCAGTCTGTGACTGCTGCCTCCGGGCTGTTTCTCCACTTTCCTCATCTGTCTCACACGACTCTCTCCACAGCTGTCTCTTTTCTCTCCTCACCTGTCTCTCTCTCTCTCCTCACCTGTCCTCACCTCTCTCTCCTCACCTGCCTCTCTCTCCTCACCTGCCTCTCTGTTCTCACCTGCCTCTCTGTTCTCACCTGTCTCTCTCGCGCCACCTGACTCTCTCGCGCCACCTGTCTCTCTCCTCACCTGTCTCTCTTCTCACCTGTCTCTCTCCTCACCTGTCTCTCTCTCTGTTCTCACCTGCCTCTCTGTTCTCACCTGCCTCTCTGTTCTCACCTGCCTCTCTGTTCTCACCTGTCTCTCTCTCTCGCGTCACCTGTCTCTCTCTCTCGTGTCACCTGTCTCTCTCTCTTCTCACCTGTCTCTCTCTCTCTCTCTCCTCACCTGTCTCTCTCCGTCCTCACCTATCTCTCTCTCGTCACCTGTCTCTCTCTCTCGTCACCTGTCTCTCTCTCGCCTCACCTGTCTCTGTCTCTCTCCCTGTCCTCACCTGTCTCTCTCTCGTCACCTGTCTCTCTCTCGTCACCTGCCTCTCCCTCGTCACCTGTCTCTCCCTCGTCACCTGTCTCTCCCTCCTCACCTGTCTCTCTCTCGTCACCTGTCTCTCTCTCGTCACCTCTCTCTCTCTCGTCACCTGTCTCTCTCTCGTCACCTGCTCTCTCTCTCGTCACCTGCTCTCTCTCTTGTCCTCACCTCTCTCTCTCTCTGTCTCACCTCGTCTCTCTCTCTCTCACCTGTCTCTCTCTGTTCTCACCTGTCTCTCTCTGTTCTCACCTGTCTCTCTCTGTTCTCCTGTCTCTCTCTCGTCACCTGTCTCTCCCTCTTCTCCTGTCTCTCTCCTCGTCACCTGCCTCTCTCTGTTCTCACCTGCCTCTCTCTCTCCTCACCTGTCTCTCTCTCTCCTACCTGTCTCTCTCTCGTCACCTGTCTCTCTCGCGTCACCTGTCTCTCCCTCGTCACCTGTCTCTCCCTCGTCACCTGTCTCTCTCTCGTCACCTGCCTCTCTCTCGTCACCTGTCTCTCCCTCGTCACCTGTCTCTCCCTCGTCACCTGCCTCTCTCTCGTCACCTGTCTCTCCCTCGTCACCTGTCTCTCCCTCGTCACCTGCCTCTCCCTCGTCACCTGCCTCTCCCTCGTCAACTGCCTCTCCCTCGTCACCTGTCTCTCTCTCGTCACCTGTCTCTCTCTCGTCACCTGTCTCTCTCTCGTCACCTCGTCTCTCTCTCGTCACCTGTCTCTCTCTCGTCACCTGTCTCTCCTCGTCACCTGCTCTCTCTCTCGTCACCTGCCTCTCTCTCGTCACCTGCCTCTCTCTCGTCACCTGCCTCTCTCTCGTCACCTGCCTCTCTCTCGTCACCTGTCTCTCTCTCGTCACCTGTCTCTCTCTCGTCACCTGTCTCTCTCTCGTCACCTGTCTCTCTCTCGTCACCTCTCTCTCTCTCGTCACCTCTCTCTCTCTCGTCACCTCTCTCTCTCTCGTCACCTCTCTCTCTCTCGTCACCTCCCTCTCTCTCGTCACCTGCCTCTCTCTCGTCACCTGCCTCTCTCTCGTCACCTGCCTCTCTCTCGTCACCTCTCTCTCTCTCTTCACCTGCCTCTCTCTCGTCACCTGCCTCTCTCTCGTCACCTGCCTCTCTCTCGTCACCTGCCTCTCTCTCGTCACCTGCCTCTCTCTCGTCACCTGTCTCTCCCTCGTCACCTGTCTCTCTCTCGTCACCTGTCTCTCTCTCTCCTCACCTGTCTCTCTCTCTCGTCACCTGTCTCTCTCTCTCTCGTCACCTGTCTCTCCCTCGTCACCTGTCTCTCTCGTCGCCGTCTCTCTCTCTCGCCTGTCTCTCCCGTGTCACCTGCCTCTCTCTCGTCACCTGTCTCTCTCTCGTCACCTGCCTCTCTCTCGTCACCTGTCTCTCTCGTCACCTGTCTCTCCCTCGTCACCTGTCTCTCTCTCGTCACCTGTCTCTCTCTCTCGTCACCTGTCTCTCTCTCTCGTCACCTGTCTCTCTCTCTTGTCACCTGTCTCTCTCTCTTGTCACCTGCCTCTCTCTCGTCACCTGCCTCTCTCTCGTCACCTGTCTCTCTCTCGTCACCTGTCTCTCTCGTCACGTGTCTCTCTCTCTCATCACCTGTCTCTCTCTCTCGTCACCTGTCTCTCTCTCTCGTCACCTGCCTCTCCCTCGTCACCTGCCTCTCTCTCGTCACCTGCCTCTCTCTCGTCACCTGCCTCTCTCTCGTCACCTGTCTCTCTCTCTCGTCACCTGCCTCTCTCTCGTCACCTGTCTCTCTCGTCACCTGTCTCTCTCTCGTCACCTGTCTCTCTCTCGTCACCTGCCTCTCTCTCGTCACCTGCCTCTCTCTCGTCACCTGCCTCTCTCTCGTCACCTGCCTCTCTCTCCCTGGTCACCTGCCACTCTCTCGTCACCTGTCTCTCTCTCGTCACCTGTCTCTCTCTCGTCACCTGCCTCTCTCTCGTCACCTGCCTCTCTCTCGTCACCTGCCTCTCTCTCGTCACCTGCCTCTCTCTCGTCACCTGTCTCTCTCGTCACCTGTCTCTCTCGTCACCTGCCTCTCTCGTCACCTGCCTCTCTCTCGTCACCTGTCTCTCTCTGTCACCTGTCTCTCTCTCGTCACCTGTCTCTCTCTCGTCTCACCTGTCTCTCTCTCGTCACCTGTCTCTCTCTCTCGTCACCTGCCTCTCTCGTCACCTGTCTCTCTCGTCACCTGTCTCTCTCGTCACCTGTCTCTCTCGTCACCTGCCTCTCTCTCGTCACCTGTCTCTCTCTCGTCACCTGTCTCTCTCGTCACCTGTCTCTCCTCGTCACCTGCCTCTCTCTCGTCACCTGTCTCTCTCTCGTCACCTGCCTCTCTCTCGTCACCTGTCTCTCTCGTCACCTGTCTCTCTCTCGTCACCTGTCTCTCTCTCGTCACCTGCCTCTCTCTCGTCACCTGCCTCTCTCTCGTCACCTGTCTCTCTCTCGTCACCTGTCTCTCCTCGTCACCTGCCTCTCTCTCGTCACCTGTCTCTCTCTCGTCACCTGCCTCTCTCTCGTCACCTGTCTCTCCCTCGTCACCTGCCTCTCTCTCGTCACCTGTCTCTCTCTCGTCACCTGTCTCTCTCTCGTCACCTGCCTCTCTCTCGTCACCTGTCTCTCTCTCGTCACCTGCCTCTCTCTCGTCACCTGTCTCTCTCTCGTCACCTGTCTCTCTCGTCACCTGTCTCTCCCTCGTCACCTGCCTCTCTCTCGTCACCTGTCTCTCCCTCGTCACCTGCCTCTCTCGTCACCTGTCTCTCTCGTCACCTGTCTCCCTCGTCACCTGTCTCTCCCTCGTCACCTGTCTCTCCCTCGTCACCTGTCTCTCTCTCGTCACCTGCCTCTCCTCGTCACCTGTCTCTCTCTCGTCACCTGTCTCTCTCTCGTCACCTGTCTCTCTCGTCACCTGTCTCTCTCTCGTCACCTGTCTCTCCTCGTCACCTGTCTCTCCTCGTCACCTGCCTCTCTCTCGTCACCTGTCTCTCTCTCGTCACCTGCCTCTCTCTCGTCACCTGCCTCTCTCTCAGTCACCTGCCTCTCTCTCGTCACCTGCCTCTCCCTCGTCACCTGTCTCTCTCTCGTCACCTGTCTCTCTCGTCACCTGTCTCTCCCTCGTCACCTGCCTCTCTCTCGTCACCTGTCTCTCCCTCGTCACCTGCCTCTCTCTCGTCACCTGCCTCTCCCTCGTCACCTGTCTGTCTCTCGTCACCTGTCTCTCTCGTCACCTGTCTCTCCCTCGTCACCTGCCTCTCTCTCGTCACCTGTCTCTCCCTCGTCACCTGCCTCTCTCTCGTCACCTGTCTCTCTCTCGTCACCTGTCTCTCTCGTCACCTGTCTCTCCCTCGTCACCTGCCTCTCTCTCGTCACCTGTCTCTCCCTCGTCACCTGCCTCTCTCTCGTCACCTGTCTCTCTCTCGTCACCTGTCTCTCTCTCGTCACCTGTCTCTCTCTCGTCACCTGCCTCTCTCTCGTCACCTGTCTCTCTCTCGTCACCTGCCTCTCTCTCGTCACCTGTCTCTCTCTCGTCACCTGCTCTCTCTCTCGTCACCTGTCTCTCTCTCGCTTATTACTGTGTTACTGCCTTTTATATGTGTGCTGTGACTTGACATCCTGTTCAGTTGCACTGTGTTTGCGAGGCTTTGTGGAAAGGGTTAACGAACACTGATTTTGGGGGCTTTGGATGAGAAGCTGGTCATTAGAGTTTAGAGGGAGTCTGTCACCTCTGATTAGACAGTTTCAGCTTTCGGCCGAGCGAGCTCTCGCGCAGGCGCAGTACTCACTGAGGGCTGCGCCAGCGCGATGTACTGGAGACTGAGGGCAGGAGCTTCATCATTGTCACTGGGCATGCGCTTCCTCCCAGGGTGACTGAGTGGAGAGTGAGCATCGGACGTCACCGGGCTCGGCGCATGCCCAGTGACGACGATGAAGCTCCTGCCCTCAGTCTCCAGTACATCGCGCTGGCGCAGCCCTCAGTGGGTACTGCGTCTGCGCGAGACTTCGCTCGGCCTTCAGGGAGGGGGAGGAGAGGGAGGAGACGCTGTGGGCGGTTAGGGATTCAGGAGGAAGGCGTGTTTTACTGAGTAGAGAGGCGGGTTTGGGCACTGCAGGGGGCGTTACTGGGCACACAAAGTGGAAGAAAACGCCCCTCTGGGCACCTTCGGGATTAATTAGCATAATGATAAAAATCGTTTTTGAGCAAAACTACTGGACGGATTACAGTATAGAACAGCAAAGCCAATTCTAGGTAATCTGTGGAGCATGACTGGTTTAAAAGTGTAAATGGTGTATACTGAGGTGACAGAATCCCTTTAAAGAAGAGCATGCTTTGGAGGGAAAAAGCCAGACGTTGTTTACCACCAAAACCAGACGGCCCGACCTTGTGACTGTCTGGTTTAGCTCTTTTCTTATGTCTGGAAACTTGTTTTTGTCTGGAAAACCTGCTGTGTCATTGTCATTGAGTATCATTGAAGCTCTAATGCAAGTCTATGAGGGACGGAAAGTGTAACATTGTATCTGTTTGTGCTGAGATTCTCCACTCCATCCCTCCCACTGGAAGGTTCTAGTCTAGCTAATACTGTATATAAGGAGAGCAGTCAGGGCCCCTAGTGTACTGCAGTTAGGGGCCAGTGCTTGGAGGGGAGACTCTGCCAAACTATTGAGTGACCAGAACAAGATGCTGAGCCGCAGACCATGGGTCACCAGCCCTGTGACCAAGGAACCACCAGGACTACTGAGCTACAGACCATGGACTTTCAGGATTTGTCCAGGATACCAACCTTCTGAGAGAGAGAGGGACAGCTAGCTCAGGCCTTTCCTCAGCATCAAACGCTTCTTCCGCCAGGGAGGAGACTGGAGAAGCCCTGTGCCTCGCCTGTATTGGGGTGCACCATTCCCTACCATCCCTTCCGGAGAACAGCAACACGTGATCACACCTCGACTGTGTCCGGGGGACCCAGAGTAGCCAACCCAAACCTGGGCACTGCATCCTGTCTCTCTCTCTCCTCATCTGTCTCTATCTCTCTCATCACCTGTCTCTTTATCCTCATCTGTCACTCTTCTCACCTCTCTCTCTCTATCTTTCTCCTGTCTCTCTCCTCACCTGTCTCTGTATCTCTCCTCACATGTCTCTTTCTATCACTCACCTGTGTCTCTCTCTCTCTCCTCACCTGTCTCTCTCTCTCTCTCTCTCCTCACCTGTCTCTCTCTCTCCTCACCTGTCTCTCTCTCTCCTTACCTGTCTCTCTCTCTCTCTCACCTGTCTCTCTCTCTCTCTCCTCACCTGTCTCTCTCTCTCTCTCCTCACCTGTCTCTCTCTCTCTCTCCCCTCACCTGTCTTTCTCTCTCTCTCCTCACCTGTCTTTCTCTCTCTTCTCTCCTCACCTGTCTCTATCTCTCTCCTGCCTCTCTCTCCTCACCTGTCTCTCTCCTCACCTGTCTCTCTCTCCTCAACTGTCTCTCTCTCTCCTCAACTGTCTCTCTCTCTCCTCAACTGTCTCTCTCTCTCCTCAACTGTCTCTCTCTCCTCAACTGTCTCTCTCTTTCCTCACCTGTCTCTCTCTCTCTCTCCTTACCTGTCTTTCTCTCTCTCCTTACCTGTCTCTCTCTCTCTCCTCACCTGTCTCTCTCTCTCTCCTCACCTGTCTCTCTCTCTCTCCTCACCTGTCTCTCTCTCTCTCCTCACCTGTTTCTCTCTCTCTCTCCTCACCTGTTTCTCTCTCTCTTCTCACCTGTCTCTCTCTCTCTCTCCTCACCTGTCTTTCTCTCTCTCTCTCTCCTCACCTGTCTCTCTCTCCTGCCTCTCTCTCCTCACCTGTCTCTCTCTCCTCACCTGTCTCTCTCTCCTCACCTGTCTCTCTCTCCTCACCTGTCTCTCTCTCTCCTCAACTGTCTCTCTCTCTCCTCAACTGTCTCTCTCTCTCTCCTTACCGGTCTCTCTCTCTCCTTACTGGTCTCTCTCTCTCTCCTTACTGGTCTCTCTCTCTCTCTCCTTACTGGTCTCTCTCTCTCTCCTTACTGGTCTCTCTCTCTCTCCTTACTGGTCTCTCTCTCTCTCTCTCTCCTTACTGGTCTCTCTCTCTCTCCTTACTGGTCTCTCTCTCTCTCCTCACCTCTCTCTCTCTCTCCTCACCTGCCTTTCTCTCTCTCTCTCTCCTCACCTGTCTTTCTCTCTCTCTCCTGACCTGTCTTTCTCTCTCTCTCTCTTCACCTGTCGTTCTCCTCACCTGTCGCTCTCTCCTCACCTGTCGCTCTCTCCTCACCTGTCGCTCTCTCCTCACCTGTCGCTCTCTCCTCACCTGTCGCTCTCTTCACCTGTCGCTCTTTCCTCCCCTGTCTCTATATCTCTCCTCACATGTCTCTTTCTATCACTCGCCTGTCTCTCTTTCTCTCTCCTCGCCTGTCTCTCTTTCTCTCTCCTCACCTGTCTCTCTTTCTCTCTCCTCGCCTGTCTCTCTTTCTCTCTCCTCGCCTGTCTCTCTTTCTCTCTCCTCGCCTGTCTCTCTTTCTCTCTCCTCGCCTGTCTCTCTTTCTCTCTCCTCGCCTGTCTCTCTTTCTCTCTCCTCGCCTGTCTCTCTTTCTCTCTCCTCGCCTGTCTCTCTTTCTCTCTCCTCCCCTGTCTCTCTTTCTCTCTCCTCGCCTGTCCCTCTTTCTTTCTCCTCGCCTGTCCCTCTTTCTCTCTCCACGCCTGTCTCTCTCTCTCTCTCTCTCGCCTGTCTCTCTCTCTCTCCTGCCTGTTGTCTCTCCCTCGCCTCGCCCGTCGTCCCTCCCTCGCCTCGCCCGTCGTCTCTCCCTCGCCTCGCCTGTCGTCTCTCCCTCGCCTCGCCTGTCGTCCCCCCCCCCCCTCGCCTGTCGTCTCTCCCTCACCTCGCCCGTCGTCCCTCCCTCGCCTCGCCTGTCGTCCTCCCTCGCCTGTCGTCTCTCCTCACCTGCGCTGTGGTCCCTCCTCGCCTCGCCTGTGGGTCCTCCCTCGCCTGTCGTCCCTCCTCGCCTCGCCTGTCGTCCCCCTCGCCTGTCGTCCCCTCGCCTGTCGTCTCTCCCTCACCTTGCCTGTCGTCCCTCCTCGCCTCCTGTCGTCCCTCCTCGCCTCCTGTCGTCCCTCTCGCCTCCTGTGGTCCCTCCTCGCCTCCTGTCGTCCCTCCTCGCCTCCCTGTGCGTCCCTCCTCGCCTCCCTGTCGTCCCTCCTCGGCTTCCCTGTGGTCCTCCCTCGCTTCCCTGTGGTTCCTCCTCTCGCCTTGCCTGTTGGTCCCTCCTCGCCTCGCCTGTGGTCGCTCCTCGCCTGCGCCTGTAGTCTCTCCTCTCGCCTTGCGCCTGTCGTGTCCTCTCCTCGCCTCGCTGTCGTCTCTCCTCGTCTCGTCTGTCGTCCCTCCTCGCCTCGCCTGTCGGTCCCTCCCTCGCCTGTGGTCCTCCCTCGCCTCCCTGTGGCGTCTCTCCTCGCCTCGCTTGTCGGTCCCTCCTCGCTGCTTGTCCCCTGTCAGTCGTCTCCCTCGTCTGTCGTCCCTCTCGCCTCGCCTGTCGTCCCTCCCTCGCCTGTGCGTCCTCCTCGCCTCCCTGTGGTCCCTCCTCGCCTCGCCTGTCGGTCTCTCCCTCGCCTCGCCTGTCGTCCCTCCCTCGCCTCGCCTGTCGTCCCTCCCTCGCCTCGCCTGTCGTCCCTCCCTCGCCTCGCCTGTCGTCCCTCCCTCGCCTCGCCTGTCGTCCCTCCCTCGCCTCGCCTGTCGTCCCTTCCTCGCCTCGCCTGTCGTCCCTCGCTCGCCTCACCTGTCGTCCCTCCCTCGCCTAGCCCATCGTCCCTCCCTCCCCTAGCCCGTCATCTCTCCCTCGCCTCACCTGTCTCCGGGCCTCTCTGATGGATGCCTCGTAGAACTGGGAGAAGTTCCTCACTTGGCTCCTCAGGCTGTTGTAGTTGGTCTTCATGTTCTTCAGGATGGGCTGGAGCGATGCCAGACGGCTCTGCATCCCTGCACATGTATGACATGGTTGTAAGTGGTCAGAGAGGTGTACTATTCCACCCATCAGATATATAACCCCTCACCCTGCGGTACTACTCCACCGTCTGAATATATATAACCCATCACACTACGGTACTACGCCACCCACCAGATATAACACATCACAGCACCCCTGACTCCCCGCTAATATCAGCTTGTTGTTACTCTTCCATCAGCTCTATGAATCAGGCAGCTCAGGATGAACGGCTATACCTACCAGTATGAGGACACTGTGACTATATGCTGTGAGGTAGGTGCACCCAGTGTCACTGCTTCGTCTGTGGTGGAGGGACGAGGCACCACCAATGGTGGATTATGAGGACCACGACCATCTGCTATGACAGGAATGACGCGCCACCTGCGGGACTCACCTAAGAGCTGACTCCTAAGCTGCTCCATGTGCTGCTCCGAGCAGTCGGAGGCTTCCTTTATGGCCTCGTCCTTCTGAGCCTCCAGCTGCTGGATCTCCTGCATCAGCTCCTCCTTCAGTTTCTCAATCTGAGACTCATAAGCCAAGATCTGGAGACACAGCGAGAAGATAGAGGCGATTTACAGCAATGGCACCACCACCCCCAAGAGGCAGAACAGACAGTATACTGCCCCCCAAAAGCTTGCACGTCCCAAAACAAGAACCCCAACATCTTTGCCGTGTATGACAGGGACATACAGTAACAAAAAGGGAAAACCATAGTCTGTAGATGATTTATGCACCTCCTCCCCCTCACTGCACAGTGACCTCTGCACAAGTGAAAGAGAATGTCCACCGCTCTCTCCTACAGAAGTCTACACATGATTTATACAGCTCACCTCCTCCCCCTCCCTGCACAGTAACCTCTGCACAAGTGAAAGAGAATGCCCACCACTCTCTCCTATAGAAGTCTACAGATGATGTATACAGCTCACCTCCTCCCCCTCCCTGCACAGTAACCTCTGCACAAGTGAAAGAGAATGCCCACCGCTTTCTCCTACATAAGTCTACAGATGATGTATACAGCTCACCTCCTCCCCCTCCCTGCACAGTGACCTTTATGCAGACCACAGATCATGCCCACTGTAATCTGCCATAGAAATCTATAGGTGATGAGGAAAGATTACCTCTTCCTCCTCCCTGCACAGTGAGCTCTACATATATCACAGATAATGTCCACTAAACTTTCCCACAGAAGTCTATTGGTGATGGAAACAGCTCTCCTCCCTCCAACAGGGCTCACTGAGTCATCTCCAGACTACAGGTTTCTATGGTCCATGTGGCTGCTCTAATGCAAATCTCGGTTTGGGGTACAGATAATTGGATGTGCAGGGTTGGGGTACAGATAATTGGATGCGCAGGGTTGGGGTACAGATAATGGCATGGGCAGGGTTGGGGTACAGATAATGGCATGGGCAGGGTTGGGGTACAGATAATTGGATGCGCAGGGTTGGGGTACAGATAATGGCATGGGCAGGGTTGGGGTACAGATAATTAGATGCGCAGGGTTGGGGTAGAGGCAGGAACAAGCTGCCTCTAGTCATAAAATGTTGGGGTGCTTCAGCCGGTCTCGGGGTCTCATACCTTGGTCTGTAGGGTGGAGGTCAGGTCCTCGGACCGGTGGAGCTGCTCCTCCAGCCGCTGACACTTCTCGCTGTGGTCGGACACTTGCTCCTGTAGAGTTCGGTTTCTTTCCTCTGCTTCTTCTAAGCTGCGCAGGAGCGTTGGGGACTCCACCTCCACCGTCTGTGTGACGTACTGAGAAAGGGGGACAGACACCCCGTTATGTCCTGCGGGGTGAGGTCCACGGTGCGCCCATCATCGTACATTACCCACATTACTAGAGGTCAGTCAGGACAGCATCAACCCCGGGGGCTTCTCTCCTCTCTGCACACTCCGTGGTCCTCCCTCCAGACACCCGTTACCAGTACAGGCCACGCCCTCAGGACCCCTGAGTTTATAGTGCCCCCTGTCCATACTGCATTTTCCTGTCGCCGGTGTGCTCTCCCCCACCTGTCACTCATGCTGTCTCTGTCCTCCTGTCATCCCTGCGTACTCCAGGATTCCGTCAGTTGTATCCTACTGAAGAGACAGTCACCTGTACATCTGGAGGTCTCTTTTTTTCATTTTCTAATGATAGCCTCAGTCTCTCGACCTTCTCCTGCAGCTGACGCGTTTCTTCATCTTTGCGCCATTGTATATTGTCCATGTGACCTTTGGCGTACACCAGCTGCTCCACCTTGTCCTGCAGAGACGTCTCCAGGTGATGCACCTTACCCCGCAGGTCCTCGTTCTCCTACCAGAGGATGGAGCACCAGTATTATAAGAGGCAATATAGACACGGCCCCATACATCACCCCGTATGCATCCTCCATAAGTGTCCTATATACCTCCATATACATCCTCTATATGTCTCCTATACACTCCATATACAGTGGAGGAAATAATTATTTGACCCCTCACTGATTTTGTAAGTTTGTCCAATGACAAAGAAATGAAAAGTCTCAGAACAGTATCATTTCAATGGTAGGTTTATTGTAACAGTGGCAGATAGCACATCAAAAGGAAAATCGAAAAAATAACTTTAAATAAAAGATAGCAACTGATTTGCATTTCATTGAGTGAAATAAGTATTTGAACCCCTACCAACCATTAAGAGTTCTGGCTCCCACAGAGTGGTTAGACACTTCTACTCAATTAGTCACCCTCATTAAGGACACCTGTCTTAACTAGTCACCTGTATAAAAGACACCTGTCCACAGAATCAATCAATCAAGCAGACTCCAAACTCTCCAACATGGGAAAGACCAAAGAGCTGTCCAAGGATGTCAGAGACAAAATTGTAGACCTGCACAAGGCTGGAATGGGCTACAAAACCATTAGCAAGAAGCTGGGAGAGAAGGTGACAACTGTTGGTGCGATTGTTCGAAAATGGAAGGAGCACAAAATGACCATCAATCGACCTCGCTCTGGGGCTCCACGCAAGATCTCACCTCGTGGGGTGTCAATGGTTCTGAGAAAGGTGAAAAAGCATCCTAGAACTACACGGGAGGAGTTAGTTAATGACCTCAAATTAGCAGGGACCACAGTCACCAAGAAAACCATTGGAAACACATTACACCGCAATGGATTAAAATCCTGCAGGGCTCGTAAGGTCCCCCTGCTCAGGAAGGCACATGTGCAGGCCCGTCTGAAGTTTGCCAATGAACACCTGAATGATTCAGAGAGTGACTGGGAGAAGGTGCTGTGGTCTGATGAGACCAAAATAGAGCTCTTTGGCATTAACTCAACTCGCTGTGTTTGGAGGAAGAAAAATGCTGCCTATGACCCCCAAAACACCGTCCCCACCGTCAAGCATGGGGGTGGAAACATTTTGCTTTGGGGGTGTTTTTCTGCTAAGGGCACAGGACAACTTATTCGCATTAACGGGAAAATGGACGGAGCCATGTATCGTGAAATCCTGAGCGACAACCTCCTTCCCTCTGCCAGGAAACTGAAAATGGGTCGTGGATGGGTGTTCCAGCACGACAATGACCCAAAACATACAGCAAAGGCAACAAAGGAGTGGCTCAGAAGAAGCACATTAAGGTCATGGAGTGGCCTAGTCAGTCTCCGGACCTTAATCCAATCGAAAACCTATGGAGGGAGCTCAAGCTCAGAGTTGCACAGAGACAGCCTCGAAACCTTAGGGATTTAGAGATGATCTGCAAAGAGGAGTGGACCAACATTCCTCCTAAAATGTGCGCAAACTTGGTCATCAATTACAAGAAACGTTTGACCTCTGTGCTTGCAAACAAGGGTTTTTCCACCAAGTATTAAGTCTTTTTTTGTTAGAGGGTTCAAATACTTATTTCACTCAATGAAATGCAAATCAGTTGCTATCTTTTATTTAAAGTTATTTTTTCGATTTTCCTTTTGATGTGCTATCTGCCACTGTTACAATAAACCTACCATTGAAATGATACTGTTCTGAGACTTTTCATTTCTTTGTCATTGGACAAACTTACAAAATCAGTGAGGGGTCAAATAATTATTTCCTCCACTGTACATCGTCTATATGTCTCCTATATACCCCACATACATTGTCTATATGTCTCCTATATACCCTATATACATCGTCTATATGTCTCCTATATACCCCATATACATCGTCTATATGTCTCCTATATACCCCATATACATCGTCTATATGTCTCCTATATACCCCCATATACATCATCTATATGTCTCCTATATACCCCATATACATCCTCTATAAGTCTCCCTATACACCCCATATACATCCTCTATATGTCTCCTATACACTCCATATACATCGTCAATATGTCTCCTATACACTCCATATACATCGTCTATATGTCACCTATATACCCCCATATACATCGTCTATATGTCTCCTATATACCCTGTATAAATCCTCTATAAGTCTCCCCATACACCCCATATACATCCTCTATAAGTCTCCCTATACACCCTCTATAAGTCTCCCTATACACCCCATATACATGCTCTAAAAGTCTCCCTATACACCCCATATGCATTCTCTATATGTCTCCTATATACCCCCATACATCTTCTATATGTCTCCTATATACCCCAAATACATTCTCTATAAGTCCCATATACATTCTCTATATGTCTCCTATATACCCCATATATATCCTCTATATGTTTCCTATATACCCCGTATACATCCTCTATAAGTCTCCCTATACACCCCATATACATCCTCTATATGTCTCCTATATACCCCATATATATCATCTATATGTCTCCTATATACCCCATATAAATCATATATAAGTCTCCTATATACCCCATATACATACTCTATAAGTCTCCCTATATATCCCATATACATGCTCTATATGTCTCCTATAAACTCCATATACATCGTCTATATGTCTCCTATATACCCCCATATACATCGTCTATATGTCTCCTATATACCCCATATACATCATCTATATGTCTCCTATATACCTCAAATACATCCTCTATAAGTCTCCCTATACACCCCATATACATCCTCTATATGTCTCCTATATATCCCATATATATCCTCTATATGTCTCCTATATACCCCATATATATCATCTATATGTTTCCTATATACCCCGTATACATCCTCTATAAGTCTCCCTATACACCCCATATACATCCTCTATATGTCTCCTATATACCCCATATATATCCTCTATATGTCTCCTATATACCCCTTATACATCCTTTATAAGTCTCCTATATACCCCATATACATACTCTATAAGTCTCCTATATACCCCATATACATGCTCTATATGTCTCCTATATACCCCATATACATACTCTATAAGTCTCCCTATATACCCCATATACATGCTCTATATGTCTCCTATACACTCCATATACATCGTCTATATGTCTCCTATATACCCCTTATACATCCTTTATAAGTCTCCTATATACCCCATATACATACTCTATAAGTCTCCTATACACCCCATATACATGCTCTATATGTCTCCTATACACCCCATATACATCCTCTATAAGTCTCTCTATACACCCCATATACATCCTATATAACTCTCCCTATATACCCCATACACATCCTCTATAAGTCTCCTATACACCCCATATACATCCTCTATAAGTCTCCTATACACCCCATATACTTCCTCTATAAGTCTCCTATACACCCCATATAGATCCACTATAAGTCTCCTATACACCCCATATACATCCTCTATAACTCTCCCTATACAACCATACACATCCTCTATAACTCTCCTATACACCCCATATACATTCTCTATAAGTCTCTCTATACACCCCATATACATCCTATATAACTCTCCCTATACACCCCATATACATCCTTTATAACTCTCCCTATACACCCCATACACATCCTCTATAAGTCTCCTATATACCACATATACATCCTCTATAACTCTCCCAATACACCCATATACATCCTCTATAACTCTCCCTATACACCCCATATACATCCTCTATAAGTCTCCCTATACACCCATATACATCCTCTATAAGTCTCTCTATACACCCATATACATCCTCTATAAGTCTCCCTATACACTTCCTCTATAAGTCTCCTATACACCCATATACATCCTCTATAAGTCTCCTATACACCCATATACATCCTCTATAACTCTCCCTATACACCCCATATACATCCTCTATAAGTCTCCCTATACACCCATACACATCCTCTATAAGTCTCCCTATACACCCCATATACATCCTCTATAAGTCTCCTATACACCCATATACATCCTCTATAACTCTCCCTATACACCCCATACACTTCCTCTATAAGTCTCCTATACACCCCATATAGATCCACTATAAGTCTCTCTATACACCCCATATACATCCTTTAAAACTCTCCCTATACACCCCATATACATCCTCTATAAGTCTCTCTATACACCCCATATACATCCTCTATAAGTCTCTCTATACACCCCATATAGATCCACTATAAGTCTCCTATACACCCCATATACATCCTTTATAACTCTCCCTATACACCCTATATAGATCCACTATAAGTCTCTCTATACACCCATATACATCCTCTATAAGTCTCTCTATACACCCCATATACATCCTTTATAACTCTCCCTATACACCCCATATACATCCTCTATAACTCTCCCTATACACCCCATATACATCCTCTATAAGTCTCCCTATACACCCCATATACATCCACTATAAGTCTCTCTATACACCCCATATACATCCTTTATAACTCTCCCTATACACCCCATATACATCCTTTATAACTCTCCCTATACACCCCATATACATCCTCTATAAGTCTCCCTATACACCCCATATAGATCCACTATAAGTCTCTCTATACACCCCATATACATCCTTTATAACTCTCCCTATACACCCCATATACATCCTTTATAACTCTCCCTATACACCCCATATACATCCTCTATAAGTCTCTCTATACACCCCATATACATCCTCTATAAATCTCCTATACACCCCATACACATCCTCTATAACTCTCCCTATACACCCCATACACATCCTCTATAAGTCTCTCTATACACCCCATATACATACTCTATAAGTCTCTCTATACACCCCATATACATCCTTTATAACTCTCCCTATACACCCCATATACATCCTATATAACTCTCCCTATACACCCCATACACATCCTCTATAAGTCTCTCTATACACCCATATACATCCTCTATAACTCTCCCTATACACCCCATATACATCCTCTATAAGTCTCCCTATACACCCCATACACATCCTCTATAACTCTCCCTATACACCCCATATACATCCTATATAACTCTCCCTATACACCCCATACACATCCTCTATAAGTCTCTCTATACACCCCATATACATCCTCTATAAGTCTCTCTATACACCCCATATACATCCTCTATATGTCTCCTATATACCCCATATACATCCTCTATATGTCTCCTATATACCACATATACATCCTCTATAAGTCTCTCTATACACCCCATATACATCCTCTATAACTCTCCCTATACACCCATATACATCCTCTATAACTCTCCCTATACACCCCATATACATCCTCTATAACTCTCCCTATACACCCCATTCACATCCTCTATAAGTCTCCCTATACACCCCATATACATCCTCTATATGTCTCCTATATACCACATATACAGTACATCTCTCTGCAGTGGCTGATCTCCACCCTCCATATAGATAACTTCTATACGTCCCCTGAACCTTGAGGAGCTGTGCGGAGGGCTGGCTGTTGACGGCGGCGAGTTTCTCCAGCAGCCCCTGCGTCATGTTCAGATTCTGCTTCAGGTTCTCGTTCTCCACAGACAAGTTGTGAATCTGCTTCTCCGAGTCGGTGACACCCTGTGAATAATAACAATATAATGGTGGAACGTGATGTAATGACGGCCATTAGTATGTGGACTGGAAGCCTCGTAATATCCTTATAATGTTCTGTCAAATGGCATCACCAATAGGTAAGCATCAAACATAGGATAATATAACATGTGCCCCATCCCCTCATGGCTGCCTTTTTCAGAATATTTTCAGAGCTGTAATGCGGAGAGGGAATAATTCCGGATCGCTCACCATTTCTGCCCTCAGCTGGGACAACTCCACCTCCCGTTCTTGGATTTTCCCTTTTAATTCTTCAATCTATCAAAAAGGAAGAAAATCATATGATTTGGGATAGAAGCACTGACTACACAAAATACAGTGACTGTCCAATCACAAGCCTCCCCCACCAACAAGACACAGCGACCGTCCAATCACAAGCCTCCCCCACCAACAAGACACAGCGACCGTCCAATCACAAGCCTCCCCCACCAACAGGACACAGCGACTGTCCAATCACAAGCCTCCCCCACCAACAAGACACAGCGACCGTCCAATCACAAGCCTCCCCCACCAACAAGACACAGCGACCGTCCAATCACAAGCCTCCCCCACCAACAAGACACAGCGACCGTCCAATCACAAGCCTCCCCACCAACAAGACACAGCGACCGTCCAATCACAAGCTCTCCCCACCAACAAGACACAGCGACCGTCCAATCACAAGCCTCCCCACCAACAGGACACAGCGACTGTCCAATCACAAGCCTCCCCCACCAACAAGACACAGCGACCGTACAATCACAAGCCTCCCCCACCAACAAGACACAGCGACCGTCCAATCACAAGCCTCCCCCACCAACAAGACACAGCGACCGTCCAATCACAAGCCTCCCCCACCAACAAGACACAGCGACCGTCCAATCACAAGCCTCCCCACCAACAAGACACAGCGACTGCGTCCAATCACAAGCCTCCCCACCAACAAGACACAGCGACTGTCCAATCACAAGCCTCCCCCACCAACAAGACACAGCGACTGTCCAATCACAAGTCTCCCCCTCCAACAAGACACAGCGACCGTCCAATCACAAGTCTCCCCCTCCAACAAGACACAGCGACCGTCCAATCACAAGCCTCCCCCACCAACAAGACACAGCGACTGTCCAATCACAAGTCTCCCCCACCAACAGGACACAGCGACCGTCCAATCACAAGTCTCCCCCACCAACAGGACACAGCGACCGTCCAATCACAAGCCTCCCTCACCAACAAGACACAGCGACCGTCCAATCACAAGCCTCCCCCACCAACAAGACACAGCGACCGTCCAATCACAAGCCTCCCCACCAACAAGACACAGCGACCGTCCAATCACAAGTCTCCCCCTCCAACAAGACACAGCGACCGTCCAATCACAAGCCTCCCCCACCAACAGGACACAGCGACCGTCCAATCACAAGTCTCCCCTCCAACAAGACACAGCGACCGTCCAATCACAAGCCTCCCCCACCAACAAGACACAGCGACCGTCCAATCACAAGCCTCCCCACCAACAAGACACAGCGACCGTCCAATCACAAGCTCTCCCCACCAACAGGACACAGCGACCGTCCAATCACAAGTCTCCCCACCAACAAGACACAGCGACCGTCCAATCACAAGTCTCCCCCTCCAACAAGACACAGCGACCGTCCAATCACAAGCCTCCCTCACCAACAAGACACAGCGACCGTCCAATCACAAGCTTCCCTCACCAACAGGACACAGCGACCATCCAATCACAAGTCTCCCCCTCCAACAAGACACAGCGACCGTCCAATCACAAGCCTCCCCCTCCAACAAGACACAGCGACCGTCCAATCACAAGCCTCCCCCTCCAACAAGACACAGCGACCGTCCAATCACAAGCTTCCCTCACCAACAGGACACAGCGACCGTCCAATCACTAACCTCCTCCACCAACAAGACACAGCAACCGTCCAATCACAAGCTCCCCCACCAACAAGACACAGCGATCCTCCAATCACAAGCCTCCCCCTCCAACAAGACACAGCGACCGTCCAATCACAAGCCTCCCCCTCCGACAAGACACAGCGACCGTCCAATCACAAGCCTCCCCCTCCAACAAGACACAGCGACCGTCCAATCACAAGCTTCCCTCACCAACAGGACACAGCGACCATCCAATCACAAGTCTCCCCCTCCAACAAGACACAGCGACCGTCCAATCACAAGTCTCCCCCTCCAACAAGACACAGCGACCGTCCAATCACAAGCCTCCCCCACCAACAGGACACAGCGACCGTCCAATCACAAGCTTCCCCACCAACAAGACACAGCGACCATCCAATCACAAGTCTCCCCCTCCAACAAGACACAGCGACCGTCCAATCACAAGCCTCCCCCACCAACAAGACACAGCGACCGTCCAATCACAAGCCTCCCCCACCAACAAGACACAGCGACCGTCCAATCACAAGCCTCCCTCACCAACAAGACACAGCGACCGTCCAATCACAAGCCTCCCCCTCCAACAAGACACAGCGACCGTCCAATCACAAGCCTCCCCCACCAACAAGACACAGCGACCGTCCAATCACAAGCCTCCCCACCAACAAGACACAGCGACCGTCCAATCACAAGCCTCCCCCACCAACAAGACACAGCGACCGTCCAATCACAAGCCTCCCCCACCAACAAGACACAGCGACCGTCCAATCACAAGCCTCCCCACCAACAAGACACAGCGACCGTCCAATCACAAGCCTCCCCACCAACAAGACACAGCGACCGTCCAATCACAAGCCTCCCCCACCAACAAGACACAGCGACCGTCCAATCACAAGCCTCCCCACCAACAAGACACAGCGACCATCCAATCACAAGCCTCCTCCACCAACAAGACACAGCGACCGTCCAATCACAAGCCTCCCCCACCAACAAGACACAGCGACCGTCCAATCACAAGCCTCCCCACCAACAAGACACAGCGACCGTCCAATCACAAGCCTCCCCACCAACAAGACACAGCGACCGTCCAATCACAAGCCTCCCCACCAACAGGACACAGCGACCGTCCAATCACTAAGCCTCCTCCACCAACAAGACACAGCGACCGTCCAATCACAAGCCTCCCCACCAACAAGACACAGCGACCGTCCAATCACAAGCCTCCCCACCAACAAGACACAGCGACCGTCCAATCACAAGCCTCCCCACCAACAAGACACAGCGACCGTCCAATCACAAGCCTCCCCACCAACAAGACACAGCGACCGTCCAATCACAAGCCTCCCCACCAACAAGACACAGCGACCGTCCAATCACAAGCCTCCCCACCAACAAGACACAGCGACCGTCCAATCACAAGCCTCCCCCACCAACAAGACACAGCGACCGTCCAATCACAAGCCTCCCCACCAACAGGACACAGCGACCGTCCAATCACAAGCCTCCCCCACCAACAAGACACAGCGACCGTCCAATCACAAGCCTCCCCCACCAACAAGACACAGCGACCGTCCAATCACAAGCCTCCCCACCAACAGGACACAGCGACCGTCCAATCACAAGCCTCCCCACCAACAAGACACAGCGACCGTCCAATCACAAGCCTCCCCACCAACAAGACACAGCGACCGTCCAATCACAAGCCTCCCCCACCAACAAGACACAGCGACCATCCAATCACAAGCCTCCCCCACCAACAAGACACAGCGACCGTCCAATCACAAGCCTCCCCACCAACAGGACACAGCGACCGTCCAATCACAAGCCTCCCCCACCAACAAGACACAGCGACCGTCCAATCACAAGCCTCCCCACCAACAAGACACAGCGACCGTCCAATCACAAGCCTCCCCACCAACAAGACACAGCGACCGTCCAATCACAAGCCTCCCCACCAACAAGACACAGCGACCGTCCAATCACAAGCCTCCCCACCAACAAGACACAGCGACCATCCAATCACAAGCCTCCCCACCAACAAGACACAGCGACCGTCCAATCACAAGCCTCCCCCACCAACAAGACACAGCGACCGTCCAATCACAAGCCTCCCCCACCAACCAGACACAGCGACCGTCCAATCACAAGCCTCCCCCACCAACAAGACACAGCGACCGTCCAATCACAAGCCTCCCCCACCAACAAGACACAGCGACCGTCCAATCACAAGCCTCCCCACCAACAAGACACAGCGACCGTCCAATCACAAGCCTCCCCCACCAACAAGACACAGCGACCGTCCAATCACAAGCCTCCCCCACCAACAAGACACAGCGACCGTCCAATCACAAGCCTCCCCACCAACAAGACACAGCGACCGTCCAATCACAAGCCTCCCCACCAACAAGACACAGCGACCGTCCAATCACAAGCCTCCCCACCAACAAGACACAGCGACCGTCCAATCACAAGCCTCCTCCACCAACAAGACACAGCGACCGTCCAATCACAAGCTCTCCCCACCAACAAGACACAGCGACCGTCCAATCACAAGTCTCCCCACCAACAAGACACAGCGACCGTCCAATCACAAGCCTCCCCCACCAACAAGACACAGCGACCATCCAATCACAAGGCTCCCCACCAACCAGACAGAGCGACCATCCAATCACAAGCCTCCCCCACCAACAAGACACAGCAACCGTCCAATCAGAAGCCTTTCCCACCAACAAGATACAGCGACTGTCCTATCACAAGCCTCCCCCACCAACAAGACACAGCGACCGTCCAATCAGAAGCCTCCCCCACCAACAGGACACAGCGACCGTCCAATCACTAACTTCTCCACCAACAAGACACAGCAACCGTCCAATCACAAGCTCCCCCACCAACAAGACACAGCGATCCTCCAATCAAAAGTCTCCCCCACCAACAAGACACAGCGACCGTCCAATCACAAGCCTCCCCACCAACAAGACACAGCGACCGTCCAATCACAAGCTTACCTCACCAACAAGACACAGCGACCATCCAATCACAAGCCTCCCCCACCAACAAGACACAGCGACCGTCCAATCACAAGCCTCCCCCACCAACAAGACACAGCGATCCTCCAATCACAAGCCTCCCCCACCAACAAGACACAGCGACCATCCAATCACAAGCCTCCCCACCAACAAGACACAGCGACCGTCCAATCACAAGCCTCTCCACCAACAAGATACTGCGACCATCAAATCAAAAGCTTCCCCCACTAATAGGGCACAGCAACTGTCCAATCACAAGCCTCCCCCACCAACAGGACACAGCGACTGTCCAAACACAAACCTCCCCACCAACAAGACACAGCGACCGTCCAATCAGAAGACTCCCCCACCAACAGGACACAGCGACCGTCCAATCACAAGCCTCAGCCACCAACAAGACACAGCGACCATCCAATCACAAGCCTCCCCCACCAACAAGACACAGCGACCGTCCAATCACAAGCCTCCCCCACCAACAAGACACAGCGACTGTCCAAGCACAAATCTCCCCCACCAACAAGACACAGCGACCATCCAATCACAAGCCTCCCCCACCAACAAGACACAGCGACCGTCCAATCACAAGCCTCCCCCACCAACAAGACACAGCGGCCGTCCAATCACAAGCCTCCCCCACCAACAAGACACAGTGACTGTCCAATCACAAGCCTCCCCCACCCACAAGACACAGCGACCATCCAATCACAAGCCTCCCATACCAACAAGACACAGCGACCATCCAATCACAAGCCTCCCCCACCAACAAGACACAGCGACCGTCCAATCCCAAGCCTCTCCCACCAACAAGACACAGCGACCGTCCAATCACAAGCCTCCCCCACCAACAAGACACAGCGACCGTCCAATCACAAGCCTCCCCCACCAACAAGACACAGCGACCGTCCAATCACAAGCTTCCCCCACCAACAGGACAAAGCGACCGTCCAATCACAAGACTCCCCCACCAACAAGACACAGCGACCATCCAATCACAAGCCTCCCCCACCAACAAGACACAGCGACCGTCCAATCACAAGCCTCCCCCACCAACAAGACACAGCGACCGTCCAATTACAAGCCTCCCCACCAACAAGACACAGCGACCATCCAATCACAAGCCTCCCCACCAACAAGACACAGCGACCGTCCAATCACAAGCCTCCCCCACCAACAAGACACAGCGACCGTCCAATCACAAGCCTCCCCCACCAACAAGACACAGCGACCGTTCAATCAGAAGCCTCCCCCACCAACAGGACACAGCGACCGCCCAATCACAAGCCTCCCCCACCAACAGGACACAGCGACTGTCCAATCACAAGCCTCCCCCACCAACAAGACACAGCGACCGTCCAATCACAAGCCTCCCCCACCAACAGGACACAGCGACCGCCCAATCACAAGCCTCCACCACCAACAGGACACAGCGACTGTCCAATCACAAGCCTCCCCCACCAACAGGACACAGCGCCCATCCAATCACAAGCCCCCCCACCAACTAGACACAGCGAACGTCCAATCACAAGCTTCCCTCACCAACAAGACACAATGACTGTCCAATCACAAGCCTCGCCCACCAACAGGACACAGAGACCGTCCAATCACAAGCCTCCCTCACCGACAGGACACAGCAACTGTCCAATCACAAGCCTCCCTCACCGACAGGACACAGCGATCGTCCAATTACAAGGCCCTCCCACCGACAGGACACAGTGACCATCCAATCACAAGTCTCCACCATCCACAGGACACAGAGACAGTCCAATCACAAGCCTCCCTCACCGACAGGACACAGCAATCGTCCAATTCCAAGGCCCTCCCACCGACAGGGCACAGCGAGCATCCAATCACAAGTCTCCCTCACCAACAAGATACAGCAACTGTCCAATCACAAGCCTCGCCCACCAACAGGACACAGCGACCGTCCAATCACAAGCCTCCCTCACCGACAGGACACAGTGACCATCCAATCACAAGTCTCCACCATCCACAGGACACAGAGACAGTCCAATCACAAGTCTCCCTCACCCACAGGACACAGCGACAGTCCAATCATAAGCATCCTCTACCCACAGGACACATCCAAAAGGCCTCTCCCACCCACAAGAAAGAGACCATCCAATCAGAAGTCTTCCCCATTAACAGGGCAGATACCATCCATTCACAAGCCTCCCCCACCACAGAGCAGAGACCATCCAATCACATGCCTCCCCCACTGACAGAGTAGAGACCATCCAATCACATGCTACCCTACTTGCAGAGCAGAAACCATCCAATCACAAGCTTGCCCCACCCATGGAGCAGAGACCACCCAATCACAAGCCACCCCCACCTGCAGAGCAGCGCCCCTGAAGAGCTTCATCCACCCATCATCCCACCTGCTGCTGCAGAATGTCAGACACTTGCTGCTGCTCCTTCTCCTTCTGCTCGATGTCCTGCTTCAGCTCTCCCACCTCCTCCTGTAACTGGGCTCTCTCCAACTGCAACACGCTGATGGACTCCACCAGTTTGTGGACGCCCACAGAGGGCAGTATGGAGATCGGGTGTGCACTGCAGAGGACTCCTGGAGGTGCAATTATATTAGATATCAAGTAATGGTGTCTACCAGCCAAATGCCCTCATCCTCGCCCACCCTGATTACTACAACCTCCTCTTGCCTTGCTCTGCTATGATGATGCCATGGATCTGACTTCTTCCGTAAGGCCCTGTCCACTTCTTGTGGCCCATAAGCCCCTTCCCTTATGTATCCCCCTGGTCCCTGACAGCCTCACCTCTCTGCAGTCTCTCCAGGACACTCTGCTGTTCACAGATGACACTCTCCAGGCTCTCAATTAGGCTCATCTTGTCTTTCATGCGCTGTTTGTACGCCTCACGTAGACTTCGCAGCTGCTTTTTACGGTGGCGCTCCTCCCGCTGCAGCTGAATGCGGTACTCCTGGGCCTTGCCCTGCAATCGCTGCATCTGGGAGTAATGCTCCAGGAAGGTGATGAGATGAGACATGACGGTGAGGAGCGGGGAGGTCAGCTGAGGAACAAAAGGAACATCAGTGTGGCTTCACATTATGTACTTACAGAGTACATGGAAAGTGTCTGGGAAATGTGATCATGACACAGTGACCTGTCACCTTCTCCATGTTGGTTGCCGATGGCTGATCGGAGGCCGATTCCTGCTTGAAAGCCAAAAACTCAGATAGAGGGGAGCTGAGATCACCCAGAAGATGATCCCCGAACCCTGCAGCCTCATCCTCTGACCCAGAGACCCCGCTGCTGTCATCACTGCCTGCAGGACAAGAACCAGAAGAGGACCATTAGAGCATAAGAACAGTGACAGCTCACCACCAACTCACCAGAGCCAGAAGACCAGTAGTCAGCTCACCACCAACTAACCAGAGCCAGATGACCAGGAGTCAGCTCACCCACCAACTAACCAGAGCCAGATGACCAGGAGTCAGCTCACCCACCAACTAACCAGAGCCAGATGACCAGGAGTCAGCTCACCACCAACTCACCAGAGCCAGGTGACTGGGAGTCAGCTCACCCACCAAATCACCAGAGCCAGGTGACTGGGAGTCAGCTCACCCACCAAATCACCAGAGCCAGATGACTAGGAGTCAGCTCACCCACCAAATCACCAGAGCCAGATGACCAGGAGTCAGCTCATCCACCAAATCACCAGAGACAGATGACTAGGAGCCAGCTCACCCACCAAATCACCAGAGCCAGATGACTGGGAGCCAGCTTACCCACCAGATCACCATAGCCAGATGACCGGGAGTCAGCTCACCCACCAAATCACCAGAGCCAGATGACCAGGAGTCAGCTCATCCACCAAATCACCAGAGCCAGATGACTGGGAGTCAGCTCACCCACCAAATCACCAGAGCCAGATGACTAGTAGCCAGCTCACCCACCAAATCACCAGAGCCAGATGACCAGGAGTCAGCTCACCCACCAAATCACCAGAGCCAGATGACTGGGAGCCAGCTCACCCACCAAATCACCAGAGACAGATGACTAGGTGCCAGCTCACCCACCAAATCACCAGAGCCAGATGACTGGGAGCCAGCTTACCCACCAAATTACCAGAGCCAGATGACCAGGAGTCAGCTTACCCACCAAATCACCATAGCCAGATGACCGGGAGCCAGCTTACCCACCAAATCACCATAGCCAGATGACCGGGAGTCAGCTCACCCACCAAATCACCAGAGCCAGATGACTAGGAGCCAGCTCACCCACCAAATCACCAGAGCCAGATGACCAGGAGTCAGCTCACCCACCAAATCACCAGAGCCAGATGACTAGGAGCCAGCTCACCCACCAAATCACCAGAGCCAGATGACCAGGAGTCAGCTCACCCACCAAATCACCAGAGCCAGATGACTGGGAGCCAGCTCACCCACCAAATCACCAGAGCCAGATGACTGGGAGTCAGCTCACCCACCAAATCACCAGAGCCAGATGACTAGGAGCCAGCTTACCCACCAGATCACCATAGCCAGATGACCGGGAGTCAGCTCACCCACCAAATCACCAGAGCCAGATGACCAGGAGCCAGCTCACCCACCAAATCACCAGAGACAGATGACTAGGAGCCAGCTCACCCACCAAATCACCAGAGCCAGATGACCGGGAGCCAGCTCACCCACCAAATCACCATAGCCAGATGACCGGGAGTCAGCTCACCCACCAAATCACCAGAGCCAGATGACTAGGAGCCAGCTCACCCACCAAATCACCAGAGCCAGATGACCGGGAGTCAGCTCATCCACCAAATCACCAGAGCCAGATGACTGGGAATCAGCTCACCCACCAAATCACCAGAGCCAGATGACCAGGAGTCAGCTCACCCACCAAATCACCAGAGCCAGATGACTGGGAGCCAGCTCACCCACCAAATCACCAGAGACAGATGACTAGGTGCCAGCTCACCCACCAAATCACCAGAGCCAGATGACTGGGAGCCAGCTTACCCACCAAATTACCAGAGCCAGATGACCAGGAGTCAGCTTACCCACCAAATCACCATAGCCAGATGACCGGGAGCCAGCTCACCCACCAAATCACCAGAGCCAGATGACTAGGAGCCAGCTCACCCACCAAATCACCATAGCCAGATGACCGGGAGTCAGCTCATCCACCAAATCACCAGAGCCAGATGACTAGGAGCCAGCTCACCACCAAATCACCAGAGCCAGATGACCGGGAGTCAGCTCACCACCAAATCACCAGAGCCAGATGACCGGGAGTCAGCTCACCCACCAAATCACCAGAGCCAGATGACTGGGAGTCAGCTCACCCACCAAATCACCAGAGCCAGATGACTAGGAGCCAGCTCACCCACCAAATCACCAGAGCCAGATGACTGGGAATCAGCTCACCCACCAAATCACCAGAGCCAGATGACCAGGAGTCAGCTCACCCATCAAATCACCAGAGCCAGATGACCGGGAGTCAGCTCACCCACCAAATCACCAGAGCCAGGTGACTGGGAGTCAGCTCACCCACCAAATCACCAGAGCCTGATGACTAGGAGCCAGCTCACCCACCAAATCACCAGAGCCAGATGACCGGGAGTCAGCTCACCCACCAACTCACCAGAGCCAGATGGCCACGAGTCAGCTCACCCACCAACTAACCAGAGCCAGATGACCAGGAGTCAGCTCACCCACCGACTCACCAGAGCCAGATGACCAGGAGTCAGCTCACCCACCTGATTGGTCACCTCAGTCACCCACCTGACAGCTCCACTCCTGTGTGTAGTAACAGACTGACCAGACCCAGATGACCAGGAGTCAGGACACCCACCTGAGAGGTCACCCCAGTCACCTACCTGACAGGTCCACCCCTTTAGTAACAGACTTACCAGAGCCAGATGACCGGGAGACCTGACCTCATTGTTCTCCATGAATATAATGATTACATGTGATATATCCATCCTCCCCCGATCCCTAAGTACAGCATTATGATGTACTATATATTTGTGGGGTCACTTACTTTCCAGCTCGTCGAGCTCGGCCCACATCTCACGGTGCTTAGATTTATCTGATCTTCTTTCAGTCTCTTCATTCTGCACAAGAGACAAAAGATTGTCAGCCGACAAGGATAGCGAGGAGCTGCCAGATGGTGGTCTATGGCGGCTGGCAGGTGAAGGTCCTCAGACTTTATTCTGTCTGCTCGTCACTGCGTAGTCAGCGCCGTATGACCAGTCACCACATCTTACAACTTGGACAAGGTGCTTCACTCAAGAAATGGAGAATTAAACATGAACATTTTTTGTCAGAGCTGGATTTATAGAAAATCAGGCAATTAGTAATTTCAGCCCTTGTAATACTGCCATATAGTACCAAGGCAATACTGCCATACACATCTTACATATCTATCTCCATATACTGCCAAATAACTAGGCAATATTGTCATATACAGCCCACATAAATTATGCCTCTAAATAGTGCCAAGTTTGCCATAGGCAGCCAACATATTACCGTTACATAGTGCTGACAATATTGGTATATACAGTCTACATTAATAATGTCTCCGAATAGTGCCAAGACAAAATTCCTATAGGCAGCCAACATAATACTGCCATAAAGTGCTACGACAATATTGTCATACAGTATACAGCCTACATAAATATCTCCTTTAAGTACCTATATGGTACTGCTATTTACAGTCCATATAAATAATAAGGATAGCGTCACGACAAATCTGCCACACATGGCCCAGATAATACTAACACATAGGGCAAAAACAATACTGCCACATACAGCCCACTTAATAGCACCATATACTGTCATGTAATTCTTTAATACCGCTATATACAGCCCATATACCACCATGAAATGCCAGTAATACAATGCTGCTATATACAGTACAGTCCGCAGAATAGTGTCTCACAGAAGTCAGTACAACCCTCCCATTTCTGTAAATAGTCTATTCTATCTTTTCCTGGGACAACACTCAATAGTAATGACACAGCAGATTTTCCAGACAAAAACAGGTTTTCAGACATAAGTACAGAGATAAACCTGATATTCACAAGGTCAGGCCGTCTGGTTTTGGTTGTAACAACGTCTGGCTTTTTCCCTCCAAACCCTATGGCTGCTGTGGAAAATTAACAGCTTCTCATTCAAAGTCCCAAAAGTCTCTCAGTATTCATTAACCCTTTCCACAGTGCTGTGTAAATGAACAAAATATATATCACAACACACATATAAAATGCAGTTACACAGTATTAAACAGTGCAAGTTAACACTTTCAAGTGAAATAAAGTAAGAAGTTTATAACTTTGCATAGGGGAAATAGGCAAATCACAGACTTCATGGTACCCCTGCTCCAGGGCACTACATTGTCGCTCAGTTCCGACCCATTTCCGTATGACTCCATCTCTGTTCATTTGTCTTGCTCCTTAGCAGAGTAGGAAAAGTCGACCTGTTGCAGACTTGCTGTCTAGGGCTTGCACAGCAAGTAGGCAGGGAAACGGGCGTGGTTCCAGTTAGGGCTCACTGTCTGTGTATTCCTGCTTACTGTGGTTCTATTATCACTGACCATAACATTTTTTTCCCGAGTGACCTTAGTGTTATGGATACCACAGCAACATTAGTCACCCAGATGGAGGGTGTGGCCCAATTGGTCCAGGACTTGGCAGAGAGTACAGGAGCTAGAGTCCCGCTCCCCGGTTATTTTGGCCCCCTTATCAGTAGAATGCAAAGTAAAACTTCCTGACCGGTTCTCGGGAGAGCTACAAATTATATTTCCATCTTAGGCCCCACTCATCTAGGATGGAAGCCCAGAAGGTGGGCATTATAATGTCGCTACTTCAGGGGGACCCACAGGAGTGGACATTTTCTCTGTCACCCCACTGTCCCCTCCTCCTCTCCCTGCAGCCTGTCATCACCTCCTACTGACCCCTCCTCCTCTCCCTGCAGCCTGTCAGCACCTCCTACTGACCCCTCCTCCTCTCCCTGCAGCCTATCAGCATCTTCTACTGCCCCCTTCTCCTCTCCCTGCAGCCTGTCAGCACCTCACACTGCCCCCAGCCTGTCAGCACCTCACACTGCCCCCTCCTCTCCCTGCAGCCTGTCAGCACCTCCTACTCACCCCTCCTCTTCTCCCTGCTGCCTTTCAGCATCTCCTACTGCCCCCTCCTCCTCTCCCTGCTGCCTTTCAGCATCTCCTACTGCCCCCTCCTCCTCTCCCTGCTGCCTGTCAGCATCTCCCACTGCCTCACCCTCCTCTCTCTGCAGCCTGTCAGCACCTCACACTGCCCCGTCCTCTCCCTGCAGCCTGTCAGCACCTTCCTCACCTCCTCCTCTACCTGCAGCCTGTCAGCACCTCCCTCACCCTGCAGCCTGTCAGCACCTCCCCCTCTACCTGCAGCCTGTCAGCACCTCTCACTGCCCCCCTGCAGCCAAACAGGGACACTAGTGACCCCAGAACATAGTGGGGAGGGGGCGCAACAGCTGTGGCAATAACAGCACAAGATGGTGACAGATCACAGTAGGGGCAGATGGCAGTAGGGGCAGCAGGAGGGTGGCAGCAGCACACTGGGCAGGAGTAAGGGGCCATTTCTCACAATGTTCCGATATGGCAGCACACTGCAGTCACATCATTAGTGGCAGAATGATCTAGTCTGATGCATTAGGTACCGGTGTGTGGAAATCCCGGCTCATCTACTCCCGATTCATCTCTGTGAAGGTCAGTCTCTCCACATTTTGTGCTGAAAGGCGAGTTCTTCTTGGGGTAACTAAGGCCCCCGCCGCACTGAACACCCGCTCTGATGCCACTCTACAGACCGGGCAGGAAAGCTTGTACAGGGCAAACTCTGCCAGTTGAGGCCACAATTAAAGTTTGGCTGCCCAGCAGCCCAAGGGATCTTGGATCTGAGGTGACTGGGTGCAGTCCAAGTATGTCACCACCTGCTGCTTCAGGTTCTGCTCCATGTCCTGCTGCTACTGGTGGGTGGTTTCTTCAGTAGGAGGCTGAATAAAACTGCTCATCAGAGACTCCAGACTGAAGTTGGTGCTGATGGAACTTGTGCTGCTCCTGCTCCCCACTCCACCCCTCCTTCTAGCAGTGGAACATGAGCACAGAGGGCCCCCTGGTCAGACCTTCATGAGGATGGGCGATGGCGCACATAGGCAGCGGCCAACTGACTACATAGGATATCTCTATAGTAGTTGAGTTTACCTTTCCTCTTAGTGGGTGTAAAAAAAGGCCCCCATTTTAGCCTGGTAGCTAGGGTCGAAGATGGTGGAGAGCCAGTAGTCATCGCTCTGCCGAATGGTTATAATACGGCTGTCACTACCCAAGCATCTCAGCATGCATGTGGCCATATATGCAAGGGACTCGGAGGGACTCCCTGCCTCCATCTCCACTGCATACTGCCACGGTGCCTCAGGGTCATCTGCCTCATCTTCCTTATTCTGACTCCGATTGTTGTGATAGCGATCAATCCCTTGTAAGACCTCTATGCCTGATCTGTATAAGCAGATATAATCACTGCAGACAATCCTCATCAGATAGCTGAACTCACCAACACTGTGTTCATCGACAAAGTTGCTTTATTCTGTACATCAGACAACAGGATACTGCAGAATGAATCTCAGTATTATGCAGTCAAAAGATGATACTTTCTTTAGCGTACCATGAAGAATGCATGTGTCCCTGTTACATGTGGCCTGTTAGCTGCATCCATGATACAGAAAGTGCTGTACTCCAGAAGAAGGGTGGAGCATTGCAACGGAAATAAGTCATAGATCTCAAGAAAGGGAACATGGAAAAACAAGTGCATTACCAAAAAAGGCCACTAGATTGCAGCATATAACTATCCATAGGAAATGGTTAAAAGAATAAACTATATAAATTCCCATCTACAAATAATGTATATATTGACTGTGTAACAGCATATTCCTCATCGCGCTCCAGCTCCTTCTGCTCCTCTCCTGTCACTTGTGCAGATAAACCACCCATTTCTGTATACATTGCTGGTTCGTGAATCTCCTCCTCCAGTTCAGCCCCCACAGGGCTCAGTAAAATGACTTTGCAAATTAAATTTTTTCTAAACTTTGGATCGAATTCCACTTCACATGGTTCGATTTGCTCAACACTCATTATTCTATGTAATCTTATCAGTCATCAATTGATTACTGGTTACTATTATCCATTATTATTGTATTATCTATTACTACATGAGGAAGGTCTTGCTGGCGTTCTTTGGGCCTCTCATCCATGTGGGAGACCCTCTCAGCAGATTTGGGTATGAAGCTATCCTTGCAGATCACATACACCAAAACATGCAGATTGTCTCCCCTGGGACAAATGGAATCTTCCAACAAGACAAAGCAACATGTTGAGACATGTTATCGAGCTTGAAATGTCCGACATTTGTTGGAAGAGCATGACCAAGACTTCCAAGTACTACCCTGGCCCCGTAATTCTCCAGACCTGAACTAAACTGAGCTTCTGTGGGACCACCACAATGTTCGTATTTGCTCTATGGATCCTCCCCACACCCCCTCCAGCAGCAGTGGGACCACCTTGATGGGTGTGTTCTCTCTATGGGTCCCCACCACGCCCCCTCCAGCATCTGTGGGACCACTACAGTGGTCATATTCGCTCTATGGATCCTCCCCACACCCCTTTCAGCATCTGTGGGACCACCTAAATGGTCATGTACGCTCTATAAATTCTCCCTCACACCCCCTCAAGCAGCTGTGGGACCACCATGATGGGTGTGTTCGCTCTATGGATCCTCACCATGTCCCCTCTAGCATCTGTGGGACCACCACAATGGTCATATTCGCTCTATGGATCACCTTCTAAGCCCCTCCAGCAGCTGTGGGACCACCTTGATGGTTGTGTTCTCTCTATGGATCCCCACCACGACCACTCCAGCACCTGTGGGACCATCACAATGATCGTATTCGCTCTATGGATCCTCCCCAAACCCTTTCTAGCAGCTGTGGGACCAACTAAATGGTCATGTACGCTCTATGAATTCTCCCTCAAGCCCCCTCCAGCAGCTGTGGGACCACCTTGATGGTTATGTACGCTCTATGGATTCTCCTTTATGCCCCTTTCAGCAGTTGTGGGACCACCTCGATAGTCGTATCCGCTCTATGGATCTTCCCCCCACACCCCGCCAGAATCTGTGGGACCACCACCTCAATGATCGCTTTCACTCTATAGATCCTCCCCTATGTAAGGATGTGGGGCAAGGGACCTTAAATGTATTACTGTGCTATGTTGTAAATTGTATAATTACTGCAACATCTCACTTTGGTCAGTAGATGGCAGCAAAGGATAGATGATAAAAGTCTACATTGGAGCTGCCTATCAGAGGGATACTAATAACTTATTTAGTTTGCAAAGTTGGAAAATAGCTAATTTATGGGCTGTTTTGGACCCTTACAAGTATGTTAGCAAACTGAATATGCAACATCCCATTTACTGGTTTATTGTTAGACTGTTTATTGTTACTGTTGGTTTATTCTCTGTTACCAATCTGTTTTATATGTTCTCATCTTCTGGTTCACTACATTGTTCAGTGAACGCAACTGCTGGGACAGAACCGTTGTCTGTGTGGCATCGTGTACCCTTTGTACCTGTGGGCCTAGCCCTCAGTTTTTTTTCACCTACAACCCCTCCAGCAGCTCTGGGACCACCTCAATATTCATGTACACTATAGATTCTTGTTCATACCCCCTTCAGCACCAGTGGGACCACCTCAATGATCGTTTTCACTCTATAGATCCTGCCCTACAACGCCTCCAGCAGCTGTGGGACCACCTCAATGATCGTTTTCACTCTATAGATCCTGCCCTACACCGCCTCCAGCAGCTGTGGGACCACCTAGATCAGGGGTAGGGAACCTCCGGCTCTCCAGCTGCTGTAAAACTACATATCCCAACATGCTCCATTCACTTCTATGGGAGTTCAGAGAAGAGCAGAGTAAGTATGCATGCTGGGAGTTGTTGTTTCACAACAGCTGGAGAGTCGGAGGTTCCCTACCCTTGGACTAGATGGTTGTGTTCTCTCTATTGATCCCACCTATCCTCGATAGTCCTATCCGCTCTATGGGGCCCCCCCTAAACCCTCACCAGTATCTGTGGGACCACCTTGATGGTCGTGTTCTCACTATGGTTTCCCATGCCCCCTCCTCCAGCAGCTGTGAGACCACCTCGATGGATGTGTTCATTCTATAGATCCTCGCTCACGCCTCCACAAGCAGCTGTGAGACCATCTTGATGGACATCTTCGCTCTGTGGATCCCCCTGCGGCCCCTCTAGCATCTCTGGGACTACCTTGATCGACATCTTCGCTCTGTGGATCCCCCTGCGGCCCCTCTAGAATCTGTGGTACCACCTTGATCGACATCTCTCTGTGGATCCCCCTGCGGCCCCTCCACAATCTGTGGGACCACCTTGATGGACATCTTCGCTCTGTGGATCCCCCCGCGGCCCCTCCAGCATCTGTGGGACTACCTTGATGGACATCTTCGCTCTGTGGATCCCCCTGCGGCCCCTCTAGCATCTCTGGGACTACCTTGATGGACATCTTCGCTCTGTGGATCCCCCCGCGGCCCCTCCACAATCTGTGGGACCACCTTGATGGTTGTGCTCGCTGTATGGATCCCACCCACAACCCCCTCCAGCAGCTGTGGGACCACCTCAAAGGTCGTGTTCACTCAATGGATCCCCACCAGCAGCTGTGGGATGAACTGCAGTCAGCATGGCTCCAGATCCCTGTGACAACCTACCAGGACCTTATGGAGTCACTCCGGGCCCCTCCAGCTGCTGCCGGTGCTGCACACGGAGGTGACGCTGGATATTAGCTGGTGGCCATAATGATGGGACTCCACTGTGCATGATGTTTAATATTTGTCACAATTATTTCATCTATTACCATTTGTTATTATTCATTATTATTAACATTTTCAATTATTATTAACCCTTTCAGCCCCGGAGGTTTTTTCTTTTTTGTGTTTTGTTTTTTCACTCCTTGCCTTTCCAGGGCCATCATTTTTTTATTTTCCTGTTCACACAGCTGTAATTCCATCATTTAATATTGCATCCGATGTAGTGGGGAGCTGGGACAAAAAAAATTCCAAATGGAGTGAAATTGTAACAAAAACGCATCATTCTCCAGATCAGTACAATCATGGCGATACCACATATGTAGAGTTTTCTTGCGTTTTAATATTAAATAAAAATCAAAACCTTAATTTTTTTTTTTTCCTTTTTATCGCCATATTCTGACCCGTTTTTGTAGTTAGGGGGGGGGGTCCACATAAACATTTTATATTCCATTATAACGGAATATACAACGCATATGTGAAGCCACCCTTATGTGTGCGGAGCTGTGGAGGGCTCATTTTTTGGGCCGATCTGTACTTTTCATTGATACCAGTTTGGGGTGTGTATGACTTTTTGATCACTTTTCATAAAAAAAAGATTTTGGCTTCGAAAAAATGGTCAATTGGCTATTTTTCTGTTTTGCCTTATAGGATAAATATTTTAGTATTTTAATAGTACCGACCTTTTCATACACAGTGATGCCCATGATATGCATTTTTTTATTGTTTATACATTTTTATTTTCATTTTGGGGAAAGGGGGTGATTTGATTTTTTTCCCACTCTTTTCTAGTTCCCCTCGCAGGGATGGGCAAACTGCGGCTCTCCAGCTGTTGCAAAACTACAACTCCCAGCATGCAAAGACTGCTTACAGCTATCAGCTTACAGCAGAGCATGGTGGGAATTGTAGTTTTACAACAGCTGGAGGGCCGAGTTTGCCCATCACTATAACAAGCAGGTTGCTTCTCTCATAGACTCCGATGCTAATACGCTGTACTCGCTGGCGCTACAGGCAGGCTCTCCATAGGAACTAATCTACAGCAGCCTCTTGTTCCTCAGAAGGACAGAGGCTGCTGCATCCGGCTCCTCTGATCCTCGTCGGGGGGAGCGTGCCCTTCTGTCCAGTCCAGATGTTGTAGTCATGTCCACAATCGGCATTACCAGTGGTCACGGACATTAGGCCCAGGTGTCACCTGCCATGCTTGTGAGCGGGCGCCATTTTTAAGCTAAATTCACACGATCAGGATTGCGTGCGGATTCTCTGCACAGATTTGCGTGCGTAAATTCTGCACTGTAAGTCATGTACCTTGTATTCTATGAGAATATAAAATTCTCATGCACACAATGCAGATTTTTTTTCAATGCGGAGTCTAATATCTGCAGAATGTCAATTTATTTTACTTATTTTCTCCATTCACTTCAATGGCGAGGAAAATCCGCACCAAATCCGCATGTAAATCCACAGCAATCGATGTGGATTGTCTGCACAAATTTCCCTGCGAACACCGCACATAAATCCTGAATGGGTGCATTTACCCTAAAAGTTCCGGACATGTCTGGGGCTGGTTGGGAAGGGGTTAATAGTGTTTTTTTATTATTATTTCATGAATTATTACTATGTTATTGTCTATTGTTATTATTGCATTATCTCGTTCCATGGATCACTGTTTATTATCTATTTCTGGAGAACGATATCCTGAATGTCACCACTGAACGTGTTCCAAGTGAACCCAGACAAGACTTCAGGACACAACAGGAAAAACGGAGGCTTTATTCAAGGATGGTAACAAGACAAACCTGATCAGAACCAAACAGGACGTATGGGTAGAGAACAGCGCAGACCTAATCTCCACCAACCACTGTCCGTACTTTCTTAGATGATCTGTCCCCCAACTATGGCGCCCAACTGGTCGACAGTCCCTACGCTAAGTGCAGGGATAAAGTCCAAGCGCCTGCGGAAAGAACTGCAGGCACCTGTTCACCCAGCCAGAACCCGGGCAGACATGAAACAGGAACACAAGACACAGAATCAGAATCAAAACATCAACCAGATCCCACGCAGATGAGAGCACACACAGGGAGCATGGCGATCACCGGCAGACCAGGACATGGCGAAGAGAATCGGACAGATCAGACATATGCGTCATCGATGATCAATCAGGCCGAGCACACGAGTCAGGGCAGAAGTACAAACAGTCTGGTCAGGAGAGCAGGCGCCTGAACACAGCTGGGAGCAAGTCATCCGCAGCCCATACGCAAGAGCGCAGGCAGCCGGTCGGAAACGCGGTGAACCGCACTGTAAAACTAAACTTGTTTTCCTCCTAAAAGAAGAAGAATGACACTTGGTTACCTGAAACTTCTTTTTCCGTGAGACCCAGGCAGTATCTAGGGTTTTATTCCACCTCTGCCTGCAGGACAGGAGGTATTAAAGCAGCACATAAACACGCCTATAAAACGCCACAAAAGCAGCGTTAAATAAATAACAAGCTCAAAAAAATCAAATGGGAGGGAGAATGGTCCTCGAGGAAAAAGAAATTCTTCCTCATCGTCTGCGGCAGCACCTAAGAAGTGAAGAAGCAGGAAAGTGGTGGGGAGAGAAAGACTCTAGTGCTAACGGCCAAAACTCCCTCGAAGATCTCCAACCTGGCTACTGAAGCTTTGCTAGCCGAAGCCTTTCCTAGGCCCAAAGTATTGGACAAAAAGTCTGTCAGGAGGTCTAAAGTCCTTAGAAGTTTCTATTGCATGTTTAACCCCCATAAGATGCAGGGTCTCTTCCTCCATATTGTCCGGATTTGGCTAATATGTAGGGAGAAAATGTCTTGGTTTATATTGGACTCCAAATGCACTTCCAGTAGGAACCCAGGAACAGTCCTCAGGTGTAGGCCGTCAGACAAGGTTCTCTTCTCTCGAGGAACGTCCTTGTAATTCACTAACTCTTAGCTGTAGACACTGCCAGTAAAAATAAAGACTTAAAGGACAAAAACTTTTAGTTACAGGACCGTAGAGGCTCAAAAAGACGTCCTCTTCACACTGCATCAGAACGAAAATCCCAGCAACATTCAGTTTCTCCAATGCTTCTTTATTTAGTGTAGAAAATGGGTATACAATAAGCCCCTCATGGGACGCGTTTCGGCTAACTTTAGCCTTCCTCAACCATGTCACCCAACAATAGCTCCTGTGCAATTTATACATGTTAGCCTATCAAATTCTAGTGACATCATGAGTGAATTGACCAATCCTGGACATTCAATCAAATCAAGGTGTGTTCATTGTTTTCTGTGTATCACTTCTCTTTTATTTCAATGGTTTTTTTCGTTTTTCATTTTTCCTTTTTCATCACTATCGTGTGATTGATGTCTATAGAGAAAATGTACATAGAACTATGAACACATAAAAATAACATCTAAAATATAACATCATTATCAAAAGGTACATCAAAACGCCCGCAATTCATATTCTCTGTTTAAACCTTTTGGATATAGTGTATCCAATGTATGGATCCAATACGCCTCTTTTTTTCTCAACAGGGTTTTTATATCGCCCCCCCTCCTTGGGGGATATATCCGTTCAATCACCTGGTATTTTAACTGTGAAATGGAGTGTTTATGTTGTTTGAAATGTGCCGGGACAGGTAACAGGAGATTTTCTTTCCGTATAGTCGTTTTGTGTTTACAAATTCGATCCTTTACCGTCTGCATAGTCTCTCCCACATAAAGCAAACCGCAAGGGCATTTGATCAAATAAATGACGTTACAACTGTCGCAAGTATGATATCCCTTGATCTGAAACTGTTTGCCTGTGTGGGGATGGTGAAAGACGGATCCCTTGAGGACATTTGTGCATTGTGCACAGTGAAGACAAGGAAAAGTGCCTGATCTCTGAGGTTTAAGTAAGCTCTGTGTAGGCGTTTTCTCAGGCTTCCAATATCCGCATGCACTAATTGGTCTCGGAAATTCGTGTTGCGTTTGTTGCACACTAAAGGTGGATTTTGAAATTCCTTTACCATAGGGTATGAGCGAGCCAAATAATGCCAGTGCTTACGGATAATGGAATCAAAACACTGATTAAACGGGTGATATTTATGTACAAATGCTATACGCTCTTCATTAGATTCCTTTTTCTTGTTAGTCTGAGTATGTGTCATTGTCCTGGCCTCCTCTAATAACTTTTTAGGGTATCCTCTCTGGATGAATCTAGATGTCATTTCATCCAGTCTTTTCTGCTGGATCTCAGGATCCATCACTAATCTTGTGACTCGCATAAACTGCGATTTTGGTATTGCCCGCTTAGTGGCTGGGGATGTGAACTGTCATAGTGGAGAAGACTATTCCTATCACTGGTTTTCCTGTAGATATCTGTATAGAGGAAACCTCTCTCATGTTTTTTCACCATTGTATCCAGAAAGGCCACTGAGTCTTGACTATAGGTACAGGTAAATTTCAATTCCTCCCATACACTATTGAGATGTTCTATGAAATGGAGGAGGGACTCGAGTGGCCCCGCCCATACGCAAAACACGTCATCAATAAAACGCTTCCAAACTAATGCACAATTTCGAAAGTGCTCATGTGTGTACACAAACTGTCTCTCAAAGGATGACATATACGTATTTGCGTAGGGCGGGGCCACATTCGAGCCCATCGCGGTGCCCCGCCTCTGTCCAAAGAAATCGTCCCCAAACAGAAAATAATTTTCTGTCAGGATCAATCTTAAGGTTTCCAATAGGAATTTCTGCTGGTCCTCAGTATATTGACTGGACTGCAACAGCACCGCAACTGCATCAATACCCTTTGAGTGCTCAATGGACGTATAAAGGCTGACAACATCCACTGTTACCAGCCAACTCTCTGCAGGGACAGTACCTAATTCATTGATGGTTTCCAAGAAATGTGCTGTGTCCAGCAGAAAGGAATCCGCATTTTTAACCAATGGGGTCAATGCCTTTTCAAGCATAATTGCCAGAGGTGAAAATACTGAATTTACTGAGGCCACAATTGGTCTTCCCGGGGATTCACCAGCGTCTTATGCACTTTTGGAAGTACATAAAATACTGGGGTCTCCGGGAAGAATTCACCAAGAATTCTTGCAATTTGTTATCAATAATGCCCCGTTCTGCATAATCATTCACCATGATCTGTATTTTAGTTTTTATATTAAATACCGGATTGTAACTCAATCTCTGATATGTATCAGTATCTGACAATTGGCGTTCAACCTCTCTGGTATATGCACTTTTGTCCATTATCACAATGGAACCGCCTTTGTCGGCAGGTTTTACTATTAGGGACTCGTCTTTCATCAAGTTCTCTATTGCTGTGCGTTCCGTATAAGAGATATTTTGTTTAATCCTCAATGTCCCTTTCTTGATGTCATCAAATGTTTTATTTGTATCTCTCATCACCAGTTCAATAAATGTCTCTACCGGGTGATAGGCTAACATGTATAAATTGCACAGGAGCTATTGTTGGGTGACATGGTTGAGGAAGGCTAAAGTTAGCCGAAACGCATCCCATGAGGGGCTTATTGTATACCCATTTTCTACACTAAATAAAGAAGCATTGGAGAAACTAAATGTTGCTGGGATTTTCGTTCTGATGTGAAGTGGATCTATCCTTTTCCCGTGCAACAAAAAGAAAACGGATCGTGAGCTGTTTTATTTGCTTTCATTGGACTTTTTTGAACGTGCACCGATCCTACCCATGACGAATACGGTAAATACTCTCAGCTTCAATGATGAAGACGCTACACGGATTCTATCACAAGTGACCTCATCGAATGAATTTCTATCAATCCCCACGAGTGAGTTGAAAAAGAGACAATGGGAGCGGGAACTCAGGCGAGTGGCTTCCTATGAATTACACATTACCACTCTGGCGGAATATTTTAAATTGAATCGCATCCCAAGAGGTATGCGGGTACATCTACGCCCGACTTTCTTCTCTGATGATCAAGACTATTGCTCAGATTTTGAAAAAATAATTAATAAATGCTCGTTGGATCTAATGCTACTCACGATCGGGAGACTACAGAGGGCAGTTACTGAGATTAAAGAAAAGATCGATACCGTGGAACAACAGTTACAAGACTCTCTTCCTCAAGAAGATTTGATACAATTAAAAAAGAGAGTGGAGGAAGTTATTTCTACCTACCGCAAAGAAACACAAGAAAGAAAGCGCTCCAAGTTTCTTCGTGATAGTGAGGACTATCTACTGAATCGAGTGTATCGATGGCAAGAATCCTCACAGCAGCGATCCCGCTATGGCTACAGAGGCGGCTTCAGATCGGGAGGTCAGTATACGTCAAGCTCGGGGAGCGAGAGCAGCAGTTTCAGAGATACAGCGCCCTTTTCGGGGCGAGGGCAGAGACGGCGTCCTCCACGAGGAAGCGCCGTGCAGGCCGAAAACACCGGAGACACCGGGATGAGACAGATGGCACAGACGGTGCTAACGCGATCCCAGGTAAGAACACCTCCATAATTATCAACTTGTCATCCAAACTGATTGACACAACAGTGATGCGGACACTGGAAAAGGGACTGACATATAGCCCGACCACTATGTTTGATACATTTCATATGGACATATGTTTGCAACAATTGTATCGGAAGGTGCGTTTGAAAGCGCACTTCTCAACTAGAGACCAGACACAAATGGAACATTTAATGGAAAGGAATGAGGAAGGGAGTAGGGATATGATCAAGTTGACTGATTTTGGACTACGCTTGAAAAGTAACTTCAATCCCCCTAAAGTCTATCACCCGGTAGAGACATTTATTGAACTGGTGATGAGAGATACAAATAAAACATTTGATGACATCAAGAAAGGGACATTGAGGATTAAACAAAATATCTCTTACACGGAACGCACAGCAATAGAGAACTTGATGAAAGACGAGTCCCTAATAGTAAAACCTGCCGACAAAGGCGGTTCCATTGTGATAATGGACAAAAGTGCATATACCAGAGAGGTTGAACGCCAATTGTCAGATACTGATACATATCAGAGATTGAGTTACAATCCGGTATTTAATATAAAAACTAAAATACAGATCATGGTGAATGATTATGCAGAACGGGGCATTATTGATAACAAATTGCAAGAATTCTTGGTGAATTCTTCCCCGGAGACCCCAGTATTTTATCTACTTCCAAAAGTGCATAAGACGCTGGTGAATCCCCCGGGAAGACCAATTGTGGCCTCAGTAAATTCAGTATTCTCACCTCTGGCAATTATGCTTGAAAAAGCATTGACCCCATTGGTTAAAAATGCGGATTCCTTTCTGCTGGACACAGCACATTTCTTGGAAACCATCAATGAATTAGGTACTGTCCCCTCAGAGAGTTGGCTGGTAACAGTGGATGTTGTCAGCCTTTATACGTCCATTGAGCACTCAAAGGGTATTGATGCAGTTGCGGTGCTGTTGCAGTCCAGTCAATATACTGAGGACCAGCAGAAATTCCTATTGGAAACCTTAAGATTGATCCTGACAGAAAATTATTTTCTGTTTGGGGACGATTTCTTTGGACAGAGGCGGGGCACCGCGATGGGCTCGAATGTGGCCCCGCCCTACGCAAATACGTATATGTCATCCTTTGAGAGACAGTTTGTGTACACACATGAGCACTTTCGAAATTGTGCATTAGTTTGGAAGCGTTTTATTGATGACGTGTTTTGCGTATGGGCGGGGCCACTCGAGTCCCTCCTCCATTTCATAGAACATCTCAATAGTGTATGGGAGGAATTGAAATTTACCTGTACCTATAGTCAAGACTCAGTGGCCTTTCTGGATACAATGGTGAAAAAACATGAGAGAGGTTTCCTCTATACAGATATCTACAGGAAAACCAGTGATAGGAATAGTCTTCTCCACTATGACAGTTCACATCCCCCAGCCACTAAGCGGGCAATACCAAAATCGCAATTTATGCGAGTCACAAGATTAGTGATGGATCCTGAGATCCAGCAGAAAAGACTGGATGAAATGACATCTAGATTCATCCAGAGAGGATACCCTAAAAAGTTATTAGAGGAGGCCAGGACAATGACACACACTCAGATTAACAAGAAAAAGGAATCGAATGAAGAGCGTATAGCATTTGTACATAAATATCACCCGTTTAATCAGTGTTTTGATTCCATTATCCGTAAGCACTGGCATTATTTGGCTCGCTCATACCCTATGGTAAAGGAATTTCAAAATCCACCTTTAGTGTGCAACAAACGCAACACGAATTTCCGAGACCAATTAGTGCATGCGGATATTGGAAGCCTGAGAAAAACGCCTACACAGAGCTTACTTAAACCTCAGAGATCAGGCACTTTCCCTTGTCTTCACTGTGCACAATGCACAAATGTCCTCAAGGGATCCGTCTTTCACCATCCCCACACAGGCAAACAGTTTCAGATCAAGGGATATCATACTTGCGACAGTTGTAACGTCATTTATTTGATCAAATGCCCTTGCGGTTTGCTTTATGTGGGAGAGACTATGCAGACGGTAAAGGATCGAATTTGTAAACACAAAACGACTATACGGAAAGAAAATCTCCTGTTACCTGTCCCGGCACATTTCAAACAACATAAACACTCCATTTCACAGTTAAAATACCAGGTGATTGAACGGATATATCCCCCAAGGAGGGGGGGCGATATAAAAACCCTGTTGAGAAAAAAAGAGGCGTATTGGATCCATACATTGGATACACTATATCCAAAAGGTTTAAATAGAGAATACGAATTGCGGGCGTTTTGATGTACCTTTTTAATAATGATGTTATATTGTAGATATTTTTTATGTGTTCATAGTTCTATGTACATTTTCTCTATAGACATCAATCACACGATAGTGATGAAAAAGGAAAAATGAAAAACGAAAAAAACCATTGAAATAAAAGAGAAGTGATACACAGAAAACAATGAACACACCTTGATTTGATTGAATGTCCAGGATTGGTCAATTCACTCATGATGTCACTAGAATTTGATAGGCTAACATGTATAAATTGCACAGGAGCTATTGTTGGGTGACATGGTTGAGGAAGGCTAAAGTTAGCCGAAACGCGTCCCATGAGGGGCTTATTGTATACCCATTTTCTACACTAAATAAAGAAGCATTGGAGAAACTGAATGTTGCTGGGATTTTCGTTCTGATGTGAAGTTGATCTATCCTTTTCCCGTGCAACAAAAAGAAAACGGATCGTGAGCTGTTTTATTTGCTTTCATCTCTTTACACTGCAGACGTCAGGATCATCCAGCTGCTTCTTACAGAAGTTCTCTGATGACTCGGCAGTAGTAGGCCTCATCACAGACGAGGATGACGTGGAGTACAGGGAATTGATCAGGAATTTGTGGATTGGAGCCAGCAGAACCACCTTAGGAACAATCCCAGGAAGACTACGGAGATGGTTGTGGACTTCCACAAGCCCAGACATCCTCCTAAACCAGTGGGCGTCCAGGGTATGGGCATTGAGAGATAGTCAAAACAGATGACCTAGCTCAAAGGCAAATACATGAAATTATTTGCATTCCATAACTATAGCTATATCGCACTACGGGATGAGTTGGACAGGGCCACAGATCTTGGCGATAGATGGGCATCATCAACCGAAAAATCACACAAAAAATTAGCAGAGTCTCTAACGGGCAAAAATATAGATAACAACTCTTCTCTGGGGGAGCCAGCAGAGATGTTATCCGAGGGCTGACTAAGCCACAAGCTCGAAGCTCTTGGAATAGGAGCCAAGGAAGCCCTACATAGACCTGAAAGCTCTTTTTCAAGTAACATCCGCTCTCCTGTCCCTTGGATTTCTAAGTACTGATTACTGTTCTGCTGAAATCACTGTTTTCCTCGCCAACTTGGCTCCTGCAGGATCTACTCGAGGCGGAACATCCCCAGTTTCTGACACCTTCTCTTCCAGGTGATAGATGGACTTGAAATCTGCGCCCAAATCCGTTCTCTTCTCAGTTTTTTTTCCATTTTTCCTGAATAATTCTCGTCCCCAGGATGAGACGGGAACACGTTCTCTGAGGTTCTGGGCAAGTAGAAAGGAGACGTTACCATCTATGGAGAACTTCCATCCACCTCCATTAGATGTTTAATGGTTTTCATAAACTTAGAAGATGAGTTTAAGCCGTTTGATCTCAGAATCTGAAGGCGATGAGCCACACTGGACCAGCTTAGGCTCTTTACCAGATTTAGGCCCAGATTTTAACTCCTTAAGAAGCTTCTTGAATTCTCTCTGGGAGGACTCCCATGAGACGGACAGCAATTTATCTGGAACATTGTGTGGTAAAGACTGAGGCGCACAATCTGCGTCTGGACTTTGCTGGATACCACAGGAGATGGACGGGACATCTTTGGGCTTAAATCCAGAGCGCGATCACCAGGAGAAAATCCTTTACGCTAGGGGAGCTCTCCCGCCAAGCACGTCTGAGCCTCTGCCTGACTCATAGACGGCTACAGCCCATAGAACGGGGGTCCAACTGTTGTGAAACTACAACTCCCAGCATGCTCCATTCACTTCTATGGTACTGAGCCGAGACAACTGCCATGCTGGAACGCAAAACCACTCTACCACCGGAACTTACCACAGCTACGGACGCCAGGGACCTTACAGGAAACTGGGAGGTGGGTGAACTCCACCCGAGCATCTCCACATGGGCCCTGATACCAGCGGTAACACATAGGGAGGAGATGGGCAGGGGGTCTCTGCTCAGGGCTGTCAAGAGAAATCCAGCTGGTTTACGCTCATCACACACGGGGCGATGGGATGGAGCCTGTAACTGAGGGGGGAACAGGTTAAAAAGAAGCGCTGCAGCTGCCAGGCCCGGCAGGATGGAAACCATCTTACACTAATTCTGTGGAGTTTTACGGGCGGCCTATCACTGTTCATGCGCTGCTGTACCGCGTCCTGTCCGACAGACATAGAATAAAACAGCGCTGACGAGGACGATGAGGATCAGGGAGACAAATGCAGAAACTGCCTCCATTATAAGCTCCAAGTGTACCAGTGAAATAGTCCATGTATCTAAGCCTCTCATGTGCGATACCGCCTCGCAGAATCACTACACCCCCATCATGCATTGGTGTATCTAATCCAGCTGTGATACTACACCTCCACCATGGGAAGACAATTCTGAAGGTAATGCACTTCACAGCCCCCATGCATCCAGGACACTACGGGCGCAGGCTACTCCAGCGTCCATATGAGGGGGGGGGGGGGCAGACGAGGTCATGTGACCCTGTGACAAAAAGACGAGATCGAGTGACACAATTATCACAGCACAAGATCAATAACCACAAAGATCCCCCATCTGCTCCACCACTGATCATTCATCTCCATCAGTTTCTATGGCAACACGGAGCAGACTACACCCCCCATCAGGTGGAGGGGAGGACGACAACACAGGGCTAAGCTACATCAGACTTATCTGTACAAAATGTATCACCCCCATCATCCCTGACTCCAGGAGCTCACATCTCTCTATATCACACACAGTGTATCACCCCCATCATCCCTGACTCCAGGAGCTCACAATCTAATCTCCTTATCTCACACAATGTATCACCCCCATCATCCCTGACTCCAGGAGCTCACATCTCCCTATATCACACACAGTGTATCACCCCCATCATCCCTGACTCCAGGAGCTCACATCTCCTTATATCACACACAGTGTATCACCCCCATCATCCCTGACTCCAGGAGCTCACATCTCCCTATATCACACACAGTGTATCACCCCCATCATCCCTGACCCCAGGAGCTCACATCTCTCTATATCACACACAGTGTATCACCCCCATCATCCCTGACCCCAGGAGCTCACATCTCTCTATATCACACACAGTGTATCACCCCCATCATCCCTGACCCCAGGAGCTCACATCTCCCTATATCACACACAGTGTATCACCCCCATCATCCCTGACTCCAGGAGCTCACATCTCCCTATATCACACACAGTGTATCACCCCCATCATCCCTGACTCCAGGAGCTCACATCTCCCTATATCACACACAGTGTATCACCCCCATCATCCCTGACCCCAGGAGCTCACATCTCCTATATCACACACAGTGTATCACCCCCATCATCCCTGACTCCAGGAGCTCACATCTCCCTATATCACACACAGTGTATCACCCCCATCATCCCTGACTCCAGGAGCTCACATCTCCCTATATCACACACAGTGTATCACCCCCATCATCCCTGACTCCAGGAGCTCACATCTCCCTATATCACACACAGTGTATCACCCCCATCATCCCTGACTCCAGGAGCTCACATCTCCCTATATCACACACAGTGTATCACCCCCATCATCCCTGACTCCAGGAGCTCACATCTCCTATATCACACACAGTGTATCACCCCCATCATCCCTGACTCCAGGAGCTCACATCTCCCTATATCACACACAGTGTATCACCCCCATCATCCCTGACCCCAGGAGCTCACATCTCCTATATCACACACAGTGTATCACCCCCATCATCCCTGACTCCAGGAGCTCACATCTCCCTATATCACACACAGTGTATCACCCCATCATCCCTGACTCCAGGAGCTCACATCTCCCTATATCACACACAGTGTATCACCCCCATCATCCCTGACCCCAGGAGCTCACATCTCTCTATATCACACACAGTGTATCACCCCCATCATCCCTGACTCCAGGAGCTCACATCTCCCTATATCACACACAGTGTATCACCCCCATCATCCCTGACTCCAGGAGCTCACATCTCTCTATATCACACACAGTGTATCACCCCCATCATCCCTGACTCCAGGAGCTCACATCTCCCTATATCACACACAGTGTATCACCCCCATCCTCCCCTCATCCTGGCCCATTCCAGGCTATCCCAGACACTGCACCAGGGCCGCAGCTCCAGTCATTAACCCTGTGATTTCCGCCTCCTGCAGATGGAGCAGACCCCAGTGTCACTCTACCTGATGGGGGTCCTCCTTCCGTCCGGCGATTGCAGGTCTCCTGAAGAAGGTGGAGATGATGTAAACCAGGAGGGAGTAAAAGGCAAACATGATGGAGAAAGAAGCGAGACGTCAGCTCCAGGGAGAAGATCCACAGCCGGCCCACCTACTACTCCCCCAGCATCCTCTGTGTAACCACCCCTCCTACTACTCCCCCAGCATCCTCTGTGTAACCACCCCTCCTACTACTCCCCCAGCATCCTCTGTGTAACCACCCCTCCAACTACTCCCTCAGCATCCTCTGTGTAACCAACCCTTCTACTACTCCCCCAGCATCCTCTATATAACCTCCTCCTGTAATACCCATCATCCTCTATATAACCTCCTCCTATAACACCCATCATCCTCTATATAACCTCCTCCTATAACACCCATCATCCTCTCTATAACCTCCTGCTCTAACACCCATCATCCTCTATATAACCTTCTCCTATAACACCCATCATCCTCTATATAACCTCCTGTTATAACACCCATCATCCTCTATATAACCTCATGCTATAACACCCATCATCCTCTATATAACCTCCTGCTATAACACCCATCATCCTCTATATAACCTCCTGCTATAATACCCATCATCCTCTATATACCCTCCTGTTATAACACCCATCATCCTCTATATAACCTTCTCCTATAACACCCATCATCCTCTATATAACCTCCTGCTGTAACACCCATCATCCTCTATATAATCTCCTCCTATAACACTCATCATCCTCTGCATAACCTCCTACTATAAGACCCGTCATCCTCTATATAATCTCCTGCTATAACACCCATCATCCTGTATATAACCTCCTCCTATAACACCCATCATCCTCTATATAACCTCCTCCTATAACACCCATCATCCTCTATATAACCTCCTGCTATAACACCCATCATCCTCTATATAACCTCCTGCTATAACACCCATCATCCTCTATATAACCTCCTACTATAACACCCATCATCCTCTATATAACCTCCTCCTATAACACCCATCATCCTCTATATAATCTCCTATAATACCCATCATCCTCTATATAACCTCCTATAACACCCATCATCCTCTATATAACCTCCTCCTATAACACCCATCATCCTCTATATAATCCACTCCTATAATACCCATCATCCTCTATATAACCTCCTGCTATAACACCCATCATCCTCTATATAACCTCCTGCTATAACACCCATCATCCTCTATATAACCTCCTGCTATAACACCCATCATCCTCTATATAACCTCCTGCTATAACACCCATCATCCTCTATATAACCTCCTCCTATAACACCCATCATCCTCTATATAACCTCCTGCTATAACACCCATCATCCTCTATATAACCTCCTGCTATAACACCCATCATCCTCTATATAACCTCCTGCTATAACACCCATCATCCTCTATATAACCTCCTCCTATAACACCCATCATCCTCTATATAACCTCCTGCTATAACACCCATCATCCTCTATATAACCTCCTGCTATAACACCCATCATCCTCTATATAACCTCCTGCTATAACACCCATCATCCTCTATATAACCTCCTGCTATAACACCCATCATCCTCTATATAACCTCCTCCTATAACACCCATCATCCTCTATATAACCTCCTCCTATAACACCCATCATCCTCTATATAACCTCCTGCTATAACACCCATCATCCTCTATATAACCTCCTGCTATAACACCCATCATCCTCTATATAACCTCCTGCTATAACACCCATCATCCTCTATATACCCTCCTGCTTTAACACCCATCATCCTCTATATAATCTCATACTATAACACCCATCATCCTCTATATAATCTCCAATAACACCCATCATCCTCTATATAATCTCCTATAACACCCATCATCGTCTATATAACCTCCATCATCCTCTATATAACCTCCTGCTATAACACCCATCATCCTCTATATAACCTCCTGCTATAACACCCATCATCCTCTATATAACCTTCTCCTATAACACCCATCATCCTCTATATAACCTCCTCCTATAACACCCATCATCCTCTATATAACCTCCTCCTATAACACCCATCATCCTCTATATAACCTCCTGCTATAACACCCATCATCCTCTATATAACCTCCTGCTATAACACCCATCATCCTCTATATAACCTCCTGCTATAACACCCATCATCCTCTATATAATCTCCTATAACACCAATCATCCTCTATATAACCTCCTCCTATAACACCCATCATCCTCTATATAACCTCCTGCTATAACACCCATCATCCTCTATATAACCTTCTGCTATAACACCCATCATCCTCTATATAACCTCCTGCTATAACACCCATCATCCTCTATATAATCTCCTATAACACCAATCATCCTCTATATAATCTCATACTATAACACCCATCATCCTCTATATAATCTCCTTATAACACCTATCATCCTCTATATAATCTCCTATAACACCCATCATCCTCTCTATAATCTCCTGCTATAACACCCATCATCCTCTATATAATCTCCTATAACACTCATCATCCTTTATATAACCTCCTGCTATAACACCCATCATCCTCTATATAACCTCCTCCTATAACACCCATCATCCTCTATATAACCTCCTGCTATAACACCCATCATCCTCTATATAACCTCCTGCTATAACACCCATCATCCTCTATATAACCTCCTCCTATAATACCCATCATCCTCTATATAACCTCCTCCTATAATACCCATCATCCTCTATATAACCTCCTGCTATAACACCCATCATCCTCTATATAACCTCCTGCTATGACACCCATCATCCTCTATATAACCTCCTGCTATAACACCCATCATCCTCTATATAACCTCCTGCTATAACACCCATCATCCTCTATATAACCTCCTGCTATAACACCCATCATCCTCTATATAACCTCCTGCTATAACACCCATCATCCTCTATATAACCTCCTGCTATAACACCCATCATCCTCTATATAACCTCCTCCTATAACACCCATCATCCTCTATATAACCTCCTGCTATAACACCCATCATCCTCTATATAACCTCCTGCTATAACACCCATCATCCTCTATATAACCTCCTGCTATAACACCCATCATCCTCTATATAACCTCCTGCTATAACACCCATCATCCTCTATATAACCTCCTGCTATAACACCCATCATCCTCTATATAACCTCCTGCTATAACACCCATCATCCTCTATATAACCTCCTGCTATAACACCCATCATCCTCTATATAACCTCCTGCTATAACACCCATCATCCTCTATATAACCTCCTCTATAACACCCATCATCCTCTATATAACCTCCTGCTATAACACCCATCATCCTCTATATAACCTCCTCCTATAACACCCATCATCCTCTATATAACCTCCTGCTATAACACCCATCATCCTCTATATAATCTCCTACTATAACACCCATCATCCTCTATATAACCTCCTCCTATAACACCCATCATCCTCTATATAACCTCCTCCTATAACACCCATCATCCTCTATATAACCTCCTGCTATAACACCCATCATCCTCTATATAACCTCCTGCTATAACACCCATCATCCTCTATATAACCTCCTCCTATAACACCCATCATCCTCTATATAACCTCCTGCTATAACACCCATCATCCTCTATATAACCTCCTGCTATAACACCCATCATCCTCTATATAACCTCCTACTATAACACCCATCATCCTCTATATAACCTCCTGCTATAACACCCATCATCCTCTATATAACCTCCTCACTATAACACACTCATCATCCTCTATATAACCTCCTCCTATAACACCCATCATCCTCTATATATAACCTCCTCCTATAATACCCATCATCCTCTATATAACCTCCTCCTATAACACCCATCATCCTCTATATAACCTCCTGCTATAACAACCATCATCCTCTATATAACCTCCTGCTATAACACCCATCATCCTCTGTATAACCTCCTCCTATAACACCCATCATCCTCTATATAATCTCCTATAACAACCATCATCCTCTATATAACCTCCTGCTATAACACCCATCATCCTCTATATAATCTCCTATAACACCCATCATCCTCTATATAACCTCCTACTACAACACCATCTTTATAAGTTTTATTAGATTCTTTATTTAATATTTTTATATTATTAGATGTTCTGTTCTCAGCTGATATCACCGGCACGAGGACGCTGGTTTACGCTTGGCGTGATGAAGGAGGCGTCACGCCTCCAAAACGTTTCGCCTGAACCAGTCTACGTTACATTTTATGGTTTATGCACTTCTGACATTTTCCTTTATTCTACTCTATCTGAATGGTGATGTCATCATGCTGCTCAGAGGGCTGGTGGTGATGTCATTGTGTTCCTCAGAGTTCTGGTGGTGATGTCATTGTGTTCCTCAGAGTTCTGGTGGTGATGTCATCGTATTGCACTGAGTTCTGGTGGTGATGTCATCATGCTGCTCAGAGGGCTGGTGGTGATGTCATTGTGTTCCTCAGAGTTCTGGTGGTGATGTCATCGTATTGCACTGAGTTCTGGTGGTGATGTCATCATGCTGCTCAGAGGGCTGGTGGTGATGTCATTGTGTTCAAATAAGAATTGTGTACCTCCGTGGCCTATAAGTCCTAGTGGGACGAATGGCCACTTGCTACCCAAGTAGTAGTCTAGAATATGAAAATAGGGGGGTGCAAATACTAAAACATAACGTTTATTTGGTAAATATAAAATGACGTTCAAATAGACTAATTGATCAACACAAAACGTTCCGATCGGGCCAGATGCAAAGCTCAATCAAAGTAAAATATTGCCGTATCAGGAGGAAAGGCAATCCAGAGTACTGGATGTGTCAACCAGATGTACCTGGGAGGTCATGCATGTCAACATGCATATGTGTGGATTACATATATGACCCTAGTACATCCCTGCTTGACCTGACAATCCCTAAGCCTGCTAACAGTGTCCTGTCCCGCGAGGGGCAGCACCGTTACTGGATCCTGTCCCTAAACACACTGCCCCTAGTTAAGTGGGACAGGGAGGGGACCTCCTGACACAGATTTAAAAATAACTCACAAGGAAACAGCCATGTAGGTTCCTACGTATGGTTCCGGAACATTTAAGACTGGCCTCCCTAGATAATACTAAAGAAGGTTGTGGTACTTATCACTGCCGTCTTCAAGTGTGAAACTCCATCTCACAGTATTTACAGCCTGCTTGTATAAGCCCCGACGCGTTTCATCTCAAGTCAGGCACGCTGAGTGGCCCAAAGATTCATCAGGGGGTATAAGGCTTGAGGAGCACAATCCCTCTGGACGGGCGCACGGGACACATCGGTCCCTGCACAAGCTCCTCGATACCTTTTTGGACCATACGTCATTCAGGTTATCGTGTGATAAGGGTGTTGAACTATGTGACTCCTTTGCCCGCGGTGGCCTTATACCCCCTGATGAATCTTTGGGCCACTCAGCGTGCCTGACTTGAGATGAAACGCGTCGGGGCTTATACAAGCAGGCTGTAAATACTGTGAGATGGAGTTTCACACTTGAAGACGGCAGTGATAAGTACCACAACCTTCTTTAGTATTATCTAGGGAGGCCAGTCTTAAATGTTCCGGACCCATACGTAGGAACTTACATGGCTGTTGCCTTGCGAGTTATTTTTAAATCTGTGTCAGGAGGTCCCCTCCCTGTCCCACTTAACTAGGGGCAGTGTGTTTAGGGACAGGATCCAGTAACGGTGCTGCCCCTCGCGGGACAGGACACTGTTAGCAGGCTTAGGGATTGTCAGGCCAAGCAGGGTTGTACTAGGGTCATATATGTAATCCACACATATGCATGTTGACATGCATGACCTCCCAGGTACATCTGGTTGACACATCCAGTACTCTGGATTGCCTTTCCTCCTGATACGGCAATATTTTACTTTGATTGAGCTTTGCATCTGGCCCGATCGGAACGTTTTGTGTTGATCAATTAGTCTATTTGAACGTCATTTTATATTTACCAAATAAACGTTATGTTTTAGTATTTGCACCCCCCTATTTTCATATTCCCGATGTCATTGTGTTCCTCAGAGTTCTGGTGGTGATGTCATCGTATTGCACTGAGGTCTGGTGGTGATGTCATCATGCTGCTCAGAGGGCTGGTGGTGATGTCATTGTGTTCCTCAGAGTTCTGGTGGTGATGTCATCGTATTGCACTGAGGTCTGGTGGTGATGTCATCGTATTGCACTGAGGTCTGGTGGTGATGTCATCATGCTGCTCAGAGGGCTGGTGGTGATGTCATCGTGTTCCTCAGAGTTCTGGTGGTGATGTCATCATATTGCACTGAGTTCTGGTGGTGATGTCATCATATTGCACTGAGTTCTGGTGGTGATGTCATCGTATTGCACTGAGGTCTGGTGGTGATGTCATCATGCTGCTCAGAGGGCTGGTGGTGATGTCATCGTGTTCCTCAGAGTTCTGGTGGTGATGTCATCATATTGCACTGAGTTCTGGTGGTGATGTCATCATATTGCACTGAGTTCTGGTGGTGATGTCATCGTATTGCACTGAGGTCTGGTGGTGCTGTCATCGTATTGCACTGAGGTCTGGTGGTGCTGTCATTCTCAGGAGATGGCTCAGGCAGGGATTGCTCACCTCTGCTCACTGTAAGGTGGATGGAAGTCTCTGGAGGTGAAGGAGGGGCAGACAGGAGAGAAGGATAAACAGAGAGAAGGATGCCGAGACACCAAGAGAGTCCACCAGGAGCCCAGAGACCGCGCTGAAAACCACTTTACCAAGAACCTCTAGAGATGACAGAAGACTGTAGTGACTGGCCTGCAGGAGAGACAACTGTGAGCAACCACAAAGCTGGACAAATGGGGTAACCCTACGTCTAATACGGTAAGCTGCGGTATATTAGAGTAACCCTACGGCTAATACGGTAAGCTGCGGTATACTGGGGTAACTCTACATCTAATACGGTAAGCTGCGGTATGCTGGGGTAACTCTACGTCTAATACGGTAAGCTGGGGTATAATAGAGTAACCCTACGGCTAATACGGTAAGCTGCGGTATACTGGGGTAACCCTACGTCTAATACGGTAAGCTGCGGTATAATAGGGTAACCCTACGTCTAATACGGTAAGCTGCAGTATAATAGGGTAACCCTATATCTAATATGGTAAGCTGCGGTATAATAGGGTAACACTACGTCTAATACGGTAAGCTGCGGTATAATAGGGTAACCCTACGTCTAATACGGTAAGCTGCGGTATACTGGGGTAACTCTACGTCTAATATGGTAAGCTGCAGTATAATAGGATAACACTACGTCTAATACGGTAAGCTGCAGTATAATAGGGTAACCCTACATCTAATATGGTAAGCTGCGGTATAATAGGGTAACCCTACATCTAATACGGTAAGATGCAGTATAATAGGGTAACCCTGCGTCTAATACGGTAAGCTGCAGTATAATAGAGTAACCCTGCGTCTAATATGGTAAGCTGCGGTATAATAGGGTAACACTACGTCTAATATGGTAAGCTGCAGTATAATGGGGTAACCCTACATCTAATATGGTAAGTTGAGGTATACTGGGATAACCCTACATCTAATATGGTAAGTTGCGGTATACTGGGATAACCCTACATCTAATATGGTAAGCTGCAGTATAATAGAGTAACCCTACATCTAATATGGTAAACTGCGGTATACTGGGGTAACCCTACATCTAATATGGTAAGCCGCAGTATAATAGGGTAACCCTACATCTAATATGGTAAGCTGCGGTATACTGGGGTAACCCTACATCTAATATGGTAAGCTGCAGTATACTGGGGTAACCCTACATCTAATATGGTAAGCTGCGGTATAATAGGGTAACCCTACATCTAATACGGTAAGCTATGTAATAATAGGGTAACCCTACGTCTAATATGGTAAGCTGCGGTATAATAGGGTAACACTACGTCTAATATGGTAAGCTGCAGTATAATGGGGTAACCCTACATCTAATATGGTAAGTTGCGGTATACTGGGATAACCCTACATCTAATATGGTAAGTTGCGGTATACTGGGATAACCCTACATCTAATATGGTAAGCTGCAGTATAATAGAGTAACCCTACATCTAATATGGTAAACTGCGGTATACTGGGGTAACCCTACATCTAATATGGTAAGCCGCAGTATAATAGGGTAACCCTACATCTAATATGGTAAGCTGCGGTATACTGGGGTAACCCTACATCTAATATGGTAAGCTGCAGTATACTGGGGTAACCCTACATCTAATATGGTAAGCTGCGGTATAATAGGGTAACCCTACATCTAATACGGTAAGCTATGTAATAATAGGGTAACCCTACGTCTAATATGGTAAGCTGCGGTATAATAGGGTAACACTACGTCTGATATGGTAAGCTGCGGTATAATAGGGTACTCCTACATCTAATATGGTAAGCTGCGGTATACTGGGGTAACCCTACCTCTAATATGATAAGCTGCAAAATAATGGGGTAACCCTACATCTAATACGGTAAGCTGCGATATAATAAGGTAACCCTACGTCTGATACGGTAAGCTGCAGTATAATAGGGTAACACTATGTCTAATATGGTAAGCTGCGGTATAACTGGATAACACTACGTCTAATATGGTAAGTTGCGGTATAATGGGGTAACCCTACGTCTAATATGGTAAACTGCGGTATAATAGAGTAACCCTACGTCTTATACGGTAAGCTACGGTATAATTGGATAACACTACGTCTAATATGGTAAGCTGTGGTATACTGGGGTAACCCCACATCTATTATGGTAAGCTGCGGTATACTGGGGTAACCCTACGTCTAATATGGTAAGCTGTGGTATAATGGGGTAATACTGCATCTAATATGGTAATGTCAAGGATGGGGGACAGTTAGCAGGAACTGATAAATAACGACAGACTGGCTTGATCCCAAACTAAGGAAAACATAGGAGGGCCCTATAAATCCCTAAGAACTCTACCTAAGTGCTATGCACATGTACAAGTCCCGGTGGTAGACAGGTACATGCCCTCGTACCTATAACTGAGTGACACCTGAATTCCCTATAGTAGTGAGGGGAACGGCCACCGGCTCCCTGCACTGAATACGGAGGGAGTCAGGGTCACCTAGAATCAAGCCAGCAAACAAAACACAAAGTAAACGGAATGCACTTATCTTAGAGCAAAACAACTGCAGTCTCCAGGTCCGGACCAGGCACATGTCTCTTATACACCACACGCTTATATCTCTCACTCATTTTCTTTAGATTACCCTGAATCTTTTGCCAAATAAGTGACAAGGACAAGGAAAATCTCTCCTCATCAGGTAAACCAGAAGAGCCCTCTCCAGAGAATGTCCCAAACTGCGGATGAAACCCATATGCACCAAAAAATGATGACTTATCAGAGGAGTCCTGGCAACGGTTATTTAAAGCAAACTCAGCAAGGGACAAAAAAGAACACCAATTCTCCTAATTCTCTGCAACAAAACAGCGCAAATATGTCTCCAGATTCTGATTGACGCGTTCGGTCTGACCATTCGACTGCGGGTGAAAAGCAGAAGAAAACGACAACCGAACCCCCAAGCGAGAACAGAAGGCCTTCCAGAATCTGGAAACAAATTGCGTGCCCCTATTAAAAACGATGTCAGAAGGAATGCCATGCAATTTATCAATGTGATCCCCGAACGCTTGCACCAGCGTCTTAGCATTGGGTAACCCAGGGAAAGGAATAAAATGCGCCATTTTGCTAAAACGGTCCACTACCACCAGAATTACAGTCTTCCCCGAGGAGCGAGGCAAGTCCGTAATGAAGTCCATGGACAGATGCGTCCAAGGACGGGAAGGTATGGGTAACGGGAGGAGAGATCCCGATGGCCGTGAATGAGGAACCTTGGCACGAGCGCAGGTCTCACAGGCTGCCACAAACCCCTCAACCGTCTTACGAAGAGCTGGCCACCAGAATCTGCGAGCAATGAGATCCACTGTGGCTCTACTCCCCGGGTGCCCAGCAATAACACTGTCATGGTGCTCCTTAAAAACTTTGTGTCGCATAGCGAGCGGCACAAATAACCTCCCAGGAAGACAAAGATCAGGTGCCTCTGCCTGGGCTGCCTGAACCTCTGCCTCCAAATCAGGATAAAGAGCAGAGACGACCACCCCATCAGCCAAAATGGGACCTGGGTCCTGAAAGTTCCCCCCTCCCGGAAAACAACGTGACAGGGCATCCGCCTTCACATTTTTAACCCCAGGGCGGAACGTAACAACAAAATTAAACCTAGAAAAGAACAAGGACCATCTGGCCTGTCTCGGGTTCAGACGCTTGGCTGATTCCAGATAGGCCAGATTCTTATGGTCGGTAAACACGGTAATTGGGTGTCTGGCTCCCTCCAACCAATGACGCGATTCCTCAAAAGCCAATTTGATGGCCAACAACTCCCTATTTCCCACATCATAATTTCTCTCTGCGGCGGAGAGCTTTTTTGAGAAAAAGGCACACGGTCGCCATTTAGCAGGAGAGGGACCCTGAGATAAGACCGCACCCACCTCAGAGGCATCCACCTCAACAATAAAAGGAAGAGAGACATCAGGTTGTACCAAAACAGGAGCGGAAGCAAAACGCTCTTTAATACTAGAAAAGGCTTAAAGCGCCTGTTCCGACCATGAGGAAAAATCCACCCCCTTTTTAGTCATATCAGTGCAACAGAGGAATAATTCAAATCCACCCCCTTTTTAGTCATATCCTCCAACAGAGGAATAATTCAAAATGAACTTTCTGTAAAAATTGGCAAAACCCAAAAACCGCATCAGCGCCTTCTGATTCTCAGGAAGCTCCCAATCAAGCACGGTGCGGACCTTCTCCGGGTCCATCCGAAAACCAGAAGCAGAGAGAAGAAAACCAAGAAATTGAATCTCTGGAACCGCAAACACACATTTTTCCAGTTTAGCGTACAATTTATTCTCCCGCAGAATCTGCAGGACCTGACATAGGTGGTCCCGATGAGTCTTGAAATCAGGAGAAAAAATCTAAATGTCATCTAGATACACCAGTACAAATTTCCCCATTAAATGATAGAAAATGCTGTTCACAAAATGTTGGAAGATGGAGCATTCATCAAACCAAAGGGCATAACCAAGTTCTCAAAATGACCCTCCGGGATATTGAAGGCTGTCTTCCATTCGTCCCCCTTCCTGACCCTGACAAGGTTGTATGCCCCTCTTAAATCCAACTTAGAAAAAACTTTAGCCCCACAATCTGGTTAAACAAATCCGGGATCAGAGGAAGCGGATAGGGGTCACGAATCGTGATACGGTTAAGCTCCCTGAAATCCAGACAAGGTCTTAAAGAACCATTTTTTTTTTAACAAAGAAAAAACCAGCGGCAAGAGGTGACTTCGAGGGTCTGATATGTCCCTTTTTCAGGCTCTGAGAGATATAAGTACGCATGGCGGCTCTCTCAGGTTGAGAGAGATTGTATAATCGTAATTTAGGCAGCTTGGCGCCTGGAATGAGATTAATTGGACAATCATACTCCCGGTGAGGGGGCAACTCCTGGACACCACTCTCGAAAAACACATTAGAAAATTCCGAGAGAAAAGATGGAAGAGTTTTGGTAGAAACCTCTGCGAGAGATGCCATGAGGCAATTCTCTCTGCAAAACTCACTCCAACCATTTATTTGCCTTGCTTGCCAATCAATAGTGGGGTTATGTTTAGTGAGCCAGGGTAGCCCCAACACTAGAGGAGTAGGTAATCCGCTTAAAACAAAACATGACACATTCTCAACATGATTGTCACCCACAGTCAAATGGATATTGTGAACTATGCTCTTTAACGATTTTTGAGAGAGTGGAGCGGAATCGATAGCAAAAACAGGTATAGCTTTTTCCAAAGTGCACACCTGGAAGCCAAGTGTTGTGGCAAATTGACTATCAATAAGACTGACAGCTGCTCCACTATCAACAAAAATCTCACAAAAAATGTTCTTGCTGTCTAGCGCCACCCTGGCAGGTAGGAGAAAACGGGAACTACAAGCAAACAGCAAATCTTCAATTTCCGCATTAACCTTGCCAATTGTAGCAAATGGAAAGTTTTTAGAGGTTTTCTTTTCCCTTTTCTTTTTATTACCCTCAGAAAACCCCATGAACCTCCTAGAAGGGCAAACACTAGCTAAATGGTTAATACCTCCACAACAGAAACATACCCTCCTCTGAGGGCTGAATCCTCTAGTATCACAGGCAACTAAACCCAGCTGCATGGGGTCCTCCACAGAGGGGATCGAGACAGACTGAGACCCCTGCGCACTGCATGAGACAGCCCCACTGTCCTTGGACTGAATATGACATGAAAGAGTAGTCTCCTCTCTCTCTCTCAGACGCCTGTCAATACGAACAGCTAGAGACATGGCAAAGACACCAAAGACACTGGCCTCTCATGAAACGCAAATGCATCTTTTAATCTCTCAGAAAGACCATGACAAAATTGACTTCGGAGTGCAGCGTCATTCCAACCAGTATCAGCAGCCCACCTCCGAAATTCAGAACAGTATATCTCTGCGGACTGTTTACCCTGGCATAAAAGACGCAGTTTAGATTCAGCCAGAGCAATACGATCCGGATCATCATATATCTGACCCAGGGCTATAAAAAATTAATCTACCAATCGGAGGGAGCGTGCCCCCGCCGGCAGCGAAAAGGCCCAAGACTGAGCGTTATCCCGGAGCAACGAGATGATGATCCCCACCTTCTGCTCCTCATCACCAGAGGAAAGGGGACATAAGCGAAAATGGAGTTTGCATGCCTCTCTAAAACGAACAAAATTCTCACTACCCCCGGAAAACGTATCCGGAAGAGAGATTTTAGGCTCGGAACAAACTCCATGAACGTCAGCAGAACCGGTCACCTGAAGCTGAGAAACAGTTTCACGGAGATCTGCTACCTCCAGAGAAAGACCTTGCATGTGGTCAATCAAGGCTGAAACCGGATCCATGCTTGAGACGGTTCTGGCGGTTTATAGTGTCAAGGATGGGGGACAGTTAGCAGGAACTGATAAATAACGACAGACTGGCTTGATCCCAAACTAAGGAAAACATAGGAGGGCCCTATAAATCCCTAAGAACTCTCCCTAAGTGCTATGCACATGTACAGGTCCCGGTGGTAGACAAATACATGCCCTCGTACCTATAACTGAGTGACACCTGAATTCCCTATAGTAGTGAGGGGAACGGCCACCGGCTCCCTGCACTGAATACGGAGGGAGTCAGGGTCACCTAGAATCAAGCCAGCAAACAAAACACAAGTAAACGGAATGCACTTATCTTAGAGCAAACCAACTGCAGCCTCCAGCAGCACACACTTCATCCAGGAAGTAATATAAACCGCAAGGAGGAGCAGTATGGGAGGGAATATAAAGCAAATCAATTAATCAAGATAAGAGGCAGCTGAGGGAGAGAAAGGAACTGAGCAAAGTGAAGCCAAAACAAAGAATGTCATACACAAGACAGGGAGGAACCTCTGACCGACCGTCTCCCAGAACCGGCGGTGACAGGTAAGCTGTGGTATACTGGGGTAACACTGTGTCTAATAAGGTAAACTGTGGGGTAATGGGGTAACTCAACGCATATTACAGTAAGCTGAGGTATACTGGGGTAACCCTACATCTAATATGGTAAGCTGCGGTATACTGGGGTAACCCTACGTCTAATATGGTAAGCTGCGGTATACTGGGGTAACCCTACGTCTAATATGATAAACTGCGGTATACTGGGGTAACCCTACGTCTAATATGGTAAGCTGCAGTATACTGGGGTAACTCTACATCTAATATGGTAAATTGCGGTATACTGGGGTAACCCTACATCTAATATGGTAAGCTGCAGTATACTGGGGTAACCCTACGTCTAATATGGTAAGCTGCAGTATACTAGGGTAACCCTACATCTAATACAGTAAGCTGTTTAATGGGGTAACCATACGTATAATACGGTAAATTGGGGTATACTGGGGTAACCCTACGTCTAATATGATAAGCTGCGGTATACTGGGGTAACCCTACGTCTAATATGGTAAGCTGCAGTATACTGGGGTAACCCTACATCTAATACAGTAAGCTGTTTAATGGGGTAACCCTACGTCTAATATGGTAAGCTGCAGTATACTGGGGTAACCCTACATCTAATACAGTAAGCTGTTTAATGGGGTAACCATACGTATATTACGGTAAGCTGTGGTATACTAGGTAACCCTATGTCTGATATGGTAAGCTGTGGTATACTGGGGTAACCCTACGTCTGAAATGGTAAGCTGTGGTATACTGGGGTAACCCTACGTCTAATATGGTACGCTGCGGTATACTGGGGTAACCCTACCTCTAATGCTTTGCGCTCATACGCTGACATCAGGTCTCTTACCCCTCTCGCTTCTGAGACGTTACCTGGACTCTCTTGTGAGCTTGACGAGTGCAGTGCATCATTAAGGTGAAGGTCGCTGTCGTGATCACACCGGCCAGGAAATTCTGCAGCACCAGAGTCAGGAGCAGAGACACTGAGGAGAAGAGGAAACATCATCTCTACCGAAAGACTCTGAATCACCGACCGCCACTGCCAGCAAAGCATAACATCCGCTGCGCAAGACGTGTCTGCATTCACATGACTGTATTCAAATACATATATATGATAACTACTATACTAATCACACAGATATGTGAACACAGGCGTGTGTACAAGCTCTAATAGTGATCACATATATATGAACACAGGCGTGTGTACAAGCTCTAATAGTGATCACATATATATGAACACAGGCGTGTGAACAAGCTCTAATAGTGATCACATATATATGTACACAGGCGTGTGAACAAGCTCTAATAGTGATCACATATATATGAACACAGGCGTGTGTACAAGCTCTAATAGTGATCACATATATATGTACACAGGTGTGTGAACAAGCTCTAATAGTGATCACATATATATGAAAAGAGGCGTGTGTACAAGCTCTAATAGTGGTCACATATATATGAACACAGGCGTGTGTACAAGCTCTAATAGTGATCACATATATATGAACACAGGCGTGTGTACAAGCTCTAATAGTGATCACATATATATGAACACAGGCGTGTGTACAAGCTCTAATAGTGATCACATATATATGAACACAGGCGTGTGTACAAGCTCTAATAGTGATCACATATATATGAACACAGGCGTGTGAACAAGCTCTAATAGTGATCACATATATATGAACACAGGCGTGTGAACAAGCTCTAATAGTGATCACATATATATGAACACAGGCGTGTGTACAAGCTCTAATAGTGATCACATATATATGAACACAGGCGTGTGAACAAGCTCTAATAGTGATCACATATATATGAACACAGGCATGTGTACAAGCTCTAATAGTGATCACATATATATGAACACAGGCGTGTGTACAAGCTCTAATACTGATCACATATATATGAACACAGGCGTGTGAACAAGCTCTAATAGTGATCACATATATATGAACACAGGCGTGTGAACAAGCTCTAATACTGATCACATATATATGAACACAGGCGTGTGAACAAGCTCTAATAGTGATCACATATATATGAACACAGGCGTGTGAACAAGCTCTAATAGTGATCACATATATATGAACACAGGCGTGTGTACAAGCTCTAATAGTGATCACATATATATGAACACAGGCGTGTGAACAAGCTCTAATAGTGATCACATATATATGAACACAGGCGTGTGTACAAGCTCTAATAGTGATCACATATATATGAACACAGGCGTGTGTACAAGCTCTAATACTGATCACATATATATGAACACAGGCGTGTGAACAAGCTCTAATAGTGATCACATATATATGAACACAGGCGTGTGAACAAGCTCTAATACTGATCACATATATATGAACACAGGCGTGTGAACAAGCTCTAATAGTGATCACATATATATGAACACAGGCGTGTGAACTAGCTCTAATAGTGATCACATATATATGAACACAGGCGTGTGTACAAGCTCTAATACTGATCACATATATATGAACACAGGCGTGTGTACAAGCTCTAATAGTGATCACATATATATGAACACAGGCGTGTGTACAAGCTCTAATAGTGATCACATATATAAGAACACAGGCGTGTGTACAAGCTCTAATAGTGATCACATATATATGAACACAGACATGTGTACAAGCTCTAATAGTGATCACATATATATGAACACAGGCGTGTGAACAAGCTCTAATAGTGATCACATATATATGAACACAGGCGTGTGTACAAGCTCTAATAGTGATCACATATATATGAACACAAGCGTGTGTACAAGCTCTAATAGTGATCACATATATAAGAACACAGGTGTGTGAACAAGCTCTAATAGTGATCACATATATAAGAACACAGGCGTGTGTACAAGCTCTAATAGTGATCACATATATAAGAACACAGGCGTGTGTACAAGCTCTAATAGTGATCACATATATAAGAACACAGGCGTGTGTACAAGCTCTAATAGTGATCACATATATATGAACACAGACATGTGTACAAGCTCTAATAGTGATCACAAATATATGAACACAGGCGTGAGAACAAGCTCTAATAGTGATCACATATATATGAACACAAGCGTGTGTACAAGCTCTAATAGTGATCACATATATAAGAACACAGGCGTGTGTACAAGCTCTAATAGTGATCACATATATATGAACACAGACATGTGTACAAGCTCTAATAGTGATCACATATATATGAACACAGGCGTGAGAACAAGCTCTAATAGTGATCACATATATATGAACACAGGCGTGTGAACAAGCTCTAATAGTGATCACATATATATGAACACAGGCGTGAGAACAAGCTCTAATAGTGATCACATATATATGAACACAGGCGTGTGAACAAGCTCTAATAGTGATCACATATATATGAACACAGGCGTGAGAACAAGCTCTAATAGTGATCACATATATATGAACACAGGCGTGTGTACAAGCTCTAATAGTGATCACATATATATGAACACAAGCGTGTGTACAAGCTCTAATAGTGATCACATATATATGACAACAGGCGTGTGTACAAGCTCTAATAGTGATCACATATATATGAACACAGGCGTGTGAACAAGCTCTAATAGTGATCACATATATATGAACACAGGCGTGTGTAAGCTCTAATAGTGATCACATATATATGAACACAGGCGTGTGTACAAGCTCTAATAGTGATCACATATATATGAACACAGGCGTGTGAACAAGCTCTAATAGTGATCACATATATATGAACACAGGCGTGTGTACAAGCTCTAATAGTGATCACATATATGAACACAGGCGTGTGTACAAGCTCTAATAGTGATCACATATAATGAACACAGGCGTGTGTACAAGCTCTAATAGTGATCACATATATATGAACACAGGCGTGTGTACAAGCTCTAATAGTGATCACATATATATGAACACAGGCGTGTGTACAAGCTCTAATAGTGATCACATATATATGAACACAGGCGTGTGTACAAGCTCTAATAGTGATCACATATATATGAACACAGGCGTGTGACAAGCTCTAATAGTGATCACATATATATGAACACAGACATGTGTACAAGCTCTAATAGTGATCACATATATATGAACACAGGCGTGAGAACAAGCTCTAATAGTGATCACATATATATGAACACAGGCGTGTGAACAAGCTCTAATAGTGATCACATATATATGAACACAGGCGTGAGAACAAGCTCTAATAGTGATCACATATATATGAACACAGGCGTGTGTACAAGCTCTAATAGTGATCACATATATATGAACACAAGCGTGCTCTTAGTGATCACATATATGAACACAGGCGTGTGACAAGCTCAATAGTGATCACATATATATGAACACAGGCGTGTGTACAAGCTCTAATAGTGATCACATATATGAACACAGGCGTGTGACAAGCTCTAATAGTGATCACATATATATGAACACAGGCGTGTGTACAAGCTCTAATAGTGATCACATATATATGAACACAAGCGTGTGTACAAGCTCTAATACTGATCACACATATATGAACACAGGCGTGTGAACAAGCTCTAATAGTGATCACATATATAAGAACACAGGCGTGTGTACAAGCTCTAATAGTGATCACATATATATGAACACAGGCGTGAGAACAAGCTCTAATAGTGATCACATATATATGAACACAGGCGTGTGTACAAGCTCTAATAGTGATCACATATATATGAACACAGGTTAGTGTACAAGCTCTAATAGTGATCACATATATATGAACACAGGCGTGTGAACAAGCTCTAATAGTGATCACATATATATGAACACAGGTGTGTGAACAAGCTCTAATAGTGATCACATATATATGAACACAGACATGTGTACAAGCTCTAATAGTGATCACATATATATGAACACAGGCGTGAGAACAAGCTCTAATAGTGATCACATATATATGAACACAAGCGTGTGAACAAGCTCTAATAGTGATGACATATATATGAACACAGGCGTGTGAACAAGCTCTAATAGTGATGACATATATATGAACACAGACGAGTGTACAAGCTCTAATAGTGATCACATATATATGAACACAGGCGTGTGAACAAGCTCTAATAGTGATCACATATATATGAACACAGGCGTGTGTACAAGCTCTAATAGTGATCACATATATATGAACACAGGCGTGTGTACAAGCTCTAATAGTGATCACATATATATGAACACAGGCGTGTGAACAAGCTCTAATAGTGATGACATATATATGAACACAGGCGTGTGAACAAGCTCTAATAGTGATGACATATATATGAACACAGACGAGTGTACAAGCTCTAATAGTGATCACATATATATGAACACAGACGTGTGTACAAGCTCTAATAGTGATCACATATATATGAACACAGACGTGTGTACAAGCTCTAATAGTGATCACATATATATGAACACAGGCGTGTGTACAAGCTCTAATAGTGATCACATATATATGAACACAGGCGTGTGTACAAGCTCTAATAGTGATCACATATATATGAACACAGGCGTGTGTACAAGCTCTAATAGTGATCACATATATATGAACACAGGCGTGTGTACAAGCTCTAATAGTGATCACATATATATGAACACAGGCGTGTGTACAAGCTCTAATAGTGATCACATATATATGAACACAGGCGTGTGTACAAGCTCTAATAGTGATCACATATATATGAACACAGGCGTGTGTACAAGCTCTAATAGTGATCACATATATATGAACACAGGCGTGTGTACAAGCCTCTAATAGTGATCACATATATATGAACACAGGCGTGTGTACAAGCTCTAATAGTGATCACATATATATGAACACAGGCGTGTGTACAAGCTCTAATAGTGATCACATATAAATGAACACAGGCGTGTGAACAAGCTCTAATAGTGATCACATATAAATGAACACAGGTGTGTGAACAAGCTCTAATAGTGATCACATATAAATGAACACAGGTGTGTGAACAAGCTCTAATAGTGATCTCATATATAGATAAACACAGGCGTGTGTACAAGCTCTAATAGTGATCACATATATATGAACACAAGCGTGTGTACAAGCTCTAATAGTGATCACATATAAATGAACACAGGCGTGTGAACAAGCTCTAATAGTGATCACATATATATGAACACAGTCGTGTGAACAAGCTCTAATAGTGATCACATATATATGAACACAGGTGTGTGAACAAGCTCTAATAGTGATCACATATATATGAACACAGGTGTGTGTACAAGCTCTAATAGTGATCACATATATATGAACACAGGCGTGTGTACAAGCTCTAATAGTGATCACATATATATGAACACAGGCGTGTGTACAAGCTCTAATAGTGATCACATATATATGAACACAGGCGTGTGTACAAGCTCTAATAGTGATCACATATATAGATAAACACAGGCGTGTGTACAAGCTCTAAGAGTGATCACATATATATGAACACAGGCGTGTGTACAAGCTCTAATAGTGATCACATATATATGAACACAGTCGTGTGAACAAGCTCTAATAGTGATCACATATATATGAACACAGGCGTGTGAACAAGCTCTAATAGTGATCACATATATATGAACACAGGCGTGTGTACAAGCTCTAATAGTGATCACATATATATGAACACAGGCGTGTGTACAAGCTCTAATAGTGATCACATATATATGAACACAGGCATGTGAACAAGCTCTAATAGTGATCACATATATATGAACACAGGCGTGTGTACAAGCTCTAATAGTGATCACATATATATGAACACAGGCGTGTGAACAAGCTCTAATAGTGATCACATATATATGAACACAGGCGTGTGTACAAGCTCTAATAGTGATCACATATATATGAACACAGGCGTGTGTACAAGCTCTAATAGTGATCACATATATATGAACACAGGCGTGTGAACAAGCTCTAATAGTGATGACATATATATGAACACAGGCGTGTGAACAAGCTCTAATAGTGATCACATATATATGAACACAGGCGTGTGTACAAGCTCTAATAGTGATCACATATATATGAACACAGGCGTGTGAACAAGCTCTAATAGTGATCACATATATATGAACACAGGCGTGTGTACAAGCTCTAATAGTGATCACATATATATGAACACAGGCGTGTGAACAAGCTCTAATAGTGATCACATATATATGAACACAGGCGTGTGAACAAGCTCTAATAGTGATCACATATATATGAACACAGGCGTGTGAACAAGCTCTAATAGTGATCACATATATATGAACACAGGCGTGTGTACAAGCTCTAATAGTGATCACATATATATGAACACAGGCGTGTGTACAAGCTCTAATAGTGATCACATATATATGAACACAGGCGTGTGTACAAGCTCTAATAGTGATCACATATATATGAACACAGGCGTGTGTACAAGCTCTAATAGTGATCACATATATATGTACACAGGCGTGTGTACAAGCTCTAATAGTGATCACATATATATGAACACAGGCGTGTGTACAAGCTCTAATAGTGATCACATATATATGAACACAGGCGTGTGTACAAGCTCTAATAGTGATCACATATATATGAACACAGGCGTGTGTACAAGCTCTAATAGTGATCACATATATATGAACACAGGCGTGTGAACAAGCTCTAATAGTGATCACATATATAGAACACAGGCGTGTGAACAAGCTCTAATAGTGATCACATATATATGAACACAGGCGTGTGTACAAGCTCTAATAGTGATCACATATATATGAACACAGGCGTGTGTACAAGCTCTAATAGTGATCACATATATATGAACACAGGCGTGTGTACAAGCTCTAATAGTGATCACATATATATGAACACAGGCGTGTGTACAAGCTCTAATAGTGATCACATATATATGAACACAGGCGTGTGTACAAGCTCTAATAGTGATCACATATATATGAACACAGGCGTGTGTACAAGCTCTAATAGTGATCACATATATATGAACACAGGCGTGTGAACAAGCTCTAATAGTGATCACATATATATGAACACAGGCGTGTGTACAAGCTCTAATAGTGATCACATATATATGAACACAGGCGTGTGTACAAGCTCTAATAGTGATCACATATATATGAACACAGGCGTGTGTACAAGCTCTAATAGTGATCACATATATATGAACACAGGCGTGTGTACAAGCTCTAATAGTGATCACATATATATGAACACAGGCGTGTGTACAAGCTCTAATAGTGATCACATATATATGAACACAGGCGTGTGTACAAGCTCTAATAGTGATCACATATATATGAACACAGGCGTGTGAACAAGCTCTAATAGTGATCACATATATATGAACACAGGCGTGTGAACAAGCTCTAATAGTGATCACATATATAGAACACAGGCGTGTGTACAAGCTCTAATAGTGATCACATATATATGAACACAGGCGTGTGTACAAGCTCTAATAGTGATCACATATATATGAACACAGGCGTGTGAACAAGCTCTAATAGTGATCACATATATATGAACACAGGCGTGTGTACAAGCTCTAATAGTGATCACATATATATGAACACAGGCGTGTGTACAAGCTCTAATAGTGATCACATATATATGAACACAGGTGTGTACAAGCTCTAATAGTGATCACATATATATGAACACAGGCGTGTGTACAAGCTCTAATAGTGATCACATATAATGAACACAGGCGTGTGTACAAGCTCTAATAGTGATCACATATATATGAACACAGGCGTGTGAACAAGCTCCAATAGTGATCACATATATATGAACACAGGCGTGTGACAAGCTCTAATAGTGATCACATATATATGAACACAGGCGTGCAAGCCTAATAGTGATCACATATATGAACACAGCGTGTACAACCTAATAGTGATCACATATATGAACACAGGCGTGTGAACAAGCTCTAATAGTGATCACATATATATGAACACAGGCGTGTGTACAAGCTCTAATAGTGATCACATATATATGAACACAGGCGTGTGTACAAGCTCTAATAGTGATCACATATATATGAACACAGGCGTGTGTACAAGCTCTAATAGTGATCACATATATGAACACAGGCGTGTGAACAAGCTCTAATAGTGATCACATATATATGAACACAGGCGTGTGTACAAGCTCTAATAGTGATCACATATATATGAACACAGGCGTGTGTACAAGCTCTAATAGTGATCACATATATATGAACACAGGCGTGTGTACAAGCTCTAATAGTGATCACATATATATGAACACAGGCGTGTGTACAAGCTCTAATAGTGATCACATATATATGAACACAGGCGTGTGAACAAGCTCTAATAGTGATCACATATATATGAACACAGGCGTGTGACAAGCTCTAATAGTGATCACATATATATGAACACAGGCGTGTGTACAAGCTCTAATAGTGATCACATATATATGAACACAGGCGTGTGTACAAGCTCTAATAGTGATCACATATATATGAACACAGGCGTGTGTACAAGCTCTAATAGTGATCACATATATATGAACACAGGCGTGTGAACAAGCTCTAATAGTGATCACATATATATGAACACAGGCGTGTGAACAAGCTCTAATAGTGATCACATATATATGAACACAGGCGTGTGTACAAGCTCTAATAGTGATCACATATATATGAACACAGGCGTGTGTACAAGCTCTAATAGTGATCACATATATATGAACACAGGCGTGTGAACAAGCTCTAATAGTGATCACATATATATGAACACAGGCGTGTGAACAAGCTCTAATAGTGATCACATATATATGAACACAGGCGTGTGTACAAGCTCTAATAGTGATCACATATATATGAACACAGGCGTGTGAACAAGCTCTAATAGTGATCACATATATATGAACACAGGCGTGTGTACAAGCTCTAATAGTGATCACATATATATGAACACAGGCGTGTGAACAAGCTCTAATAGTGATCACATATATATGAACACAGGCGTGTGTACAAGCTCTAATAGTGATCACATATATATGAACACAGGCGTGTGAACAAGCTCTAATAGTGATCACATATATATGAACACAGGCGTGTGTACAAGCTCTAATAGTGATCACATATATATGAACACAGGCGTGTGTACAAGCTCTAATAGTGATCACATATATATGAACACAGGCGTGTGTACAAGCTCTAATAGTGATCACATATATATGAACACAGGCGTGTGTACAAGCTCTAATAGTGATCACATATATATGAACACAGGCGTGTGTACAAGCTCTAATAGTGATCACATATATATGAACACAGGCGTGTGTACAAGCTCTAATAGTGATCACATATATATGAACACAGGCGTGTGAACAAGCTCTAATAGTGATCACATATATATGAACACAGGCGTGTGAACAAGCTCTAATAGTGATCACATATATATGAACACAGGCGTGTGTACAAGCTCTAATAGTGATCACATATATATGAACACAGGCGTGTGTACAAGCTCTAATAGTGATCACATATATATGAACACAGGCGTGTGAACAAGCTCTAATAGTGATCACATATATATGAACACAGGCGTGTGAACAAGCTCTAATAGTGATCACATATATATGAACACAGGCGTGTGTACAAGCTCTAATAGTGATCACATATATATGAACACAGGCGTGTGAACAAGCTCTAATAGTGATCACATATATATGAACACAGGCGTGTGAACAAGCTCTAATAGTGATCACATATATATGAACACAGGCGTGTGTACAAGCTCTAATAGTGATCACATATATATGAACACAGGCGTGTGTACAAGCTCTAATAGTGATCACATATATATGAACACAGGCGTGTGAACAAGCTCTAATAGTGATCACATATATATGAACACAGGCGTGTGTACAAGCTCTAATAGTGATCACATATATATGAACACAGGCGTGTGTACAAGCTCTAATAGTGATCACATATATATGAACACAGGCGTGTGTACAAGCTCTAATAGTGATCACATATATATGAACACAGGCGTGTGTACAAGCTCTAATAGTGATCACATATATATGAACACAGGCGTGTGTACAAGCTCTAATAGTGATCACATATATATGAACACAGGCGTGTGTACAAGCTCTAATAGTGATCACATATATATGAACACAGGCGTGTGTACAAGCTCTAATAGTGATCACATATATATGAACACAGGCGTGTGTACAAGCTCTAATAGTGATCACATATATATGAACACAGGCGTGTGAACAAGCTCTAATAGTGATCACATATATATGAACACAGGCGTGTGTACAAGCTCTAATAGTGATCACATATATATGAACACAGGCGTGTGTACAAGCTCTAATAGTGATCACATATATATGAACACAGGCGTGTGTACAAGCTCTAATAGTGATCACATATATATGAACACAGGCGTGTGTACAAGCTCTAATAGTGATCACATATATATGAACACAGGCGTGTGTACAAGCTCTAATAGTGATCACATATATATGAACACAGGCGTGTGTACAAGCTCTAATAGTGATCACATATATATGAACACAGGCGTGTGTACAAGCTCTAATAGTGATCACATATATATGAACACAGGCGTGTGAACAAGCTCTAATAGTGATCACATATATATGAACACAGGCGTGTGTACAAGCTCTAATAGTGATCACATATATATGAACACAGGCGTGTACAAGCTCTAATAGTGATCACATATATATGAACACAGGCGTGTGTACAAGCTCTAATAGTGATCACATATATATGAACACAGGCGTGTGTACAAGCTCTAATAGTGATCACATATATATGAACACAGGCGTGTGTACAAGCTCTAATAGTGATCACATATATATGAACACAGGCGTGTGTACAAGCTCTAATAGTGATCACATATATATGAACACAGGCGTGTGAACAAGCTCTAATAGTGATCACATATATATGAACACAGGCGTGTGTACAAGCTCTAATAGTGATCACATATATATGAACACAGGCGTGTGAACAAGCTCTAATAGTGATCACATATATATGAACACAGGCGTGTGAACAAGCTCTAATAGTGATCACATATATATGAACACAGGCGTGTGTACAAGCTCTAATAGTGATCACATATATATGAACACAGGCGTGTGTACAAGCTCTAATAGTGATCACATATATATGAACACAGGCGTGTGTACAAGCTCTAATAGTGATCACATATATATGAACACAGGCGTGTGAACAAGCTCTAATAGTGATCACATATATATGAACACAGGCGTGTGTACAAGCTCTAATAGTGATCACATATATATGAACACAGGCGTGTGTACAAGCTCTAATAGTGATCACATATATATGAACACAGGCGTGTGTACAAGCTCTAATAGTGATCACATATATATGAACACAGGCGTGTGTACAAGCTCTAATAGTGATCACATATATATGAACACAGGCGTGTGAACAAGCTCTAATAGTGATCACATATATATGAACACAGGCGTGTGAACAAGCTCTAATAGTGATCACATATATATGAACACAGGCGTGTGAACAAGCTCTAATAGTGATCACATATATATGAACACAGGCGTGTGTACAAGCTCTAATAGTGATCACATATATATGAACACAGGCGTGTGTACAAGCTCTAATAGTGATCACATATATATGAACACAGGCGTGTGTACAAGCTCTAATAGTGATCACATATATATGAACACAGGCGTGTGTACAAGCTCTAATAGTGATCACATATATATGAACACAGGCGTGTGAACAAGCTCTAATAGTGATCACATATATATGAACACAGGCGTGTGTACAAGCTCTAATAGTGATCACATATATATGAACACAGGCGTGTGAACAAGCTCTAATAGTGATCACATATATATGAACACAGGCGTGTGAACAAGCTCTAATAGTGATCACATATATATGAACACAGGCGTGTGTACAAGCTCTAATAGTGATCACATATATATGAACACAGGCGTGTGAACAAGCTCTAATAGTGATCACATATATATGAACACAGGCGTGTGTACAAGCTCTAATAGTGATCACATATATATGAACACAGGCGTGTGAACAAGCTCTAATAGTGATCACATATATATGAACACAGGCGTGTGTACAAGCTCTAATAGTGATCACATATATATGAACACAGGCGTGTGTACAAGCTCTAATAGTGATCACATATATATGAACACAGGCGTGTGAACAAGCTCTAATAGTGATCACATATATATGAACACAGGCGTGTGAACAAGCTCTAATAGTGATCACATATATATGAACACAGGCGTGTGTACAAGCTCTAATAGTGATCACATATATATGAACACAGGCGTGTGAACAAGCTCTAATAGTGATCACATATATATGAACACAGGCGTGTGAACAAGCTCTAATAGTGATCACATATATATGAACACAGGCGTGTGAACAAGCTCTAATAGTGATCACATATATATGAACACAGGCGTGTGTACAAGCTCTAATAGTGATCACATATATATGAACACAGACGTGTGTACAAGCTCTAATAGTGATCACATATATATGAACACAGGCGTGTGTACAAGCTCTAATAGTGATCACATATATATGAACACAGGCGTGTGAACAAGCTCTAATAGTGATCACATATATATGAACACAGGCGTGTGAACAAGCTCTAATAGTGATCACATATATATGAACACAGGGGTGAGAACAAGCTCTAATAGTGATCACATATATATGAACACAGGCGTGTGTACAAGCTCTAATAGTGATCACATATATATGAACACAGGCGTGTGTACAACCTCTAATAGTGATCACATATATATGAACACAGACGTGTGTACAAGCTCTAATAGTGATCACATATATATGAACACAGGCGTGTGTACAAGCTCTAATAGTGATCACATATATATGAACACAGGCGTGTGTACAAGCTCTAATAGTGATCACATATATATGAACACAGGCGTGTGTACAAGCTCTAATACTGATCACATATATATGAACACAGGCGTGTGTACAAGCTCTAATAGTGATGACATATATATGAATACAGACGTGTGTACAAGCTCTAATAGTGATCACATATATATGAACACAGACGTGTGTACAAGCTCTAATAGTGATCACATATATATGAACACAGACGTGTGTACAACCTCTAATAGTGATCACATATATATGAACACAGGCGTGTGTACAAGCTCTAATAGTGATCTCATATATATGAACACAGGCGTGTGTACAAGCTCTAATAGTGATCACATATAAATGAACACAGGTGTGTGAACAAGCTCTAATAGTGATCACATATAAATGAACACAGGTGTGTGAACAAGCTCTAATAGTGATCACATATAAATGAACACAGGTGTGTGAACAAGCTCTAATAGTGATCTCATATATAGATAAACACAGGCGTGTGTACAAGCTCTAATAGTGATCACATATATATGAACACAAGCGTGTGCAAAAGCTCTAATAGTGATCACATATAAATGAACACAGGCGTGTGAACAAGCTCTAATAGTGATCACATATATATGAACACAGTCGTGTGAACAAGCTCTAATAGTGATCACATATATATGAACACAGGTGTGTGAACAAGCTCTAATAGTGATCACATATATATGAACACAGGTGTGTGTACAAGCTCTAATAGTGATCACATATATATGAACACAGGCGTGTGTACAAGCTCTAATAGTGATCACATATATATGAACACAGGCGTGTGTACAAGCTCTAATAGTGATCACATATATATGAACACAGGCGTGTGTACAAGCTCTAATAGTGATCACATATATAGATAAACACAGGCGTGTGTACAAGCTCTAAGAGTGATCACATATATATGAACACAGGCGTGTGTACAAGCTCTAATAGTGATCACATATATATGAACACAGTCGTGTGAACAAGCTCTAATAGTGATCACATATATATGAACACAGGCGTGTGAACAAGCTCTAATAGTGATCACATATATATGAACACAGGCGTGTGTACAAGCTCTAATAGTGATCACATATATATGAACACAGGCGTGTGTACAAGCTCTAATAGTGATCACATATATATGAACACAGGCGTGTGAACAAGCTCTAATAGTGATCACATATATATGAACACAGGCGTGTGTACAAGCTCTAATAGTGATCACATATATATGAACACAGGCGTGTGAACAAGCTCTAATAGTGATCACATATATATGAACACAGGCGTGTGTACAAGCTCTAATAGTGATCACATATATATGAACACAGGCGTGTGTACAAGCTCTAATAGTGATCACATATATATGAACACAGGCGTGTGAACAAGCTCTAATAGTGATGACATATATATGAACACAGGCGTGTGAACAAGCTCTAATAGTGATCACATATATATGAACACAGGCGTGTGTACAAGCTCTAATAGTGATCACATATATATGAACACAGGCGTGTGAACAAGCTCTAATAGTGATCACATATATATGAACACAGGCGTGTGTACAAGCTCTAATAGTGATCACATATATATGAACACAGGCGTGTGAACAAGCTCTAATAGTGATCACATATATATGAACACAGGCGTGTGAACAAGCTCTAATAGTGATCACATATATATGAACACAGGCGTGTGAACAAGCTCTAATAGTGATCACATATATATGAACACAGGCGTGTGTACAAGCTCTAATAGTGATCACATATATATGAACACAGGCGTGTGTACAAGCTCTAATAGTGATCACATATATATGTACACAGGCGTGTGTACAAGCTCTAATAGTGATCACATATATATGTACACAGGCGTGTGTACAAGCTCTAATAGTGATCACATATATATGAACACAGGCGTGTGTACAAGCGCTAATAGTGATCACATATATATGAACACAGGCGTGTGTACAACTCTAATAGTGATCACATATATATGAACACAAGCGTGTGTACAAGCTCTAATAGTGATGACATATATATGAACACAGGCGTGTGAACAAGCTCTAATAGTGATCACATATATATGAACACAGGCGTGTGAACAAGCTCTAATAGTGATCACATATATATGAACACAGGCGTGTGTACAAGCTCTAATAGTGATCATATATATATGTACACAGGCGTGTGTACAAGCTCTAATAGTGATCACATATATATGAACACAGGCGTGTGTACAAGCTCTAATAGTGATCACATATATATGTACACAGGCGTGTGTACAAGCTCTAATAGTGATCACATATATATGAACACAGGCGTGTGTACAAGCTCTAATAGTGATCACATATATGTAAACACAGGCGTGTGTACAAGCTCTAATAGTGATCACATATATATGAACACAGGGGTGTGAACAAGCTCTAATAGTGATCACATATATATGAACACAGGCGTGTGTACAAGCTCTAATACTGATCACATATATATGAACACAGGCGTGTGTACAAGCTCTAATAGTGATCACATATATATGAACACAGGCGTGTGTACAACCTCTAATAGTGATCTCATATATATGAACACAGGCGTGTGTACAAGCTCTAATAGTGATCACATATATATGAACACAGGCGTGTGTACAAGCTCTAATAGTGATCACATATATATGAACACAGGCGTGTGTACAAGCTCTAATAGTGATCACATATATAGATAAACACAGGCGTGTGTACAAGCTCTAAGAGTGATCACATATATATGAACACAGGCGTGTGTACAAGCTCTAATAGTGATCACATATATATGAACACAGTCGTGTGAACAAGCTCTAATAGTGATCACATATATATGAACACAGGCGTGTGAACAAGCTCTATTAGTGATCACATATATATGAACACAGGCGTGTGTACAAGCTCTAATAGTGATCACATATATATGAACACAGGCGTGTGTACAAGCTCTAATAGTGGTCACATATATATGAACACAGGCGTGTGAACAAGCTCTAATAGTGATCATATATATATGTACACAGGCGTGTGTACAAGCTCTAATAGTGATCACATATATATGAACACAGGCGTGTGTACAAGCTCTAATAGTGATCACATATATAAGAACACAGGCGTGTGTACAAGCTCTAATAGTAATCACATATATATGAACACAGGCGTGTGAACAAGCTCTAATAGTGATCACATATATATGAACACAGGCGTGTGAACAAGCTCTAATAATGATCACATATATATAAACACAGGCGTGTGAACAAGCTCTAATAGTGATCACATATATATGAACACAGACGTGTGTACAAGCTCTAATAGTGATCACATATATATGAACACAGGCGTGTGTACAAGCTCTAATACTGATCACATATATATGAACACAAGCGTGTGTACAAGCTCTAATAGTGATCACATATATATGAACACAGGCGTGTGAACAAGCTCTAATAGTGATCACATATATATGAACACAGGCGTGTGTACAAGCTCTATTAGTGATCACATATATATGAACACAGGCGTGTGAACAAGCTCTAATAGTGATCACATATATATGAACACAGACGTGTGTACAACCTCTAATAGTGATCACATATATATGAACACAGGCGTGTGAACAAGCTCTAATAGTGATCACATATATATGAACTTAGGCGTGTGAACAAACTCTAATAGTGATCACATATATATGTACACAGGTGTGTGTACAAGCTCTAATAGTGATCACATATATATGAACACAGGCGTGTGAACAAGCTCTAATAGTGATCACATATATATGAACACAGGCATGTGTACAAGCTCTAATAGTGATCACATATAAATGAACTTAGGCGTGTGAACAAGCTCTATTAGTGATCACGTATATATGAACACAGGCGTGTGTACAACCTCTAATAGTGATCACATATATATGAACACAGGCGTGTGAACAAGCTCTAATAGTGATCACATATATATGAACACAGGCGTGTGTACAAGCTCTAATAGTGATCACATATATATGAACACAGGCGTGTGTACAAGCTCTAATAGTGATCACATATATATGAACACAGGCGTGTGAACAAGCTCTAATAGTGATCACATATATATGAACACAGGCGTGTGAACAAGCTCTAATAGTGATCACATATATATGAACACAGGCGTGTGAACAAGCTCTAATAGTGATCACATATATATGAACACAGGCGTGTGTACAAGCTCTAATAGTGATCACATATATATGAACACAGGCGTGTGAACAAGCTCTAATAGTGATCACATATATATGAACACAGGCGTGTGAACAAGCTCTAATAGTGATCACATATATATGAACACAGGCATGTGTACAAGCTCTAATACTGATCACATATAAATGAACTTAGGCGTGTGTACAAGCTCTAATAGTGATCACATATATATGAACACAGGCGTGTGAACAAGCTCTAATAGTGATCACATATATATGAACACAGGCGTGTGAACAAGCTCTAATAGTGATCACATATATATGAACACAGGCGTGTGTACAAGCTCTAATAGTGATCACATATATATGAACACAGGCGTGTGTACAAGCTCTAATAGTGATCACATATATATGAACACAGGCGTGTGAACAAGCTCTAATAGTGATCACATATATATGAACACAGGCATGTGTACAAGCTCTAATAGTGATCACATATATATGAACACAGGCGTGTGTACAAGCTCTAATAGTGATCACATATATATGAACACAGGCGTGTGAACAAGCTCTAATAGTGATCACATATATATGAACACAGGCGTGTGTACAAGCTCTAATAGTGATCACATATATATGAACACAGGCGTGTGTACAAGCTCTAATAGTGATCACATATATATGAACTTAGGCGTGTGTACAAGCTCTAATAGTGATCACATATATATGAACACAGGCGTGTGAACAAGCTCTAATAGTGATCACATATATATGAACACAGGCGTGTGAACAAGCTCTAATAGTGATCACATATATATGAACACAGGCGTGTGTACAAGCTCTAATAGTGATCACATATATATGAACACAGGCGTGTGTACAAGCTCTAATAGTGATCACATATATATGAACACAGGCATGTGTACAAGCTCTAATAGTGATCACATATAAATGAACTTAGGCGTGTGAACAAGCTCTAATAGTGATCACATATATATGAACACAGGCGTGTGTACAAGCTCTAATAGTGATCACATATATATGAACACAGGCGTGTGTACAAGCTCTAATAGTGATCACATATATATGAACACAGGCGTGTGTACAAGCTCTAATAGTGATCACATATATATGAACACAGGCGTGTGTACAAGCTCTAATAGTGATCACATATAAATGAACACAGGTGTGTGTACAAGCTCTAATACTGATCACATATATATGAACACAGGCGTGTGTACAAGCTCTAATAGTGATCACATATATATGAACACAGGCATGTGTACAAGCTCTAATAGTGATCACATATATATGAACACAGGCGTGTGTACAAGCTCTAATACTGATCACATATATATGAACACAGGCGTGTGAACAAGCTCTAATAGTGATCACATATATATGAACACAGGCGTGTGTACAAGCTCTAATACTGATCACATATATATGAACACAGGCGTGTGAACAAGCTCTAATAGTGATCACATATATATGAACACAGGCGTGTGTACAAGCTCTAATAGTGATCACATATATATGAACACAGGCGTGTGTACAAGCTCTAATAGTGATCACATATATATGAACACAGGCGTGTGTACAAGCTCTAATAGTGATCACATATATATGAACACAGGCGTGTGTACAAGCTCTAATAGTGATCACATATATATGAACACAGGCGTGTGTACAAGCTCTAATAGTGATCACATATAAATGAACTTAGGCGTGTGTACAAGCTCTAATAGTGATCACATATATATGAACACAGACGTGTGTACAAGCTCTAATAGTGATCACATATAAATGAACTTAGGCGTGTGTACAAGCTCTAATAGTGATCACATATATATGAACACAGGCGTGTGTACAAGCTCTAATAGTGATCACATATAAATGAACTTAGGCGTGTGTACAAGCTCTAATAGTGATCACATATATATGAACACAGGCGTGTGTACAAGCTCTAATAGTGATCACATATATATGAACACAGACGTGTGTACAAGCTCTAATAGTGATCACATATAAATGAACTTAGGCGTGTGTACAAGCTTGAGTTGAAGAAAAAGTTGTATTCGTACCCAAGTGAGTCGACCAGTGTGCACCAACATTGGGAACACATAGAAGAGACCTGGGAACAAACCTTGGTCGAGACATGCTTGAATCTGATCGAGAGCATGCCCAGAAGTAACATGAGAAGATTCTGCAGAACTAATCATATGTTAATAGCTGTAAGTCCAATGTATGAGATAGCCGAGAGGATTGTCTATAGGATGATGGGAGTCTCCTGTGTGAAGCTGTAGTGGATGGTGAGATATAGAGCCTGAAAGTCAAGAGTTCTAAATATTGTTACCCTTTTGCTTGTCCGTGTGTGAACTAGTTACATAGTTAATGCGGTTGAAAAAAGAGTTAGGGTAGTTTCACACTTTCGGCACTTACCTCTGGCAGGGTGTTCCGTCGGGTGAACCACCTATCAGATCCGTCCTGCCGCTAGTGAACGTATGCCCCCCGGACGACCGCCCCGGCCCCATTGACTATAATGGGGGTGGAGTTCCGGTGGAGGCACAGCAGCGCACGCCGAGAGGCCGCCGGAATAAAACTACGACATGTTGTAGTTTTATTCCGGCGGCCTCTTGGAGTGCGCTGCCGTGCCACCGCCAGACTGCGCCCTACCCTCCTTATAATAGTCAATGGAGCCGGTGCGGTAGTCCGGGGGCACATTTTCAATAGTAGCGGGACGGATCCCACATGCTGTTCACCCAACGGAACAGCCTGCCGGAGGTCCGTGCCGCTAGTGTGAAACTAGCCTTAAGTCCATGAAGATAAACCAAGGGATAGGGGGGGAAGCGAATTTTCGAAAAGACCCAGATTTCTACACATTTTCATAAGCATTAATGTAATTTTCTTTTAAGAATTCATAAACTGTCCACTCTTCTTGCTGTTAACACGTTTGGAGGTGACTAAGCCACAGAGTGAAGAAACTTTAATGATTCTGGATACTGAACTTTTTCTTCTCCAGTCAGAGGCCCATATATATTTCTATAGGTTAATCCTGTCCCCTCTTAGACATCTCTTTATAAGACTAAATAAATGTAATTATTTTAGTCTGTCCTCATAACTCAGACCCTCCGGGCCCCTTATCAGGTTAGTCGCTCCCCTCTGTACTCTCTCCAGCTCCAGAGCCTCCTTTCTATGGACTGGTGCCCAGAACGGAACTGCATATTCCAGATGAGGCCGCGCCAACGCTTTGTAAAGTGGTAAGATCACATCCCTGCCCGGCGAGTCCATGCCTGGTTTAATGAATTTCCTGGTGGCCTTAGAAGCAGCTGATTGACATTGTGCTGTTATTTAATCTACGATCTACAAGGACACCCAAATCCTTCTCTATATGTGACTCTCCCAGTGTTACATCCCGTAGGACATATAATGCACGGAAATTATTACTACCAAGATGCAGAACTTTTCATTTATCCACATTGAACCTCATTTGCCAAGTTGATGCGCAATCACTCAGCTTGTAGTCTATGTACATCCTCCACAGACTGCACAGAACTACACAGCTTAGTGTCATCTGCAAAAATAGAAATGGTGCCATTAATCCCGTCCTCAATATCATTAATAAATACAATACATAATAGAGGGCCCAGTGGGGTCACCACTTATAACCCGGGACCATTCTGAATAGGAATCATTGACCACAACCATCTGGACACGGTCCTTCAGCCAGTTTTTAATCCAATTACAAACTATACTTTACGAGCCTATAGACATTACTTTACCTATTAAACGTCTATGAGGGACAGGATCAAATGCACTGCAAAATCCAGAAATACTACATCCACAGCCGCCCCTCTGTCCAGGCTACTACGCCCCTCACTACATCCACAGCCGCCCCTCTGTCCAGGCTACTACTCACCTCACTACATCCACAGCCACCCCTCTGTCCAGGCTACTACGCCCCTCACTACATCCACAGCCGCCCCTCTGTCCAGGCTACTACTCACCTCACTACATCCACAGCCGCCCCTCTGTCCAGGCTACTACTCACCTCACTACATCCACAGCCACCCCTCTGTCCAGGCTACTACTCACCTCACTACATCCACAGCCGCCCCTCTGTCCAGGCTACTACTCACCTCACTACATCCACAGCCACCCCTCTGTCCAGGCTACTACTCACCTCACTACATCCACAGCCACCCCTCTGTCCAGGCTACTACTCACCTCACTACATCCACAGCCGCCCCACTGTCCAGGCTACTACTCACCTCACTACATCCACAGCCGCCCCACTGTCCAGGCTACTACTTACCTCACTACATCCACAGCCGCCCCTCTGTCCAGGCTACTACTCTTCTCACTACATCCACAGCCACCCCCTCTGCCCAGGCTACTACTCACCTCACTACATCCACAGCCACCCCTCTGTCCAGGCTACTACTCACATCACTACATCCACAGCCACTCCTCTGTCCAGGCTACTACTCTCCTCACTACATCCACAGCCACCCCTCTGTCCAGGCTACTACTCACCTCACTACATTCACAGCCGCCCCTCTGTCCAGGCTACTACTCACCTCACTACATCCACAGCCACCCCTCTGTCCAGGCTACTACGCCCCTCACTACATTCACAGCCGCCCCACTGTCCAGACTACTACTTGTGAGGTATGAGGGATATGGATTATGGTTTCCATGGCAGCCATGTTTCCTGAATTTACCTCATGTCAACCCCAGGCCTATAAGGTCTCTCCCTACATTCAAAACCAGGCCACAGCCATAAACTCCTTAGTTCCTGGCCTCTGACCTAGAGGTGACAACGGTCGGTGGCCTCCAGGACCCTTTATATAAACAGACTCAGGTAGTGAACCACTTGAAAGAGGTTTATTACTTTATGATAGGAGCAGGCTGAGTGCATCCCGGAGGGAGGGGGGCGAGCAGCTCTCCCTGTCACCAGAAGAATCAAAAAATCATATTCTGGTCATAACTCGAATACACCGCTCAGTAGAGGTTGTTGACCTACGCCATTGTAACAGTCAAGAAATGTCGGTTAGGCTCATATCAAGAACCACCCACTTGTGATAACCCTGGATCAGGAAATCGGTTCTCCTGATTGGGGCCACGTGGACACCCCGTGTTTGGTACCTCTGTGACCCCAACCCTGAGAGCTGAAAAATGAGCCCACAATCATCGGACGGGCGTTCTCCTGCGCCGAGTTATGGGCAGAAATCAATTTCAGACCAGATTTCAGTGGGACTGACAGGTCATAAACCTCACAGCCCACCCATTTACAGGTCGGCTTACAGACTGCCTGGACCAGTCCTCATAAATTGGACAGAGCAGATTGTACTGTGTTCCCCATTTTGAGGCCAATCTGATTGAATGAGGATCCGTGTTTCCGTCTTGCCTCAGGACCTGATAGCTGCAGTCTCTGTGTGAGTAACGGAAGCGTCAGTCGTCATTTATCCCTTTTATTTTAAAACTGTTCTTTGTATATATCTGTATGCTTCTGTTTTTTAGTAATATCTTTATGTTTATTAAAACCTCTTTTCTTAACCCAGCACGGGCAATATTTTAAGGCAATTAGAGTTCCTAATTTTCAGCTACCTGTTTGCTTTAAATGCGAATCTTTCTCTGAAGGTGACTGTGGATGTCTGATTGTAAGTCTGTGACCAAAGCGTCTGTGTGAGGTGTGGATAGTGGGGTATCCTCTGTGTACGTGCTGGGACTCTGTGTGCGGTCTCAGTACCAGGTATATAATAGAGCGAGGTGTGTGGGGTATCCATCCTCTGTGTACGTGCTGGGACTCTGTGTGCGGTCTCAGTACCGGTTATATCATAGACCGAGGTGTGTGGGGTAATTGATCCCACGGACAAGGTGAGGACAGCAGCCTCTTAGAGGAGAGGTCTGCGTCCGGGTTTTAGGTTTCCCTTGAAGGTCCTGTGTGTGTGGCAGGAGGGATTCTGTGTCCGCCAAGTCCCACCAAGTCTGATCTGGCAGATCGGGTTGGTTGGATCAGATTGGTGGGGGTTTGCTGTGTGAATGAGTGTGTGGGCTGGTAGCTGGGAGAGGAGTTCTTCCAAGCCTAGGCCCCTGTAAAGTTCCTTCATTTCTAAAAAGGAACCGGTCACAATTTGATCTCCTGTGCAATCTGGTGGATTGTAAGAAGCAGGGTGATCAAATTGGATAGTGTGTAGTGTCAGAACTTGTCCCGATTGATTGCTGGCATCTGATCCCGGTCTGATCAGGTACTGCGGTCTGGGAGCTCGGGGCGAGTTCGTGACACTACTCACCTCACTACATCCACAGCCGCCCCTCTGTCCAGGCTACTAAGCCCCTCACTACATCCACAGCCGCCCTTCTGTCCAGGCTTCTACTTAAATCACTACATCCACAGCCGCCCCTCTGTCCAGGCTTCTACTCACCTCACTACATCCATTGCCGCCCCTCTGTCCAGGCTTCTACTTACCTCACTACATCCACAGCCTCCCCTCTGTCCAGGCTACTACTCACCTCACTACATCCACAGCCGCCCCTCTGTCCAGGCTACTACTCACCTCACTACATCCACAGCCGCCCCTCTGTCCATGCTTCTACTTAGCTCACTACATCCACAGCCGCCCCTCTGTCCAGACTTCTACCCACCTCACTACATCCAAAGCCGCCCCTCTGCCCAGGTTTCTACTCATCGCACTACATCCACAGCCGCCCCTCTGTCCAGACTTCTACTCACCTCACTACATCCACAGCCGCCCCTCTGTCCAGGCTTCTACTTACCTCACTACATCCACAGCCGCCCCTCTGTCCAGACTTCTACCCACCTCACTACATCCACAGCCGCCCCTCTGTCCATGCTTCTACTTACCCCACTACATCCACAGCCGCCCCTCTGTCCAGGCTTCTACTTACCTCACTACATCTACAGCCGCCCCTCTGTCCAGACTTCTACTTACCTCACTACATCCACAGCCACCCCTCTGTCCAGGCTTCTACTCTCCTCAGTACATCCACAGCCGACCCTTTGTCCAGGCTTCTACTGTCCTCACTCCATCCACAGCTGCCCCTCTGTCCAGACTTCTACCCACCTCACTACATCCACAGCCGCCCCTCTGTCCAAGCTTCTACTTACCTCACTACATCCACAGCCGCCCCTCTGTCCAGGCTTCTACTTACCTCACTATATCCACAGCCGCTCCTCTGTCCAGGCTTCTACTCTCCTCACTACATCCACAGCCGCTCCTCTGTCCAGACTTCTACCCACCTCACTACATCCAAAGCCGCCCCTCTGTCCAGGCTTCTACTTACCTCACTACATCCACAGCTGCCCCTCTGTCCAGACTTCTACCCACCTCACTACATCCACAGCTGCCCCTCTGTCCATGCTTCTACTTACCTCACTACATCCACAGCCGCCCCTCTGTCCAGGCTTCTACTTACCTCACTACATCTAAAGCCGCCCCTCTGTCCAGGCTTCTACTCTCCTCACTACATCCACAGCCACCCCCTCTGTCCAGGCTACTACTCACCTCACTACATCCAGAGCCGCCCCTCTGTCCAGGCTACTACTCACATCACTACATCCACAGCCGCCCCTCTGTCCAGGCTACTAGGCCCCTCACTACATCCACAGCCGCCCCTCTGTCCAGACTACTACTCACCTCACTACATCCACAGCCACCCCTCTGTCCAGGCTTCTATTTTCCTCACTACATACACAACTTCCCCTCTGTCCAGGCTTCTACTCTCCTCACTACATCCACAGCCGCCCCTCTGTCCAGGCTACTAAGCCCCTCACTACATCCACAGCCGCCCTTCTGTCCAGGCTTCTACTCACCACACTACATCCACAGCTGCCCCTCTGTCCAGGCTACTACTCCCCTCACTACATCCACAGCCGCCCCTCTGTCCAGGCTTCTACTTACATCACTACATCCACAGCCGCCCCTCTGTCCAGGCTTCTAGTCACCTCACTACATCCACAGCCGCCCCTCTGTTCAGGCTTCTACTCACCTCCTTATAAAAACAAACCAGGTTACTCTGACAACTTGGTCTTTGTCCTTGGTAAACCCATGTTGGTTATCACTTATGATATTATTTACAGTCACATATTCCTGTATATAGTCCTTCAAGAGTCCTTCAAACCTTTTTTTCCACAACAGAAGTTAAGCTAACTGGTCTATAATTACCTGTAAAGGATATAGAGTCCGTTTTGAATATGTGCACCACATTTGCCTTGCACCAATCACTTGGCACTGCACCAGTCCCCAGAGAACGTTTATAAATGACAAATATGGGCACTGCAAAGACTGAACTGAGCTCTTTAGGAACTCTTGGGTGTAATCCATGTGGACCCGGAGCCTTGTTCACATTTACCTTATTTAACTTTGCTTGGACCATATCTACAGTTTGCCAGTTGAGTGTTTTACTGTATGTACTAACAGCTCTGGCACCACTGCCTACAGATACTCAGCCCTGGCACCACCGCCACCAGATACTTAGTCCTGGCACCACCACTATGAGCTCCTCAGCCCTGGCACAGACTACCCCGAGATCCTCAGCACTGGCACCACCGACATCTGCTCCTCAGCCCTGGCACCACTGCCACAAGATCCTCAGCCGTGGCACCACTACCACGAGATCCTCGGCACTGGCACCACCGTCACCAGATCCTCAGTCCTGGCACCATCTTCACCAGAACCTCAGCTCTGGCACCACCGCCATCTGCTCCTCAGCCCTGGCACCACTGCCACGAGATCCTCAGCTCTGGCACCACCACCATCTGCTCCTCAGCCCTGGCACCACTGCCACGAGATCCTCAACTCTGGCACCACCACCATCTGCTCCTCAGCCCTGGCACAACTGCCACGAGATCCTCAGCTCTGGCACCACCACCATCTGCTCCTCAGCCCTGGCACCACTGCCATGAGATCCTCGGCACAGGCACCACCGTCACCAGATCATCAGTCCTGGCACCACTACCACGATATCCTCAGCTCTGGCACCAACGCCATCTGCTCCTCAGCCCTGGCACCACCATCACCAGATCCTCAGGCCTGGCATCACCGTCACCAGATCCTCAGTCCTGGCACCACCACCATGAGCTCCTCAGCCCTGGCACCACTGCCACGAGATCCTCGGCACAGGCACCACCGTCACCAGATCCTCAGTCCTGGCACCAACGCCATCTGCTTCTCAGCCCTGGCACCACCGTCACCAGATCCTCAGTCCTGGCACCACCGTCACCAGATCCTCAGTCCTGGCACCACCACCATGAGCTCCTCAGCCCTGGCACCACCGTCACCAGATCCTCAGTCCTGGCACCACCGTCACCAGATCCTCAGTCCTGGCACCACCGTCACCAGATCCCCAGTCCTGGCACCACCACCATGAGCTCCTCAGCCCTGGCACCACTATCAGCTACTTTCTCTTCTTTTGTATATACAGAGCTAAAAACCTGAATACAGGTGTGTGATCACTATTAGAGCTTGTTCACATTACCGGATGTGTGAGTGATCTCATGCACTACTTTCCAGACCAAACACGTCTATGAACGTCTATGTCAGGGAAGACTACTTTCAGCACACGGACAACAGCCATGTTTTGTCTGTTTTTCATGGACTGATGTCCGGAGAAACACGGACAAGGAGTAGAAACGGTTATAGACAACAAAAACAATAACATTTCCCGCGGTCAGAGAATAGATATGGAAGAGTGAATGAGGCCATTTTTTTGGGTTGCACATTTATCTGACCCCGCACCTTTCACGAAGCCCGCTTCTTTACCCAAGGAAGTGAGGAGGACGGTCTGCAACACCAGACAGGAGAGCCGGAAAACGAAGAGCGTCCTGAGCAGCGAGTAAACCGACCTGGAGGAAGAGAAGGTAAAATATGGACTGCAGATACAGCGAGGCAAGACAGTCTGCTCCACCTGTACAGACTCAATTACGCTGGCTGGGAGGTGGCGGCTCATCCAGAGCCTGTATTATTATACTCCGACCTGATCCGGAGCCTGTATTATTATACTCCGAACTGATCCGGAGCCTGTATTATTATGCTTCAGTCTGATCCGGAGCCTGTATTATTATACTCCGACCTGATCCGGAGCCTGTATTATTATACTCCGACCTGATCCGGG